>JAQKPX010000001.1:149505-159696 GCA_030068255.1 Clarias angolensis
TTTGCACATTTACACGTGCACTTTATGTTGTCTGTTGTCTCTGGGTTAGCTAGTTAGTTTTTGTTAATTTATGTTGTAAATTTATGTTGTTAAAAATGTGAGGTCAGTCTGTCTTGTCTCCGCTAGCCAGCTAACTCCTCTTAGTTAGCTAGCTTTAGCTCTTCTGTTAATTTATGTTGTAAATTTACGTTGCATGTTTCACCTTGGTCCTGGAGGAACGTTGTTTCGTTTCACTGTGTACTAACTGTATATGGTTGAAGTGATAATAAAACCTACTTGAACTTGAATTAAAGTTCCACTGTATATGGTTGTGACGTGACAAATTGTGGACAAGTTCAAGGGGTATGAATTCTTTTACGAGGCACTGTAGCTATGCTTACCTGCCAGAGCTTCTCTCTCAGAGCATGTGGTGTTTTGCACAGGTGGGAACATTGTAGAGTGGTGAAGAGCAATGTTAAAGCCTGGGGCAGTGGACAAACTTGTCTTTCTGTCTCTTAATCTCTTATGCCACAACCAAAAACTGCAATCCAAATTACCACAAGAAGTGTTGAGCGTGTTTGTCTGATGTGCACCTTCCAGAAACGTAACTACACGTCATTGTTACGCAGCATGCAACTATTGTGATGATAGGTCCGCCTGGTGGGATCACATGTTCAGCTTCTTATTATAAACAAATTAATACTTGGAGAGCATAATCACTTAAAATACATGGCGAGGATTATTCACATTTTCTAAATGTAAAACATAACGCAAACAATGTTTCTTAAAGGGGAAAATATACAGAGAAAATATATAGAAATACCAGCATAGAGGCATAGAAACAACACTGCAATCTAGTGGTTTGGTGGTGTAATTGCAGACCAACACAAACACCACTGTAGAAATCCTCGCAACACTGTAAGCCCTGCATAGACCTGGCACAGAAGCATAAATCCGCCTTACCGTGGCAAAGAGCAGGTCTTTTGCTTTGCCTCTAAAAATTTACATTTGGTTTAATCATGGGATTAACCTATTAAATAACTGAAGGTGTGAAAGAATTGTCTTGTAAACAAACAAGTTATGTTGTTTACAAGTACTGTTTTTATCTATCCCTCACACACACAGTACATGCTTAACTCTTAATGCTCAAAGCTGTTTTTTTTTTTTTTGCATCACTATGTTTTAATGATTTAAAGTCAAAGTGCACTTTATTGCCAATTCTGCTACATGTACAGTGCATACATATAGAGAATTGAAATTACATTTCTCTCCATCCTCCTTACAAATAACACTTCAATAACACAAACAAACTATAACAGTGGTAAGACAACTGAGTTACTGTCCTGCAAAAAGGGACACTTAACATCACAGAAGGCTGATATGGTGCAAAACAGAACAGTGCAATAATTATTCCTTGAACACACACACACACACACACACACACACACACACACACACACACACACACACACACACACTCTAATCCTTGATTCTATCAAGGATTAGAGTGTGTGCAAGATAGACAATAAAGTGTCTTTTCAAGCACCACCTCAGCAATATGATAAAATACATTTTATTTGATTTTTAATCAACTATAGTATACAAGCATGACTGAGCAATATTAAGAAAAAGTTAATATCATATTTGCTTTAATGTCAATAATAAAAAAAAAATCTCAAACAATACTGTCTAGATCAGGGGTAATGAATTAGACTTAACAGTCCAGTGAATAAACTTTTCAAACTGAGGTCAAAATTTCATGTTTGTGTTTGCATTTATAGAGAGCTGAAGCCAATCAAATTAAAATTTCTATAGCATTCCAATCATATTTGTCAGTTTTCAGTAACTGCGTTAAACATGTGCACAGTTTGATTTTTGATGGCTGTGTATATTTCTTTGTATTTGTACAGAATAGAAACAACAATCTTTAATCAATCTTTGGTGAATCTTCATTTGCGCACACTGGGCTATACATGAATGTGAAAGGAATCTGGTTGCTCCGTCATACCGGACTCTCAGTTCTGGTATTAAACATGCCAACATGCCCTCACCTCGGACTGCTGTGGATATGTTTGCTTTAATGACTACTGTTTTGTCTTATAGTGGTGCTTTGGAACATTTGAGACAAGCTGGTTTTAAACTTCCTGCAGGAAAACTAAACATACACTGACCTGTTCATTCATCTTTAAAAGGTTTAGTTTTCATAGTCTACTTTCCTTTACTTGGCGTAAGCCATGCTGTGTCACGCTTTCTTTTCAGTTTCTTCCTTTCATACATGGTAAACTATCACATTGATTGGCGTGTATAGCCATGCCCAATTCGAGGAGAAAAGTGCTAGATTACTGGTATGTTAATTATCCTAGTTTATCAGAAAACCATCAGGGTTCGGATAGAACTGGCACATGGACTGGATCCGGACCGTGGTCCCTCCCTTCCTTAGTGTTGCCTGATCTGACACACACACAGACTATTTACAGATAACAGTTACGACTTTAAAAACTTATCTAATCTAAAAACAGAACAAAAAACAAATTTTAACAAATATGAACAGTTCCAGTCAACAAGCAGGCTATGCATGCCACTCCGCAAAACAGTTCCTGTCTAGCATCAGACAAAGGGGAGTGTCACAGGCCTTACACTTCCAGGGAGTGGTGTTACGCACCCCTTTTCCAGCACAATTCTGGCAGCGCCTGCGCCCCACTGTGGCCCTGTTGGCGCTGTTGAACTCCTTGGCACAAGCGACAGGAAGATGGTCACTCTGTCGCTTTGCAGGAATTCCTGCTTTTTCCACCCCACACAGTTCACTCACCAACTGCAACACAAACTCCTTATGTGCCAACTTCCCCGATTTGTTTCTGTCAGCAAGCTCCAGATGCATGATGTAGGCGTTGGTGCATGCAATGTCGAGGAAGTGAAGGAACAGGGTGTGGTACCAACAGCTTGCCCTCCTGTGTGTAGAGTAATACTGGCTGAGCTGATCGGATCGGTCAACTCCACCCATGTACTTGTTGTACTGTAGCACTGGAACAGGGCAAGGAACGGCGACCACCTTGTACTTTCCATCCTTGTCCTTCATCGTCCTCTGAACGGTGTCACCAGCAATGGCAGGGTGAATAGAGGAGCACACAGACACCTCCTGTGTGTCCATCCACTTTACAAAAACAATGGAGTCCTGCCTGATCCACCGCACTGTGCCACGTGGTGACTTTTTTGTCAGGACACCCTGGCTATTAGGACACCCTTTTCTGCTCTCCCTGTATGTTCCACAGGCCCCAAACTTCATGGCTGCCAGGTCATTGAACAACTTTGGGCTGGTGTAGAAGTTATCCATGTAAATGTGGTATCCAGTACCCAGAAAACCTGGCTGCACCAGATCCAAAACGACATCATGTGACAGTCCATGAATGCTTGGATCGCGTGACTTTCCAACGTACACACTGAAGTCAACAGTGTATCCATTGCATGAGTCTGCCAACACAAAGAGCTTTATCCCCCATTTGGTGGGTTTGTTCTTTATATACTGGGTCAACCCAGTTTTGGCTTTTGTGGCCACCATCCTCTCGTCTATAGCCAGTTCCCTCTTCGGGTGGTACGATGATTTGCAGGTCACACGCATGTTATCCAAGAGTGGTCGGATGCAGGACAGTTTGTCGGATCCGGGTGTGCCTTTCTCCCCATCATTCTCCTGGTCCTGCTTTGGATCACTTACATGGAGGTTCCACATCAATGACTGGAAACGAATCCGAGTCATGATGGATCCAGGAAAAGGCACACTCATAATGGAGTCCGGCCTCCAATAGTCCTGGATGTTTGGCAGCTTCACCAGTGAAGTGTACAGTACCAGCCCCAAAAACTTGTAAAACTCCTCTACATTTACATCTTCCCATGCATAGGTTTTGCCCGGACTATTTTGTGCAGCATACTTGTTGGTGTTGCTGCACAGTTGTTTGACCACTGCAGTAGAGAAAAACAGCTGGAACAGGTTGAGGGGGGAATGCTCCACCTTGGTATCGACCTGTACACCAGGGGTCCTCAGTGGCCTGAATCGGAATGGTGGCGGAGCGATGTCCGGGTCGTGCTCGGTTTTCCAGTTTCCCATTTTTGGCGATTGGGAGCTGGAATGAGATGTTTGACCGGTTCTTGTTCCTCGTCTCAGCTTTGATGCAGTCGGTGAACCCTGAACTTCTGACTGTTTATCACTAGAAGACAAAACAAAGCGATATCCAAAGCGACTTCCAACCAAGCGTCAGTTCTACATTTAAAAGGCAAAGTCATCGTCATTAGCAAAACAAAACAAGGAGCTTACCTTAAGTCAAAAAGGTCTTCCTCCCAATGCAATGGCCTCTTTTGTCCAGCTGTGTACCTTGCTGAAGACAGTGTGGGCGGCTGCTCACCACTGTATTCATGTGAACGTAAAAAAAATAAATAAATTATGTTTACAATCAAATCTTATATAATTTGTAACATGTTCGCCTTCCCTAGAGAAAGAAAAAATACAAAAAAATACAAAAAAGGAAAACAAACATTGCAGAAATGTGCGAAAAGTCAAAAGCACATGCAAAAAGAAAAAAATGGTGCAAGAGATTTGTTTCTGTAATGTTTGTGCTTTTAAATATGTTTTGTTCCTAGAGACCACTGCAATAAAAGACTATTACAGCAATTACATATTACAATCTTTACACATTTACCAATTTACTAACAAGTATATATGAGTTTTGAAGACAAACTTACGTTGGCTGGGACGAAAAAGACAGATCTCCATTTTCTTTGCCAGTACAGGAATCCTCACTATCCCAATCGGAGGAGAGATTTTCCTCTTCAGAATCTTCCACTCCGGAGAAGTAATCTAATGCCTGCTGGACATTCATTGTCCGATTGAGAGTCATGTTTTATATTCAGCAATTTTTACACTATACAACAGAAATAGTTAAAGAAAAATGTTTTTGGTGGTAATCATGCTTCGCCTTGGATGTGAAATACCTCTTCCGCACCACTTCCTTGGTCATGTGGACAAAGAAATGCCATGTTTCTGGATGTTTTTTATTTTTTTATTTAACCCATAGAGCTCAGGCTGCACGGATCCCTGCCTGAAAAGGCAGGTTAATTGGTTCATGTTTATGGTTATTATTTTAACAAATAATAAATAAATAATTTTTGAATGTCCCGCTTGTGTGTAATGACAGGGGGCGAATATGGGCATCTCATTTTGTTTGGGTTTTCAGATAAATGACGCAGAACCAAAGTTGGCATTATTTTTAAAACGCATACATTTTAAAGCATCTGAAACATGGGAATGAAATTGCCAAAAAAAAAAATTCATTTTTGATACATTTGGCTTTTTTGGCAACTTTTTCTCATAACAATGTTAATTTTAGATACAAAAACAAACTTTGCTCATAACATTTTGAACATATGGAACATTTCAGTTTAGGGATGCACCGATACCGGTATCTGGTATCGGCCTCGATACCACATTTTCGCATTTCGCAGCGCATTTAACACAAGTAATTTAATCAAGCACGAGAGTTTCACACCGCAACGAGCCATATTACATGCGAAACAATTCCGCGTCTGTTTCTGTAAATTTAAATCATGTTTTTATTAAGTACTCGGTATCGGCGAGTACTGAAATGCAAGTACTCGTCCTCGTACTCATTTTCCAAAAAAGTGGTATCGGTGCATCCCTATTTCAGTTTGTGCGTGTGTGTGTATATATATGTGTTTTTTAACAGCTTTTTTATTTTGCTATGTGGGAGGCATAAAAACAGTTTAACACTTCACACAGTAGACATGTGAAGGGATTGCCCATGCAGTGCTCGCATCTGAAACGAAGCCGGGTTTCCCCATGTTGGAAAAAGACCAGTGCCATCCCTTCCTCACATCAAGAGACACATGCAGTTTGGCCTTTTACCATCTTACAATGATGTCGCTGTCCTGGTTCACATTGAAGTCCATTGACCCTCTTCCATTTTTCTTTAGTTCTTTTTCATTCTTCATTATGCAGTCTTTCTAACCCAGTTCATTCTGATCGTGCCAATGTAGTGGATTCCTCTTTCTTTTAAGCAGTGCACCAGGGGACCTGATGTGATGTCTGGGTTAGGGTTAGGACCTTGTGATGTATTCTGGCCTGAGCTTCCAGTGTTTATCTTACTTTGCATCATTGGACACACTGAGGTTGTCCTGGAGGTGAATCAGTGTCAGAAACCGATTTCAAGACATCACATCACAAACTTCAGGGAGCTTTGTCTCCATCTCCCAATAGGTTCTCACACAGAACATCTGTACTAACCCCATATGCATGTACATCCCTAGAACCTACTCTCTCTCTTTTCCAGTTGTGTTTATTGACTTGCCCTGTTTATGTACACTGTTCATGTTTGCTTGTTCTGCAGTTTCATGAATCATTTAATCAGTGATGAACTGTTTGAAACACATGTATGGTGTCCTGTCAGACCAGTCCTCTTTGCCTCCCTCAACACATGCAATGAAATCACCAGACAGAGCTTGATCTTGTATTTTTCTCCATGTATATTCTTTCCTTTTTGCATTGCCTTTTACTGACTTGTTTCTGATTGTGTCCTGTGTTGCTGTTGTGTCCTTAACTTGCATACTTGTCTGGGCTACACTTTCATCCTGATAGTCTTCATCATCACTGCCATCTACTATCATGCGTGGCCTGAGAAGTCGATTCCTCCTCATCATCATCATCATCCTTAGCTGCTCTGTCACTTGAATTGCCATCTATTAACTGCGATTTTAAATTCAAATTCTATTTTAAGAGTGCATTTCAGTTAATAATTAGATGAATTAAAGCATCAAAATAGTGTATATTTGTATTGTGGTAGGCATGATATCGATTACATTACAAAAATGTGACATGAACTTTCAAAGATAAAGCACCTTACATAACCACAATATCAAATTTAATACCTTTTTAACATGGTTTAACTGTAATATAAAGAATGAACTATTAAGTAATTATGCTTTGCTTCGGCACAGCAAGTGTTAAAAATAATAATAACACAAATGTTATTCTTACCATTACTTTTTGAACATTTGAAAAGATTTTTCTGCCAAAAGTGTGTGGATATTTTTATGACCTCGGCCATTTTGAAAAGATTTTTTTTTAAAAACTGCAGTGGAATAATGATCCACTAGGGGGAAGCATAAATGTATCAGGTTACATATTCACAATGGGTTTTAAAGGAAAGTATTGATTATAAAATAAGATAGAGGTCTCAGAACCTGATGTATCAAATATGATACAAATAGTTATATAAAACAAACTCACCACCCAGGAGTATTCACTGTTCATGGCCTCCTCTCTGTCCACCAGCTCTCCCTGGTAGGGTCCGAAGTGTGCACCTACTGGAACATTCTCCACCTTATTAAACACTCCCAGGCCTGCATCAGGAACACTGGACTCCTGAATCTCTAGTCCAGGAGGAAGAGTTTGTCTGGCTCGGTCAGAGACCCCCATGGGGACAGGGGTTTCAGGGACGGAGACGGGGGGACCATGAACCTCACACTTGTTGAAGAAGAAGGATTTGCAGATCTCACAGTCTGGGAACAGAGAAAGACAATGGAATAAAATAATGTCCAAATGTGTGTGTACTGTAAAAAGGTCTTATTATCCTCAGCACAAATTTTGTTTCAGCATTCAACGTCTGCATCATTATATCCAAAATCATTCACTATTTCCAAATAGGGCTAAAAATTTATAAATACAGTACAGTGAAACCTCGGATTACGAGCATAATTTGGTCCGGAAGCGGCTTGTATTTCAAAACACTCGTAAACCAAATCGAATTCTCCCATAAGAAATAATGGAAACTCAAATTATTCGTTCCACAGCCCAAAAAAATAAACATAAATAATTAACACAAAATATTAAGTAAAAATAAAACTAATTAACTGGCACTTGACCTTTAAAAAAAGTAAAAATATATCCCGACAGATAAGTGTTTCCGTTTATGCGCGCAGGCGCTGTGTGTGTGTGTGTGTGTGTGTGTGTGTTGATTATACCAGTAAGAGACGTGCACTAACACATTGTGCTTTGTAGCGAGAGAAGGGAACAGGTGGAGGAGAATCGAGAGAGGTGGAGGTACGCTCTGGAGAGCAGAGGAATGAAGGTTAGCCGTAGCAAAACAGAATACATGTGTGTGAATGAAAGGAACCCAAGAGGAAGATCAAGAATGAGTTCATCAGAGGGACAACCCATGTTAGATGTTTTGGAGATAAAGTCAGAGAGGTCAGATTGAAGAGAGATTGTGAATATATCGGTAGAAGGATGCTGAGGTTGGAACTGCCAGGCAGGAGGTCTAGAGGAAGACCAAAGAGGAGATTTATGGATGCAGTGAGAGAGGACATGAAGTTAGTTGGTGTGAGAGGAGAGGATGAAGAGGATAGGGTTAGATGGAGGCAGATGATTTGCTGTGGTGACCCCTGAAAGGGAACAGCTGAAAGACAAAGAAGAAGAACATTTGCATGCCGGTAAAGAAAGCAACGTATTAAATGACAAATTAGTTTTCATATCAAGGGTAGGGGAGCAAAGAGTTTGCATGAAAATAGAAAGCGTGAGCAAGTCTTACCAAGTTCCCAGAAGAACTCACTCTCCAGCACGCTCAGTAACACCTGACAGCTGTTTAAATTATAAAACTGCACACATCTGCGTCTAACACTACTGATTAACTGACGCTTATAGAAGTTCCTTTTATGTTGAATTTACTTCATCCTCTCTACTTACGGCATGTAAGACGAGTTCTTCTGGTGTTTCAGTTTAATGGCTAAATAATCAAGTTAATCCCAACCTACCCCTGCTGTTCTTTTAAGTGCATTAGGTAGTGTGTAGTGTAGAGTAATGAGTGAGAGTGTTACTGAGCTCCAGAGAGGCCTGATGTCTTACAGAGCTGGTCTTCATGTTCAGGATCTTCCTCTTTAATGGAGATGTCTTCAGGTTTGGTGTCCAGGTCGCCTCCATGGCTGCTGATGTTCAGCTCCAGCATCTCCTCTTTCTTCACTTCTGACCATGTGGACATTCCTCCATCTGAAGTCTCCGTTTTCACGTCCTCACACAGCTAAAGATCAAACAACAATAACACTCACTCAGAAAAGACTTTAGATTTCCTTTCTCACTCCATTGTGTGTAATTGGTAGGGATGTAAATCACCAGGGACCCGACACGATATCTTCACTATACCTGGGTTAATATCAGTCAATGTCATGATTATAAAAATATAAAAATATTTTCTTCCTGATATTACAGTGAAACCTCGGATTACAAGCATAATTCGTTCCGGAATGGCTCAGTTGTGATCACGTGACACTCTGCGTCAAAACAAGAAGTGCATGCGTGATACATGATACTCGGTACTCGTAAACCAAGACTTGTTCGTTTTACAAGTCAAAATTTATTACAAATCTTTGCTCGTCTTGTGGAACACTTGCAAACCGCGTTACTCGTAATCCGAGGTTCCACTGTACACAACTTTAAGACCATGAACCTAAAAAGTAAATAAATACAGTAGTCAGAACTCAAAAATATTTTATCATCACAACTGAATTTTAAACATGAATTAAATGTTGCCCGTTTCTTATAACCATAGTTTTTAGGGTTTTATCACTACAAAAGAGTAAGAGAGTGTATCAGGAGTGTAACCTGTGAGGGAAGAGGATCAGGAGCCTGAGACCTCCTGGAGGAGCACCGTCTGTCTCCTGCTGAACTCATCACAACTCCTCTAAACACAACAACAACAACAAGAATTATTTAAAAACCAAAAGAAAAAAAAATATTCAAGGTTGTTTAGACACTAAAGAGAACTTTAATTAGTTTTATTGTTGTAAACTTAAATCAAAACCTAACAGAGTATCCTTGTTAAAAGACTGTCCCAGAGAATGATTAACTAGATTACTTCAAGATGGCGCCGGTGAGGTCGGCTGCCGTCACAACTGCTCCGACCTACTTTTCTTTGTTTTTGTATTTTAAAGTAATTTCCAGTAACTTTAAACCGGCAAACTCGTCACCATTGAGTACATTAAGTATAATAGAAACACTCTTGTTTCTATTAGGGATGCACCGATTTCTGGTATCGGCCTCGATACCACATTTTCTAAAGTACTCGTACTCGTTAAAAGGCCCCCGATACCGGGGACCGATACCACGGTCTGAGAAATGTCTATTTTTGAGCGGCGTGTAAGGGGTTAATCACAGGC
>JAQKPX010000001.1:327392-338733 GCA_030068255.1 Clarias angolensis
CCCGCCTTGTGCCCTAAGTTTCCTGGGATAGGCTCCAGGTCCCCGCGACCCTGAATACAGGATAAAGCGGTATAGAAAATGACTGACTGACTTTGCCTGGCCAGCACCATGCCCATCAGTCACTCCATAAAGAACCAAACGAGAGGATTTGGAAAAGTTCTTCCATCCAGTGACTGGTAGGAACAATTAATAAATGTTAAAGCTTAGTGCATACACAATGAGACATTTTTGTTGCTTAAAGGGATTCTGAAAGACCGCAGTCTTTCACTGAGGTTCGGTCAGGGTTACAGGTGCATTCTTTGTTGGCAGTACTACTTCACGAATGTCCACCAGCAGGATGTCTTTTCCAGGAGAAGCTGGTCCCACTCAGGACAGTGATGTCCACGTTGTACCTCATAAACTCTACGTTTTTACATTCTACCCTTACATTCTTCTTGTGTTTCTCCATGTGTTTTTTTGAGCATGTTAATATAGGTTTTTAATGTCATGTGTGTGTGTGTTTGTGTGTTGCAGACTCTCTGCTCTGAGAAGTCTCCTGCAGGGCCTCATTCGTGCTGAGGACATTATTAAAGTTCATGAAGCTCGACTGACGGAGAAAGAGACAAGCTCTCTGGACATTGGTGAACTGCAGGGCTACCGTAAAACACTCAAGGTGGATACACACACACGCATACACCACACACATACACACACACCTGACAACATTTATAGATTTTGTATAGGAGCTCCACATTTTAACATTGAAGTATGTTGGAGGGACAGGAGGAAGGTCTCTGTGTCATAAACGCGATTGACCAGAACATCTCACTCCTGTACAGAACATGAAGATAGACCTGGAGCAGAGGAAGGAGGTTCTGCGTGCAATGGAAAAAGACCTGGATCAGGCTGTTCAGGCCAATTCACAGATCGATCAAAGCTTCCACCAGTGTGACGTGGACTTGGCCAAGTTCTCCGAAGTGGTGGACCAGATGAAAAAACGCTGGGATCGCATCGACATCCAAATCAACACCAGGTGAGAGAGAGAGAGAGAGAGCAGACGCATCCTCACCTGTAGACACAGTGTGGCACATGATACCATCTGGAACAGAGCTTCATGATCAATGTGTGTGTGTGTGTGTGTGTGTGTCAGGCTGGGTGATCTGGAGAAACAGGAGAAGCAGCTGGGCCAGTACAAACAGACCAGCTCAAACGTTGACCAGTGGATCGACCAGTCGAGTCGTCGCCTGGACACACTGCAGACCTACAAGCTGAACTCTGTGCAAGATCTGAACGACCATCTCAACCAACACAAGGTCAGTCTCACACACACACACACACACACACACACACTCTCTCTCTCTCTCTCTCTCTCTCTCTCTAAATGACTGTATTGCTGTGTGTGTGGCAGACGCTTCACTCTGAGATCAAGGGAAAGAAGGAAAAAGTGGATGAAGTGCAGAAGGAAGCAAGCACCTGTGCTGCCTCCATAAAGGTACACACACACACACACACACACACACACACCCTGTTATACCTTACAGAACATATTTATTGACTTCATCTCCTGATCAGGATTACGAGCTGGAGCTGGCGTCCTACAGTGCCGGCTTGGAAACGCTGCTCAACATTCCCATCAAGAGAACCATGCTTCAGTCTCCAGCTACTGTTGTCAACCAGGAGGTACACGGCTCAGACTCGTCCACATAACCATGACCCAAACCCAGGTGTTAGCCAGGGGTAGCTACACTTCACTAGCTAACAATGCTGTACATATACGTGATGTATGGAAAAGAGTTTTTTAGCCAGATGTTCGGACAGATGCTGGTTGAAATGTTAATTCATTTCAAATGAATTATCTAATAAATACCAGAGCTAAAAATATTCACCACCTCAATTCTGTTTAAACCTGTAAATTTATTTCAGCAAACCTTTACTCAAAATATTAACTGTCTTAAAAGTTATTTATTTATTAACTGAATTATTACAACAATACTGATGTAAAAAGTAACACCTCTGCAAAGTTCTTCATCTTACGTTCATTCCATTCATCTGTTTACGAAACTCCTGTAGGGTTTATGCCCATGTCAATAAAAAAAAAGCACTCCAAGTCCACTTGAGCACGGTTTGGTGCCAACCCTTACGCTGTGTAGAATTAAGTCCTGCAGTTCACAATTTTTTGATTGAAATGCAAATGTTCATATTAACATTTAACTTAAGGCACTCAAGGCCAAGGCCCAAGGGACTCAGATACACATGCCGTGATTGGCCTGCTTTGTATACGGGACACAACACTCCTTATGTGTGGATGCAAATGGCAGACAGTTATCAATGTTGCCATTACAGTTGGAATAAAACGCATTTTCATGTCATAATTTATAAGAAAAGAAACAAAATATGTAGAAACATACAAGTTGGACAACAGTTAACAATCAGACACAGGTTATTTTAATTGTACTTTTCAGATGGAGCAGCACTTTTCAGACAGTCTGTAAACACTTAATATTAGTCATTTTCATTGACATACATGTGCAGCGTTAAATAATTGATTTTAGCGAGATTTAAATTTCTCGATTGTATGCAAATTAGATGTGGCACTGTAGCATGCGTTGTGTACAGTTCTGTACAAACAAAAAAACGTTTGTGTTTGAGAAAATGTCAGTTGTCCACATTCACACAAATTAGTGCATTAGTTCATTTTATTAAATTTACCTTCAGTGTTTACTGACACACACCTGCTAATGTGCCTGCAGGGTTAAAGGCTTTCAGTGTGCTGGTTGAGGTTTATTTCTACAGGACTCGATAAGACTCATTTTATAGTTCAGATTGTCCTTCTTTCTTTTCCACATCAGGCTACAGATATTCAGACTCGTTATATCGAGCTACTGACTCGCTCGACTGACTACTACAAGTTTCTTGGTGAGCTGCAGAGGAGCATGGAGGAGCTAAAGGTGGGTGTTTGAGTCATGGGCTGTGTTTTTAGTAAACCATTTTTACAGGGAAATAATCAATGTTGCAGAAAAAAGAGGAATGACATCATAATAATTGATGTATAGTTATGGTTACATTTACCTAACACCAAACATGTTCAACTGCAATGTGTTCCCTTCTTTCCAGATTCGAAACACTAAAATTGACCTTTTGGAGGAAGAACTAAGGCGTCTGAGGGACAATCTGCAGGATGGCTCGCAGAAGAACAAGTCCCTGGAGGACGTCTTGGCCCGTTACAAACTAGAGCTCTCTCAATCTAAGGAACAGCTAATCTCTATGCAGGAAGTGAAGAGCACTGAGGCTATGAGATACAATGCAGCTAGGGACAACCTGGACAGCACCCAAAATCAGCTAAAAGACCTAAATGATCAGGTGGCAAGGCTTACCCTGCTTATTGAAGAGGAGAAACGTAGTCGCAGGCTGGCTGAGGAGCGTTACACCAGCCAACAACAGGAGTTCGAGAATGTCATCCGCAAGAGACAGAAAGAGCTGGATGAGCTTAACTGGTCCAAGATAGACTTTGAAAAGGCCATCAAGGACAAGGAGCGGGAGATTGAGCGTATGAAGATGCAGCTGGAGGATGAGACCTCCAGGCGCCAAGCAGCGGAATCTGAAACCTCTAAGGTAAGAAACCAGTTGAACCAGGAGATCAGTACTCTAAAACAAACACATGAGTCCGAGATCCACGTGACAAAAACCAGCATGCTAATGGCAACGCAGCAAAAGGAGGAGGACAGTGCTACCCTGAAGCTGCAGCTGGATAGTCTCATGAAAGATAAACAGGATCTTGAAGAGGAGCTCAGGAGGCTTCAGTTCTCAATGAGCCAAATGGAAGATGCTAGAAAGAGGGCTGAACAGGAAGCACACCAACAAAGATCCTCAGGAACAGAGGAGAACAGGAAGCGAAAGGAGCTAGAGATACATATTCAAACCATCACACGAGAGAGAACTGAACTTGAGACCAGGTACAAGAACGAACTCACACAGGCCACCAACAAAATGCAAGAAAATGGCAGACAGATTTCGGCCCTTACTCAGAGGCTGGATGAGGAGACACGGAAGAGAAAAGCTCTGGAACAAGAGAACCAAAGACTTCGACAGTCAGAGGCAGACTTGCTTGCAAAACACACTTCCTCCTTGGAAATCATTAACAAGCTAAAAATCACAGAACAAGAGGCAAACCTTATTCGTGTCGAGCTGGCAAAGCAAGCAAGTGAAAAAGGTAAAGTGGAGCAGAGCGCTACCAGGCTGCAGACTCGCATTAAGGATTTGCAGGACATGATAGACAATCTCGAGGCTGAGCTGGAGAAAGAGAAAAAAGGCAACCAAGATGAACTTACAAGAAGAAAGAGAATAGAATCTGAGCTGGAAAGGGTGAACCAGTTGTGCAGAGAGTACACATCTACCATTAACACTCTCCATGTTCATAAAGAGCAAGAGAGTTCCATCAGCCGAAAGCATGAACAGGACTTCCGTCGTGTCCAGGAGGAGCTGGACAGATGTCAGAAGGAACACATGGTAACCTCTGAGCAGCTTACCAGGCTGGGAGCAGAACTGAAAGCCTTGCAGCAGCAGCTGATTCAAGAGCAGGCCCGTGTCCGGGAGGTCAACCTGCGCAATGAGTCTCTGTCCAAGACCATAGAGGAGAAGAGCCGAGGGCTGAATGAAAGCATGAGTGAAATTGAGAAGCTCAAGAGTCTTACTCAAAATCTCACCAAAGAAAGGCTGAAGCTAGATGAGGAGCTGAGAAGTGTACGTCAGGAACGGGATGACGTACGGAGCAACAAAAACAGCAATGAGAGTGAACATATGGCCCAACTGTCGGCCATACAGCTCCAGCTTCAGAGCTCAAATAAGAGAGGGCTAGAGCTCCAGGTCCAGATTAATGAGCTGTCAAAAGAGAGAGAAAATTTAAAGGCGGAAATAGCCAAAATCCAAAAGCAATATACGGAGGTATTTTTGTGGATAAATTACATTATCAAATCCACCAAATTCCTGTAAATTTTGCTTTTGCTGATTAACGCTTTTGCACTTTACTTTATCACCCTGCTGTAACCAGATCACCCACTTTACCAAGACTCTTAAATGTATTCCATGCCTCATGCTTCTGCTTTCATTCTTCATGCTTAGCAGTGTGTTTGTTTATATCATGGTGTAAGTAGTTAAATGTATAATAATATTATGTTCTTGTTTTGTTTTGTTTTTTCTCTAGACATCTCTGACGATCCACGAGTCTCAGACAAAATACACAGTGATCCAACAAGAAAAAGATAGTCTTCTGGCCAAACTTAGGCTCCTTGAAATGGACAAAGGAAAGCAACAGCGCTCTGAAGAAGAGCTAAATCGCATCAAGATGTCACTAGAAAATGAAACGCGTCTGAAGCAGCGCCTCCAAGAAGAACTTGACAAAATGCGTAAGGATTTTAACTACTGGAAAAGCCAATATGAGTTAAAGGATGGTCAGATTAGACAGTGCCAGGCAGATAAAGACAAGGCAGAGAGGGACAGGTCTTCACTGCACAATGACCTCGTGAAACTGACTGCTGAGCTCAGAAGCGTGGAGGAACGATACCGGTCTCGACTACAGACGTCCGAGTACGAAGTGTCTGAACTCACTCGCAAGCGAGAGGCTCTAGAAAGAGAGCTGAAGAAGCTGCAGCAACGTCCAAGTGCCTTCACTAAGCAGACTCAGACAGATGAGAAAGCTGTTACAATTGACTCATCAAACTCCGGGCACGTGCAGGGATTACGTGGCCAAGTCTCACTCACAGAGCTTGTAAATTCCAACCTGATTAATAAGGGAGATTTGGACAAAGTGAAACAAGGCGTGCTCACAGCAAAAGATATTGAAAATAGGCTAAAAAATTACCTATCTGGCTCTGGCTGCATTGCTGGAATTTATGATGAGGCTCAGGATAGGGTCCTGCCCTTCTACCAGGCCATGAAAGAAAATCTTCTCCGTCGAGGAACAACTTTGGAGCTTCTGGAAGCACAAGCTGCATCAGGCTTCATGATTGATCCAGTCAATAATGCTTACTTGACAGTGGAGGATGCATGGAAGAGAGGTCTAGTAGGTAAAGAATTTAAAGATAAACTGCTGTCTGCTGAGAAGGCTGTCACTGGATACCATGATCCTGGTACAGGGCAGCTCATCTCACTCTTTCAAGCTATTGAGAAAGAGCTTATTGAAAAGGGGCATGGCATTAGGCTCCTGGAGGCTCAAATAGCCAGTGGTGGCATTATTGATCCTAAAGAGAGCCATCGCATTGATGTGGATGTGGCTTACCGTAGAGGTTACTTTGACCGCGAGATGAATGATATTCTGACATATGAAGGTGATGACACAAAAGGCTTTTTTGACCCAAACACTCATGAAAACCTGACTTATCTGCAGCTGCAGAAGAGATGTATATCAGATCCCAAGACTGGTCTGCTCCTGCTGCCTCTAAACGACAAGAACAAGAACAAGCAGCAGTCGAGTCAAAAGAACACTCTTCGCAAGAGGAGAGTGGTGATTGTAGACCCCGAGACAGGCAAAGAGATGTCTGTTCGTGAGGCTTATCATAGGGAGCTGATTGACTACGACACATTTCTGAATCTTTCAGAACAAGAATGCGAGTGGGAGGAGATCACCATCACAGATTCAGCTGGCAAGACTCGGCTAGTTATCGTTGACCGCAAAACAGGTACACAATATGATGTCCAGGACTCCCTGGACAGGGGCATTATTCAGAAAAGTGCCTTAGACCAGTACCGCTCAGGAACCCTCACACTCACCCAGTTTGCTAATCTTTTTTCGAGCAAAGCCGCAGGTTCCGAGCTTTCCATCTGCACCAGCATTCCAGAAGATTTTACAACCTGCAGTAGCCCGACTGATGTCACACCGTCTTCTCCAACAGTCCGCCAACGCTTTGCCAATGTTTCAATCACACTCTCCCCTCCGTCTGATATACTGGATGACCAGAGCCCGGTGGCAGCCATTTTTGACAGTGAAACTTTGGAGAAGATCACAATCACTGAAGCTCAGCGCCGTGGAATAGTCGACACGATCACGGCCCAGAGGCTCCTAGAGGCCCAGGCGTGCACTGGAGGCATCATCAACCCTTCCACTGGTAAAAGGCTCAATCTGCAGAATGCTGTAGTTCAGAGCATCATTGATGAGGAAATGGCCAACAAGCTCAAATCAGCTTACAAAGCTTACACTGGATTTGAGGATTTTAAGACCAAAAGGAAAATGTCTGCTGCAGAGGCCATTAAAGAGACATGGTTGCCATATGAGGCTGGGCAGAGGTTTCTGGAATTCCAGTACCTGACCGGGGGACTGCTGGAACCAGGAAGTGGTAAGCGAGTCAGTATCGAAGAAGCCATTCGAAGAGGATGGCTTGATGGTAAAGGAGCCCAGAAGCTGCAGGACACCAGGAACTACATGAAGACCCTGACCTGTCCTAAAACAAAGCTGAAGATTTCATATAAAGAGGCAATGGATAACAGCATGGTGGAGGAGAACAATGGAATGAAAATGCTCCAAGCCACATCTGTGTCCACCAAGGGTATCAGCAGCCCCTATAATGTCGGGTCTGGATCAAGTTCCCGCACTGGATCTAGATCCGGATCCAGGAGTGGATCACGCAGAGGCAGCGTGGATTACACCTCCAGCTCCACTTACACTTCCTCTTTCACTTCTAGCTCTTTTATGTCCCGTCCTTAACACTTTTAAACCTGCATCTATGGTGGTCAATTCTTTTTCATACAAACTACTTATTTTTCATATACATATTAAAAACTATTAGACTAAAATAGGGTTTGGGAATATTATTCATGTTATCACTTACCTAATCAGTTTTATTTGTGGGTGTCTCTGATTATCATACATCATACACCATTTTTAGGTGCTACTCTTTCTTTCCTGTTTTTGAAACCAGGAGATTTTTACATCATGTAAGGGGAGCAATGTACCTTAAAATGATCATTCACATGTATCAGCATATATCTGTACATTGTGTTATTTTCAGACTTGATTGAACAATTTCATATTATTAAATAATAAAAAATTGCTAGAGTAAATAATTTTATAAAGTAGAACATGAAAATTTTAAAACACTTTGTGCTAACAGAACATAACAAGTAATACAAAATAAACAGTTTCAACTCATTTGGCGTCATCTGTTTTTATTTTGTGACAGTGCCACAAGAATAATCAGAGGTTAAGGAATTTACATGTTTATGATTGAAGTGGATATAATATTTGTGAGTTTAAAAAGTGATAATTGTGCATGTTGAAGTTATTTTGCTGAAAAAGATAATACATAGTTGTAGCACCACAACTAAGATACATGTGACCTTAGATGTTGTTGGGTTTGAAATTGAATTAGCTTTAAATACCCTCATTGTGGAGATAAATTAAAGTTTTTTTGTAGAGTACTTCTAACAGCAGACCTTGTTGCCAAATAGTACAAAAATTTCAGTTCTTTAAATAAAAATAAAACATTGCCAGTTTCTCCCTAAAGAGCAAGCCAAAGGTGACTGTGGCAAGGAAAAACTCCCTGAGAAGTTATGAGTCATTATACTGTTTAACTGAATGGTTTATTATGCTTATTAAAGTCTCGTCACGAAGGGAGTTGAGACAGGATGCAAGGACAGATGCAAGTGTAAACAACTCAAGAAACGAGAATATGAATACTATGGCTATCGTTAGACTACGGCTAGAAACTAATGCAAGCTGATGGCAGAGATGGCAGTGACATTATCAGAAAAGCTAACAGACACACGACGATGAACGAACTGAAATGTTGATTTTAAGAATGAATGTGAAAATGTAAATTTGGAAAATATGGCTGTGGTGACATGCATGCTAGAGAACTGAAGTCAGGGACAGGTTTCAACGTACGAGTCCCCCTGAACACATGACCGGTCCACATTCCACATTTTACATACTAAAGGATATCGGCCACTTCATAAGGAACACCTTCCTAATGGACACCTACTGGGTTGGACCGCTTTAGCCTTTAGAGCTGCTTTATGGCATAGATTCAACACAGTCTGGAAACACTTCTTAAAGATTTTGCTCCATATTGACATGACATCATCACGCAGGCACTGCAGATTTGTCGGCAAAGCGTCCATGATGCGGCTCTCTCGTTCCACTGCGTCCCCCAGGGCGCTGTACTGGACTGAGATCAGGTGACTGTGGAGGCCGTGTGAGTAATGTGACCTCAATGTCATGTTCAGAGCTCCAAAAAGTCCAAACGAGTGGGAAAAATTTTATTAATAATTCTTAGGAAAACAAGAGGGTCCTATACACCCTATAGTGCTTGGGCCCTAATAATAATAATAATATCAGCACAAGACTATGTCCTTAATAATTAAAGTATATAATTTGATAAAATATAAACTAATTCACCTTTCATGGAAAAAACATTCTAGTATTTTTATCATTTTGTTGATGATTCTGAGTTCAATTTAGCTGAGTTCTGGGAATTTGTTGAAAATAAAAAAAAAAATGTTATAAAATAAAAAGTATGTATTTTTTACAATAAAAAGCATTATTTTATTTTATTTTATTTTTGTTTTTATCACCCTTATTCCCCCCCTAGATTTATTTAAACATTGTATAATAAAATAAAATGTTTACTATTTTTGTAACTTAAACTTATAATAAGAAAAACCTTAACAAACCAACATCAATGAAAACTGAATGTTTTTGGTCACAAAGGTGTCATGGACACTGTCTCTTAAATAAGACTAAACATTCAAGGTTCGAAGAGCTTTATTAATCCCAGAGAGAAATTGCTTTAATGTGTTTAATCAAGAAAAATCTTTTCATTAGTTTATGAACTGTATTAGGAGCTTGTTTCCTAAAATGACTTAGGGTGAAATTAAAAATAATAAAGGTATAAAATTCAGCATATACAGAGACAAACCACCATTAAGCTCAACTCAGATGTCTTTATTTAGTGCTCTAATAATGTACACTTGGCAGCTTTGCAGAAATCAGAATATAATTTACATTTAAGTTCCTAACAACAGGGTCGTGTTGCTCTTAAGTTTCTTTATTGCTGGTTTCTAAAATGCTGGCAGTTTGGTTTTGTAATGCAGATGTGCACTTGTCCAAGGGCAAGTACAGAACCAAAAATCCAGAGGGTGGAGCTGGAGATGATTAAGCTCCGCCTACACGGGTGGGATTGAATCAAGTCCAGTGGGTGGATTCAGCCCTGTGTGTTGTAGGTTAGACTGGTTTTCCTACCACGGCCTCCAGAGCTGTCCTCTGACACGGACACGCACCACCCTGGACACTAAAGGAGGAGACAGGCCACTGTTCATCAGTATGTCCCTGGAGACACTGCTGGACCTGACTCCTGGGAGCAGTACGGTTCTGTGTTTGTAGTTTCCGAGCTCTGAAGACGATGTGGACACTGCACCGGGGGACGGAGAGACAAGGTGCATCTCTGATAAACACCTGGCCAGATGTGCCAGCAAACGCATCCTCATTACACTGCTAACACACTCACACCTGGCCAGGAAGTGTGCGACGTCACATGCGCAGGCGCTGAATCCCACGCCGTAGCTCGCCAGCGCTGTACGGAGGACAAGAAGCGTTTCAGTGGACTGACGGTTAACGAGTGATCTTCTCTACAGTGCAGACCTTCACACTCACTGTCTGATAACTTCCTCAACATTCCATACAGGAAACATTTATGCTACTTATTTATCTAGGAACCTCTGTAGTCCAACTAGGGACCGTGGAGGCCACTGGAGACGGTAGAACATTTCCATGCACACACACACACACACACACATACACAGTGTGATGAAAACTCACAGGATTGGCACTAAACAGCTGTCTGTCTATAATAAAACCACTTGTTATTGAGACTCATCAGAAATGATTGTGTGTGATTATGATTTTAGTGTTTTTGTAAAGATCTCACCGTCTCTCTGCTGTGTGTGTCTGATGTGTTTCACCGTCAGCTCCAGGATATCAGCCTTCTCCAGTTTAGCATGTGGTGAAGTCTGCAGGGACAAAACACACACACACACACACACACACACACACACACACACACACACACACACACACACACACAGAGATAAGCCCTTTAACCCCAGTGTGGTGTGTAAGCAGGTCACTGGTATGTGTGTATATGTGTGTGTGTGTCTGTGTGTGTGTGTTAAGTGTGTGTGTATGTGTGTATGTGTGTGTGTGTGTGTGTGTGTGTGTGTGTAAGTGTGTGTGTATATGTGTGGTGTGTGTGTATGTGTGTATGTGTATATGTGTGGTGTGTGTGTGTGTGTGTGTGTGTGTGCGTGTGTCACTTGTGCATTTGAGTGTTTGTCGACAACCTGCACCACTAGCCTACCTAGTGGTGCAGGTTGT
>JAQKPX010000001.1:361781-376215 GCA_030068255.1 Clarias angolensis
AGCAGACTTGTTCGGAGGTGTAAGTTACCATGGCAACTCAGCGGGGATTTATTTAAGACACGTTGATGGAACGGAACTCTCACTTAATTAAGACAGACTTATCGAAATAAGTCAGACTTTCCCTTAAGCCTGCTTCGTGGAATACCCCCCTAATCAACGTCAATCCAAACAGCTCTCACATCCACAGAAATCACTTCTTACACCCCTGGGATATTATTGTTCTTACTGTGTTAGAGTTTAGGACCTATTGGACTAGATTTATGTGATTGGTCTAATCATTTTACCATAAACTGTCCAACACCGGATTAATCAAAAATTTTGGACAACATTTAATATAATAATAATAATAATAATAATATGACTTATGAGGATCACCAGCTCAGCTCTAGTCTTTGGGTTTATCCACACATACTTGTTGAGGACAATCTCAATCCTGTTTTTCCTTTTCACCAGAGTTTCCAAACCTTTATGGAAAACATGAAATTCAGTCTACAGTTCAAGCTGCTGTTGTAAGTTTAGTTTGGTATCGAAACTCCACTAAGAGAAACTCTTTTAAAGTACAGAGTCACTTGTGGACATTCCTGCGTATCACCTTAATCTAAAACCCAGGTCAGTTGGTCCTGTTTAACATTTTATATGTACTAGAGAGCACGACATTAGATAGATAGATAGATAGATAGATAGATCATTGATCCCGAAGGAAATTTCAAACATCCAGTAGTGAGGATAATATTACAAGAGGTATCTAGTTGCAGTTGCATCATGTAGAGCACACAGCCAAAAATAATCATAGTACACATGTGGGAGATGAGCGGCGCTGTTACAGGAGAGACTCGGAGAATACAAAACACTATCAGTCAAAAGTTAGACACACCTTCTAATTCAGTGTTTTCGTGATTTACCTTCTACATTTTAGAGTAACACTGGATTTAAGCATTTGTTAATTAAGTAACAATAACAATAACTTACAATAACAGTTGTTATATTTATTTTAAGACCTGAAGGTCGGCTGTTCTGGAACAGTTCCTGTAAGAACAGTATTGTGTCGAGTGTGTTTGTGAAACCCATCAAGCTCCATGATGATGAAACTGTCCCTCATGAAGACCTTCACAGGAGAACAAGACCAAAACTGACCTCTTAAAAAAAATCTGACGTAATATCAAAAATGTATAAAATCGTGATAATTACAATCATCTCTCGTGACTACAGGTGTTACATTCATGTTGGGTTTTTTTGTCTGCTATTTCATTTCTTTTAATTTATTTAATTTTCTGCTTTTGAGTTTCACATTTTTTTGTTCTTTTCTTTTCATGCAGAAAGGGAAAATGTTCTGTTACAAGTCGTCTCCGGCTCCCTTTGTCCAGTTTCACACACCTCTCGACCTGACCACTAACTCATCTAGAGATGGCTCTGCTTCAGAAAGGCTTCAGATACCTGGAGAAATCAAATCTGAGAACGTGTCCCAGGTAAGTAACCATACAGGACATAATCACTCATTTCCATCGATTTTCTAAGGATTGTTTACAGATAGATTATTTCACTTATAATTCACTATATCACAGTTTCAGTGGGTCAGAACTCAGTTGACTGTGCCGTGAAACAGCTTGAGAAATTTCAAACTCAGTGCCTCTTTGGGAAAATCGAAATTAATCAGCCAAGACCTCAGAAAAAAAACAACAACGGACTTTCACAATCCCGGTCCATGTTCCTCTGTACAAAAATGTACTACGCAAGTATAAACAACACGAGACCACACAGCCATCGTACCGCTCAGGAAGGAGATGCGTACTTTGGTAGAAAAAGTAGAAATACATCCCAGAACAATAGCAAAGGACTTTTTAAAGGCACTGGTGGAAATGGGTCCAAAGTATCTATATCCACGGTAAAACCAGACTGATATCAACTTAATCTGAAAGGCCCAGCAAGAAAGTCATTGCTCTGATAAAAAAAATTAATAATTTAAAACTGTTTGACCATAATAACCATCGCTTTCTGGAGGAAACAGGGGAAAGCTTGCAGACCGAAGAACAACATCCCAACTGTGAAGCACAGGGGTGGTAGCCTCAGGTTGAGGGGCTAGTGCACTTCACAAAATAGATGGCATCATGAAGAAGGATGCTTAACTGGATATATTGAAGCAACTTCTCAAGACATCAGCCAGGAAGTTAAAGCTCAGTCACAGATGGTTCTTCCGAATGGACAACGACCCCAAGCGTTCTTTCAAAGTCGGGACAAAATGACTTAACGACAAAAAGGTTTAGGTATTGGAGCGGCCCTGACCTCAATCCAGTAGAATGTTTGTGAACAGAATTGGAAAATTGGATCTGTGAGTGAAAATGACCCAAAACTTCTGACCCAAGTTACACAATGTAAAGGCAATATTACCAAATACTAACTCTGTTCATAAACTTCTGAGCCACTGGGAATGTGATGAAATATATAAAAATGTTATTCTGACATTTTACATTCTTAAAATTAAGCCTTGATCCTATGACAGGTCAGTTTAAAAGAGACAGGACTCTGTGAAAATGTGAAATTGTGAAACACACAGCTTAAACAGATTTGGCTAAGGTGTGTGCAAAATTCCAACTTCAACTGTAACTACGTTACTTACGTTAAGTACCTGGCCAATGCTAAGTGAGTAGTTTATCAGGGTTTATTGTTAATTTCCATGTGAGTATATCATTGTTTTGCAGGGATAAGATCTCAAATTATGTACAGGCTCATTGTGACCTCATCTGTTATTTCTGGTTTTACTGTAAGTATTTTCTTGTTTCCTTTTTATGCAGAAAGGAAGGATGGTCTGTTACAAGTCATCTCCTGCTCCTTTCGTCCAGTTTCACACACCTCTAGACCTGTCCACAGACTCAGCAGAAGATGGCACTGCTTCAGAAAGACTTGAGATACCTGTAGAAATCAAATCGGAGAACGTGTCCCCAGTAAGTTGCAGTAGTCCGCCTGCTACTTTCCTCACAAAGGCCTCACCGAAAGTGGTGTGGAAAAAAATTCACCAGTGCTCAGAGTGTGGGAAGAGTTTTGCTAGACTGGGAGACCTCCAGAAACACCACAGGATTCACACTGGAGAGAAACCCTACCAGTGCTCGCAGTGCGGAAAGTGTTTCACCCAAGAGAGTAATCTCCAGCAACACCAGCGCGTTCACACTGGGGAGAAGCCGTACCACTGTACATGGTGTGGAAAGAGCTTTACACATCAGCAGAACTTCCAAACACACCAGCGTATCCATACTGGAGAGAAACCGTATCAGTGCTCGGAGTGTGGGAAGTGTTTCACTCGTAAGAACGCGGTACAGCGACACCTGCGCGTTCACACGGGAGAGAAACCCTTTCACTGTACGGAGTGTGGGATGAGTTTTAGTGAGAGCTGTATTCTAAAAGAACACCAGCGTCTTCACACCGGAGATAATCTGTTTCACTGCTCCGAGTGCGGGAAGAGTTTCCATCAGAAGAAAACGCTGCAAGGACACCAGCGCATCCACACGGGGGAGAAGCCGTACTACTGTACCGAGTGCGGAAAGAGCTTCAGCCGCATGAATACGCTACAGCAGCACCACCGCATTCACACCGGAGAGAGGCCGTTTCAGTGCTCGGTGTGTGGACAGACGTTCGCTCAACAAAGTACTCTCCACCGACACCGGCACATTCACACCGGAGAGAAACCGTATCACTGTTTACTGTGTGGGAAGAGCTTCAATCGCAAGAATACGCTCCAGCTCCACCAGCGGCTTCACACAGGAGACAAGTCCGGCGGCGGGGACGGTCTACACGGGAACCTCCCGGTGAACCCTGACAACCCGTAGCTTCTCCGAAGGCAGGGTGTTTGTAGCGTAACTGTCAAGTCACGTCGCTCACAGTTTTGTTTTGCCTTTATTTTGGTCTCACAGCCTCGAATGCCCAAACTCACAGCACCAAACTTTTCGTTTTTAAAAATTGCACAATGCTAATGCTAATGATCAACCAGCAGCGAGGTGGCCCGGATATGTGGGGAAAAAGGGAGGTTTGACTACACAGAGCGGACATAACCCGGGCACGCTGTACCGTGTGTAGGTGTTGTCTAAAGATGGTGGTGTTGACTGTGTCTCTCTGTCATTTCAACCACGTACAGTACACGTGAAACCAAACCGCCCCGCCCTCCAGGACCATGGTGCTACATGAAAGATCAAACGCCTACAAGACACTACACTTATTTATTAGTTTATTTTTACTAAAACACAGGATTACATACATTACTGACCTGTAATATAATCACAGTGAAGGTAACCAGAGGATGTTGTTCATGATCTCAGACCATCCTGATGATTAATACACACGGCCTGGCCAAGAAACAAATTACTGGGCTGAAACAGGTGTAAAGACAACAGCTAAGGAGGTTTAAAATTGGGTTAAGAGGCTGTTTTTTGGCCAGGCGGTGTATCTGAGCATCACAACGTTATTTATTTTTTAAAAAGGTGTTTTTGGAGGTTTTGGGGTGGAAACATCATCATACATTTCATTCATACTGTTCAGCATGGAGGTGGATCTGTTCTGCTTTGGGTTTAATGTGGCAGCCAGTGACACACACACACACACACACACACACACACACACACACACACACACTGCACAGAGGGAATGGATTCCAGTAAATATCATCTAATTTTGGATGTAAATGTGACTCAGTCGGTCAGAAAGTTTCCCCAAAGGAAATGCAGTCTGAAGCTTGTGGACGGGCCGTCACATCATCACCCTGACCTGAACATCCTTAAATATAAACATGGTGTGTGTGTGGGACAGATCACCACGACCTGTCCGCTCGGGGAGAGGGTGTGTACATCCACTGGCTATTAAAATTTGTAAGCTGATTGTTTTTACCATTGGGGCTGTTAATATATACTGAATTAGTAGTATTCATTCACAGGATTCCTAATTTCATAACATATAAAGTAACTGTCCATTAGTCTTTGCAGGAAAAAAAACTGTTTTTAATAGTTTGTTAAAGATGTTTTTATTTCTTTTCTTCTTTTTCCCAAAATCAACAATGTATTTAATTTAAGCAGGGGTGCTCAAACTTTTGCATACAACTATATATTTTACGGTTTTACTAGAAGTGTAGAAACCTCGAGTTTGTCGAATAAAAGTAAAATACTGTTTTTAATGGTGGATTTTTAAAATGTTTTTATCTGTAATATAACTGTTCTCTGTGCTGTCTGTATTTTTAGTGTCTTGCCTTCAATGTTGATTTAATAAATAAAACTTTGCTATATTTTGAATTAATTTGTGCTGCATTTTTACAATTAATCTACAATAATTACTTAACCTAAAAAGAGGGTAAAAAAAATACTTTAATAAAGTAAAAAGGAGACTTGTTATCCAAAAAGTCATTTACACTAATTGTCATGTGCAACCAGCCATCGGCAGCACACGCCAGTGAAAGCATAAGGAAATGTCATCGAGTTACAGTATATATACAGTATATCTCTCTGATAACTGGGAGAAGCAGCTTCACCACTACAGGACGTCCAAAACGTGTCAAAACGTGAATTAAGAATCTGGATGGATCTGGACATTGTGTGTTGTGTTACTTTGCACTGGAAACTTTCTATCAGGAATAAATGAACATTTAGTAAAAGACATGACATGACCTTTGACCCTGAGGGACAGGAGAACAGTTCAGAAATGATTCATTAGAGAAAACGATCTTACCTTTACCTCTCTCTTAGCCACAGCAACTCGGAACCTTCACACAGTTAAACCTACAGTGGAATACGTTCATGTGCAGATATTAGAGCTACTGTAAGTGATGCTCGAACACACAGCAAGGGTTTAAGTAGGAAAGTCAGTTTATTCAATAAACACAAACTTTAAATATTAAGACTTAAGCAATGATTTGCCAAACTGTGTTAAATTAGAGAACTGGAAGGTGATAGCCGTGTAGCGTAACGTCAGTTTCAACAGTTTCTGTAACCGACTCACGTTACACCTTCTGTCTTGAATATTTTCAATTAGAGTTTCTACCAACATCAGCAGCAGTGTAAATGACTGTTGCATGGCAGTATGGACCTGATCAACAGTTTCAAATCAATTCTTTAAAAATTCTACAATGTGTGATTTTCTGGATTTTTTTTTCTTATTTTGTCTCTCATAGTTCACCTATGATGAACATTACAGACCTCTCTCATCTTTTTAACTGGGAGAACTTGCACAATTGGTGGCTGAATAAATACTTTTTTGCCCCACTGTATATAGATTCAAGGCTTATTGTTAAGCAGTGATGTCATCTCATACCACTAATATTCTTTGATTCACACCAAATTAAAAATCTAACAAGTAGCACTGATGCCTCATCTCTTTTTCCATTTAAACCTCATCGAGATCTGACTCACATGTCTTGGATCAGATTGGTCAGATATAATCATTAAGATCTAATTACTAGGAACATTATTAGTCCAGTGTACATTTATGGCATTTAGCTGACGCCCTTATTCAGGGTGACTTACATTTTATCCCATCTGAGCAGTTAAAGGTTAAGGGCCTTGCTCAAGGGCCCAACAGTGGGGTTTACACTAGGGACCTTCTGAGCTATAATCCAAAACCTTAATCACTGAGCTATCACTGAGTTGGCCAACTGCAACCTAAAACGAATCAATCCTCGCATCCCTAACACAAATCACAAGCCTAAATTCTAAAATGTTGAACAGGTATCCTTGATGCTTGTGTAATTTTCAAACAGCTGCATTTTCCTGCTTTTAAACGCAATGACATAAGTAACGCTTCTCTCCACCGATGTCACTAAACACACCGATGGTGCTGGAGCTGACTGTTGCGGTTGAAGCTCTTCCCGCACTCGCAACAGTGATACGGTTTGTCTCCGGTGTGAATGCGTTGGTGTTGTTGTAGAGTACTTTGCTGAGTGAAACTCTTCCCGCACTGCGAGCAGTGGTACGGCTTCTCTCCCGTGTGAATGCGCTGGTGTTGCTGGAGGACACTCGGCGAGATAAAACTCCTCCCACACTGGAAACAAGGATACGGCTTTTCCCCGGTGTGAATGCGGCGGTGTCGCTGAAGGTGGCCCTTCTCGGCGAAACTCTTCCCACACTCCGAGCACCGATGCGGCTTCTCTCCGGTGTGAGTGCGCTGGTGTTGCCGGAGGTGACTTTGTTGCGTGAAGCTCTTCCCGCACTGCGAGCAGATGTAGGGTTTGTCTCCGGTGTGGATGCGCTGGTGTCGCTGGAGATCATCTCTGTCGGTAAAGCTCTTCCCGCACTCTGAACAGCCATACGGTTTCTCTCCGGTGTGAACGCGTTGGTGTCGCTGCAGGGTGCACTGCTGGGTAAAACTCCTTCCGCACACCGAGCAGGGGTAGGGTTTCTTGCCTGTGTGGATGCGCTGGTGTTTCTGGAGAGAATTCCGCTGATTGAAACGTTTCCCACACTCTGAACACGGATACGGTTTCTCTCCTGTGTGGATGCGTTGGTGTGTTAGGAGAGTACTCTGCTGAGTAAAACTCTTTCCACACAGCGAGCATCGGTACGGTTTCTCTCCTGTACGGATGCAGCGGTGTTTTCCCAGAGGATCTGCTCGAGACACACAGTCCACTAACGGGTGGATTAGCTTCGGCATTTGTCTGTGAGCGGTGTTTGTTAAGACGGTACCAGGAGTCTTTCGCTCACTGCTAGAGCTTCTTCCAGACGCCAGCTTGTAACAGAGTGCAGCTCAAATCTGGACTGGAAAATTTGACCAAAAGAAAAAAGAGAAACTATTTGAAATGCAAAGTTTATTATAAATTAGAATAAAGGACAAAAGACTAGGTCAACTATGGACGTGCCATCTGACCTCTGCAACTAATCCAGAGGAGAATTAGTGGATTCTCAGAATTCTCTTCAGATTTAAAATGTATGGACATGAGAGTCTTTGGGGCACCGGTGAGGCAGTGGAGGCTCAGGCAGCTATGGCTCTAGCTTGTTGATTTAGGGATCTGAGGATCTGGGTTCAAGCCCCACCACTGCTGGTGGTTGCCACACCCCTATAATGGCATTGCATGCAGCGCCAGTCCTAAGCCTGGTTAGAAGAATGGGAGGGTTGTACCAGGATGGGCAGTAGAGCCCGTGTGTGGATCAGTTGGTCTGCTGTGACAGGAGCAGCCGACAGAAAGCTTTCTGCTCTGGTAGCAGGATTATGAGACAGGGTTTAACTGCCTATCTCACTCCTAACGATCACAGATTGATTATAGTTTCACCTCTAGCATTGACGGGGGAACAGAAGTGGGCGTGGCCAGATAAAGATAGCATGTGTTGTATGAGTAACAGCAATATGGACGGAAAAAATACCAAAGTCTATTTATTAGCTCAAACACACAGCAACTTTAGGGTTTTTTTTTTTTTTTTGGTTTGTTTGTTTTTTGCTTAATTACGTGTTAAGAAGGTCAGGAATGTTGCGAATCTGAAGTGTAAATGAGGAATAAGATCTTATAGAAGAAGCAACACTATGATTCCTGGTTTATAATCGCTGGTCATGCTTTTTATTTTTCACGTAAAGCATTTCTTGTTTTTAAGACATTATAACACATTATAACATCACACTTTATTTCAGGTTGACCCCAAAGCTGCAGACAGTAAAGATGGGGGAATAAAATCGATGTCTCACCGCACTGATCTAAATGTATATATAGTCCATATATTACCTCAAGTCTCACTCACACTGCTGCTGTCATACAAACACGCCACATCTAACTATTACTGCACATCCTAATATTTAGTCATTTAGTATTTTACTATTTTAATTATATTTGTATTGTAACTTTGTAAATCATTAATTTGTAGATTTATACATTTACCCAAATTTCTCCCATTGCAGTGAAATTCTTTCACTTCTATCCCAGCTTTCTGTTTTAGGTCACCAACAGTCGCATAAGTGTTTCACTGTGTGTGGTCGTGTACATGAGAAATAAAATTAGAATTTGAGATGTACCTGACTTTGAGGAGGTCATATATTGCAGTTCCTCGATCCTCCTGCTCTACACTATATACACATGGGCAGACGGCACAGCGTCACGTACAGTATTGTCCATCCATCCAGGAACATCTGAAGTCCAACTAGGGAACGTGGAGGCCAGTGGTGACCACTGTATTTATTTATTCCCATAATTTTATGATGGTTGTGGGACGTCCAGTCAATACACACACACACACACACACACACACACACACACACACACACACACACACTCATTCACACACTACGGGCCATATGGGAACACCAATTAGCCCAATCTGCAGGTTTTTGGGAGGAAACTGGAGTACCCAGAGGAAACCCCCAGGAGAACATGCAAACTCCATGCACACAGACCTAGAGGTGGGAATTGAACCCGGACCCTGGAGGTGCGAGGCCACAGTGCTGACCTCTTAGCCACCGTCCTCTATAGTACAAAGGTTTGTTTGGAATTCTAAAAGTAAAATGTAACATCAGTACAGTCAGGATAGTTATAAAATGGAGATACTTACAGAATGACAAGACAAAGCGTACGGGCTCCCGGGTATGGAGATGATATCACATCGGGACGTCTGTGGAGATTCATGTCCCTGTCAGACGGCTCGACGTCATTTAACTTTATAACCGTTGCAGTTGTTGGAGAAAGAAAAAACATATAATATAAATGTAAAATAAGGATGTATATTTAATAAAATACTGCAAAATTCTGCATGAAATCTGTACATGACTGTAACCTCTAATAATTATTCCTGAATCCCACCAGGCGTTAAATCTGGCTTATTAAACACAGAGTATGATTGATCAGAACTCGTACAGTGCAGAAACACCTCATTTATCATACGATGACGGTCATGTCACCACTCACACACACACACACACGTTCCCTCTGCCCGAGTGTGTGTCCTGAACAACGTCCTGACCTCATGTACACCACACAGGGCTCCTCACACCTTCTACAGAAGAAACCGCACTGTAACTCACCCTGTGTGTGTGTGTGTTCATGGAGAACACACAGCTGTACAAACACTGGAACTCGCTTTCTTCTTCTTTTCCTGTCACCCCCTGATGCTCTGCTGTGCTGGACTACTGCCACCTACTGGATGGATGGGGGGTGGAGTACGGGTCCAGTCTCTTAGAAAGATGTACTCGAGTCACACGGTGCCATCAAAAAGTATTTGCCCCCTCTTCCTGGGTTTTTATTTATTTATTCACTTATTTTTTTAAGCGATTGAGATGAGCAGCAGGTCAGGATTCCTGATCACAAACACTCGACTGCAGTCGGTGACACCAAGACAGACAGTTATTAGCTTTAGGGGGCAATTACTTTTTCACAGAGGGCCAGGTAGGTTTGGACAGCTTTCTTCTCTTAATAAATGAAATGAAATCATCATTTAAAAACTGTGTACTCTGGTTATCTTTGTGTAATATTAACATTTGGAATGAAAACAAAAATCAAGAAATCAAGAAAATACTTTCTCACAGCGCTGTATTTTATCTCAAAAGAAACAAAAATCACAATAAATGTATAATCATTTAAAGGTTGACTAATTAAAACAATGATGAGGCTAAAACAATTAGCATAGCATTGCAAATCCCGACAAATAAATGTGTTTAAATGAGAAATTTTAGTGCTTAAATGAGATTTTAACACTGAAATAGTTTAATTGAACAGAATCTGTTTCTTAATAATGGACAGAATAAAAAGTAAAGGATGAATGAACAAGATGATAAATCAAGTGATATAAGCAAAAATGGAGGTTGTATCCTTTTTTATTCTCTTTTTTATTCTGTATATTCAGGAGTATTTTGTTAATGCATTAATGACTTCATCTATTCCTCTTGTATTTATTTATATCGTTGTATTTATACCTTTTTATTTTTCCATTGAATATTTATAGACCACGTTTTTAATCAGAGTCGAGTTCACACAGGACTGAGAGACTGTTATGATCATGTGATTTTTTTCATCAGCACTTACACACGTCATGCACAGTTTAAAACAAAACTCCATCGCTTATATTTCTACATCGTACCTTTACAGTAACAAAAGTACACACTGTGTGTATTAGTGTAAGTATACACAACAATCTTACAGGGACAAAATTAATATTTAGGATAAATACATATTTAAATAAGCTATTTACATGATTATTATTTATATAATAAATAACAGAGCACTGCCTAAATGTTCTCCATACTTGGGTAATTAAAAATATATATACATTTCAGCAAACAGGACACGAAACAGTTATGGAATTTAGGAGTAATAGGAGTAAAAGTGCTAAAAATTTTGGAACTACAGACTTGAACCTTTTCACTTTTTCCTGCTTCATACCCAGCCTACTTCTAGGTGCTTAAAACTTGTCTTCTCACTGGTCCAGTCCCAATCCTTCCCTACTGAAGTGCACACTTTAGTGACATAAAGGGCAAACTAACAGGCTTCAGGTCTTTATCTGGGTGCAACAGGTCCCTGCTTCAGCGCCAGGGGCAGTGGTGGCTCAGTCGGTTCAGGCTGTGGGTTACTGGGTTACTGATCGGAAGGTCGGGGGTTCGAACCCCAGCATGACAAGTTGCCACTGTTGAGCCCTTGAGCAAGGCCCTTAACCCTATCTGCTCCAGGGGCGCTGTAAGCTGAACCTGTGCTCTGACCCCAGTTTCCTAATTGGGATTATGTGCTGTAAAAAGTACATGTGACAAATAATTGAATATTCTTCTTCTTTATTGGACAGTTCATAACGTTAAGTGATCTATCTCACCAGCCACAGCCAAGACCAGAGAGGAGCACGGCGCTCCAAAGATATCATGATACGTTTCCTCGTGTGTCACCGACAGTGTGGAGCTGATTGTGTAACTGCAAGGACAAAATTGATGTATTATATACAGTGATTATCATTTGAACTTGTCCACTTATGTTAGTCGCTCTGGATCAGGCATCTGCTGTACAACTGGACAACGGGACAAAATAACCAATAAAGTCCATTTAAAGTCACTTGTGATTGTAAAGTTACTGCAGTGATTAATGTGTTTCAGCTTCATGCAGTGAGGAGCTTCTCAATTCTTACACAGCCACAGTAGAAGACCTGTCCCTGATTGTGGAAAGGATGTTTCTGTGTTTCAGACATTATGGTCCTGCATCAAGCAAAGACAACAACTAATGAAAGTGGCCCAAAATGAACCGCGGAAAGTGACCCAAAATGACTACTGAAAGACCAACAAACAAACCAAAGATTGTAAAGCGATACAGTCTGTGATCTTTGGTTTGACCACATGCGCCTCTAGACCCCTTTAACTTGGGCAAGTGTCGCTCTATTGATCTGCTCTGAGGTGACTAAAGTTGTAGTCCTAATCATCAGAATAACAAGATTCAATCGATCATGATGCTACGTCAGTGCTGGGGTAGAACTGGGGTAAGAACTTGGCGAAGATCCTGAATGAGTGTGATGGGAGATCACTTAAATGTAGTGATGTTGCACAAGGTTGATGTTGCACAAGGTTGAACACTGTATCTAGTGATATAATTGTGAGTGAGTTTGTACAGTACAGTGATGAAAGAAAGAGATAATATTACAAGTTAAACACTAAAATCTAAACACATCAAACTATCACCGACTGCACCGACGACGGAACCGACTCGTTGGAGTAAAACTCCTCCCACTCTGCGGAACGGTACGGCCCCTCGGCTCTGTGAGTGCGCTGGTGTTGCTGGAGATGGCCTTGCTGGATGAAGTTCTTCCCGCACTGCGTGCAGTGATACGGCTTTTCCCCGGTGTGGATGCGTTTGTGCTGCTGCAGAGCCGTTTGCTGTTTGAAGCTCTTCCCACAGTCTAAGCAGTGGTACGGTTTCTCTCCGGTGTGGACGCGCTGGTGTCGCTGCAGAGTGCCGTGCTCGGTGAAGCCCCTGCCGCAGTGAGGGCAGCGATACGGCTTCTCTCCGGTGTGGATGCGCTGGTGATGCTGCAGGGTGCTGTGGTTGGTAAAACGCTTCCCGCAGAGCGAGCAGTGATACGGCTTTTCTCCCGTGTGGATGCGCTGGTGCCGCCGGAGGTTGCTCTGTATGGTGAAACTGATCCCACACAGCAGGCAGCGGTACGGCTTCTCTCCGGTGTGAACGCGCTTGTGTCGCTGAAACGTGCTCTGCTGGTTAAAACTCTTCCCACACAGTAGGCAGTGGTGGGTCTTCTCTCCCGTGTGAATGCGCTTGTGGCGGTGAAGAGTACTCCGCTGAGTGAAACTCTTCCCGCACTCCGAGCACAGGTACGACTTCTCTCCTTTACCAGCGGTTATTTTAGGACCAGGGATGGTGTTGGTGCGGATGGGATCCGAGGGCTTTTGCGGATGATCTGAGCTTGTTCCAGACATCAGGATGCGAAAGGGCATTTTTTAGATCATTATCTAAAGCAGGAGACAAATGGAGAAAATCAGGAGACAAATGAAACTATTGGAGTGAATGCAACAACCAGATCATTTCCAACAGTGACTCTGAGATTGTACAGCTGATAACCAGTGGTGTAGTGATTCCTGGAGAGGTGAGAATACTGTACATTTAGCACTTGTTATTTTTAAAGTGACTCTTTCCAACAAAGGGAAAAACCACCCTGACATGTAAGACTACTCTGAGCGTATTTAGTTCACTGGAAAGGGACACTAGATGTGCTGTGGTCACCTCACTTCTCTCCTGAACTCGCTTGGAGCACTGCTGTAGCATCACGATCGCTTGGATCACTTGAATCTTGTTAATCTGATTAAATAACTGATGATTAGGAGCCGGGTTACAACACAGAGCAGATCAATACAGCGACACTTGCCCAAGTAAAAGGGGTCTATCTGCACATGTGGTCAAACCAAAGATCACAGACTGTATCGCTTTACGATCGTTGGTTTGTTTGTTGGTCTTTCAGCTGCTCCCATTGAGGGGTCACCACAGTGGACCATCCAGTCTGGACACAAGCAGACAAAACCCTGCCATTTTATCCAGGCTTGGGACTGGCACTGCCATCCAGCAGCTGGGGTTTAGGCAATGGATGGGAATCAAACCCAGGCCTTCTGCGTGGCAGGCGAGAAACCTAACACTGAGCCACCAGTACCGCACTTTAGGATATTTGGTATAAACTGATAAATTATTTCTATATGTATCAGAGGCGCCAGGATGCTTAAACCCTGTGAAAAACCCGAGTGTGAGTTTTTAGATGAACAGATGTGCGATGTACTTTTTCCAGTCTACCTGTAGGTCTAGGGTCAATGGAGAAGTGTGTATACACAGCGCTACCTGGAACATAAGTATGTACACTACCAGTCAAATGTTTGTACACCCGTTCTAACTCCATGGTTGTTCCTGATGTTTATTTCTTTCTACACTGTAAAACAATACTGAAGTTTATCCAAAACACACAATAATCTCCTTTGAACAGTTGATATTGAGATGTATATCTGCTACTTCTGCTCTGTAAAG
>JAQKPX010000001.1:584829-597600 GCA_030068255.1 Clarias angolensis
AAACTCTTCCCGCACTCTGAGCAGTGATATGGCTTTTCTCCTGTGTGAATGCGCTGATGTACCTTGAGAGTACTTTTTTCATTAAAACTCTTTCCACAGTGTGAGCAGCTATGCGGCTTCTCTCCAGTATGCATGCGCACATGTTTTTGGAAATGGCCCACCTGCTTAAAACTCTTGCCGCACTCTGAGCAGTAATACGGCTTCTCTCCAGTGTGAATGCGCTGGTGCTTTTGGAAACAGCTCACTTGACTAAAACTCTTGCCACAATCAGGGCACTGATACGGCTTCACTCCTGTGTGAATGCGCTGGTGTAGTTGGAGAGTATTGTGATGAGTAAAACTCTTTCCACACTGTGAACACTGATACGGCTTCTCTCCCGTATGAACACGCTGATGTCGCCGGAGAAAACATTTAAAAATAAAACTCTTTCCACACTGTGAGCACTGATGTTGTTTGTCTTGTCTGTGGATGAGCTGGTGTACGGTGAGATCCTTCGCATGTCTAAAGCTCTTTCCACACTCTAAGCAGTGATGAAGGTCTGTCTGCATTGCTTCTTGACTTGTCATTAGTACAAATATTATGTCTTTTGTTTTTCTTTATTTCTGGTTAAGGAAAAAAAAATAGAATTAGTATCATTAAAAATACAAACACAGTCCATTACCAAAAAAAAAAGTAACTATTTAATGTGTCAGTTTGGTTGTTTCTGTTATTGAAGAAGACGTCTGGTTACAAATTACACCTTAGTGACACACCTGTGACTGGAGAGTCAGATTTCCATATTTCTGTGGTAAGAGGGACTGGAAAGTGCTGTTGAAGGACAATAATCCACTATGGGGAGGTCATGGCCCTAATAGATCAAATAATTAAATTAATGATTAGCATACTCTAACATAATTAACATACTGAACACCCAATATTATGTTCCTGGCCAAGCCCGTTCTGTCATGTCACTGTACAGTATAACGACTTCATTAATATGAAATAAGGGTATTATGTTTTGTATTCAGCCTACAATACAATAAATTGTCATTGTAAAAATAATTCATTTGTAATGATAAATCAAAAACTAATGTTTTAACAGAAAATTTGTATTTTGTCTTCTGATGTCCTTCTACTTCCCATTCCGTCTTTCTTGGATTGCACATGAGATTCAAAAAAAATGCGAGAATAAATAAAAATGTCTTTGTTTAGGACACCCAGTGGCCCACTTTCCAGTTTAACACCCCTAATGGTTATAAGATCATACTGTAGGTCCTTTCTGTTATTCTGCTCCTGAAACAACTGTGCATTCGTTTTGGTCAGACATTGTTTTTCTTCAAAGTGTGTTTTCTAGTCCCCTTTTCTTGTTTACTTAGTATTTAGTTCTCAAAAAAAATCCAAAGCTGTTCCAAAGCATATTTCATTCAATTTAATTATTTTCTCTTTTAAGGACACTGTATTTATAAGTTATTTAGAACATTGAATTTTTTTTTTTCCTTTTACTATAAGGAGAATAAAAAATATTGCATAATAAATACATATATAATGCATTTTTTGCCTTCATCATTGTTAAATTATTTATTTATAAGTGTAAACTTATTAATATTAAACCCTCATTTTCTTCTTTACCAAAAATGATCTTGGAGGATATTTGAAAAGTACTTAGTTCTCATCTGTTTCGTTTATGTCATTCTTGTGGTATATTGTTGGAATATTGTTCTTCTTACGCTTCCAGCTATGATGTGCCAGATCAGTACTGTTAGTAACTGTTTAGACTATAACTTACCTCATGATCAGAAAGTTAATTCCCTCCAAACGCTGTTATTAATTTAACTTGATGAGATTCTCTGTAAAACTGCAGGTAGAAACAGCTACATGTAGAGATGGTTTTAGCTTAGCTGAATAATTAGGCAGTCCAAACAGCACAACAACTTCAGCTCTTCTTCTCCTTTCTCTTCTAGTTAGATGTTTTATCGCCCCCTATTGGACTGGGTGATGACCAGTGCTGTATTCTGTTCAGTAAACCTAAAACATGGATTAAATAATAGAGCTGTGTGATTCCTCAGCAGGAGGATCTCTATATCTCCAAGTCGTACCACAAATCAAATCAAAATGAAATGTCTATTTATACTGCACCTTTTATAGCTTTATAAGTTGGTAACAAATGCTTTACAATATAAATAACTAAGTAAGTTACTACTTGAAACAACAAAGCAAAACAAAACAATGAAAATGTACCATTCACACACAGGTTCCAGTCTAGAAACACAAAAACTTAACATCATCTAGAAGTTAAAAGCCTATGAGAAAAGTTAAACAGGTATTTAACAAAGAATTAAAAGTAGACAGAAGGCAAGTTGGCACGGTAGTGTAGTGGTTAGCGATGTCACCTTGCACCTTCTGGGCTTGTTTCCTGGCCAGGTTTGATTCCCTCCTCAAAAATGAGGAGTTTGAATGATCTCCCCGTTCCCTTGTGTTTCCACCGGGTATTCCGGTCTCCTCCCAAAGTCCAAAGAGATGCAAATCAGGCTAATGTGTTCCCAAATTGCATAGCATGTGTGAATGAGTGGGTAAGTGTGAGTGTGAGTCCTGTACCCAACAGGACTGTGCAGTGTTTTCCCAGCAACAAGCCACAGATTAACCCTGGTATAACGACTCGTCCTTAAAGAGAAGAAAAGGGATTTCAAATCAGCAAACAAAGAGGAGCTGAAAACTGTACAGAGAGAAATGAGAAGGAAAATCTGGAAAGAAAAGAGGAGAAGCTGCAGCACAACAATGTCGGCAGTGTGTGGAAGGAGCTCAAAACCATAGAAGTAGGTGAATGATCTGAGCATATTCTTTAACAGATTTGATCAGCTCAAAAGCACTGTAGCACTGACCTCACAACTGATGAAGACATTTAATAGACTGGTGCTTACTCATCTCTGACGTCTAGTGAGACCCTCAACGGATCCACTTCAGTTTACATATCAGCCAGGCATTGAAGTCGAAGATGCTGTCATCTTTCTCTTTCACACCTAGAAAAGGCTAGAAGCACAGTAAGGGTTATGTTTATTGAGTTCTCTAGTGCTTTTAACACCATCCAATCTGCACTTCTGAGGGATAAGCTTGAGTACATCAGATTGGACCATCATCTACTGTATCTGTAGTCCATCTAATTACCTGGATACCAACCGCAGTATGTGATGACTTGTGACTGTGAGTCTGACATGCTTGTCTGAATCACTGGAGCCCGGCAGGGAACAATACTGGCTTTGTTCATCTTCACGGTCCGACTTCATGTTCAGCTCAGTAACCAGCCACCTGCAATGCAGTGCCAATAGAGCTGCCTCCAGAGAAATGCGGGGAAGATCAAAGAACTGGTGTGTGTACCTGAAGGCTGAAGGCCTCGTGCCCATTCGTGCACCTGCAGTGGTGGGTGGAGGGGAGGGGGGCTACGTAGGGAGCCTATGGAGTGAGCAAGAAGCTACAACAGGTTGAGGCATATACCCATCACAGGCACACGCAATGAGAGATGTTTTCAAAGTAACTTAAAAGTAACTTAATTAGTGATCTGATTACTTTTTACATGTAATAATCAGTAATGTAATCAACTTAAAATTTTTTAAGTAGTAATTAGTCATTTGTAGTAGATTACATTTTTTGAATAACTTCCCCAACACATTGTCATTCTACCAGATAAAGTCAGTAGTGACAATGGAACCCCACCACTGCAACAAGTAAGGGAATACTTGGGCATTGATTTAAGACAACAGTGTGCTTGTCATACTCCAATGGAGGAACAGTGAAGGAGGAAAATGCCACACTTAAAAACAAATAGACAAAAGTGTTGTGCAGAATTAATTATTTTTATTTTATAGTGCTTTTAACAATTGTCATTGTCGCAAAGCAGGTTTATCTTGAGAAAAAAGCCTCCTGTTCTAATACACAGGAAGACGTTAGAAGAGTTAAAGGAAGGGTGAATTTGAGCCCATTTGAGGTGCTATTTGGCTGTTTATCTGAACCTGAGCATAGCCTAATAACAAGGGATGACTAGGAGAAAGACCATAACCTTGAAATGCTGAGTAGATGAACATTGCAGTTAGACTAAAAACAGACACATACAGTAGAGTACACTGTGTTTCAAAGCCCTAGTGAGCTGAGGCGAGTACGTTAAAGGGCGTGTCTGCACCAACAAACGTCAAGAAGGGCAATTGCTCACTGTCGAAGCTTCGATAGCTAAATACATTATCCCAGCGGAATTCTATCACTACTGATTCCTAGTGACTTCCTCAGGGTGAAAGGTCATGGTAATATCAGCATTGGTCGCCGTCATAGTGGTCATCTGTATCCTGGTGCTATGTGGGTGTTGCATCATTCCGAGCACTAGGGGACTAGGACCCACTAGACTGATTGAAATGTCCTTGACTGAAAAGATGCAGTATAAGCTAGTGAGACCACAGGATGATGAGGAGAGATTTGTTCACCACACAACAAGATCACTCCTTAGCACATTTTGTGCGAGCAGACGCATGGGAACAGGAATAGCAGTTCAGGGAGACATTTGGTAAGGTAAACAAACTCAAACTGTGGGACAATGTGCCCTCAAGAAGGAAAATGGCAGATTCTTGTATTATTTAGTGAGTAAACAACATAGCAGAGACAAGCCCATATACAGTACAAGGCCCTTTTGCACAGTTTGATTGATTAGAGGTTCTGGGAGCATGTTCGTAATCGGTATTTGTTGATAAGTCCAACAAAGTGAGTCTTATACGCCTTTGACACAAATATAAAATGTTGTTGTTGTTGTTGTAGGTCTCAAAAAAGCATTGGAGCATATGACATGTTATGGATAGACAGACTCTTATTAAAATAAACAAACTAGGTATAAAGGGCAAGATGTCTAATTGGATATCAAATGTTTAGTATGGCAAAATGATCGTGGTCACGGTCGGTGCAGAACACTCAAAGACGTAAAACATTGAAAATGGAACACCATAGAGCAGTGCATGCAGCCCACTGCTCTTTAATATAATGATACATAACATCTTTGAGGCAGTTGGAAAAACAGTAGGAAAATCCAGGTGTGCAGACAATAGAGTGCTTTGGATTAGAGGGAAAATATTGGCTACATAGAAAATAAAATGCAATGTGCAATAAATAATGGTGAAGAATAGGCAAACAAAATTTGTTTTATACTATCTATACCAAGACCCCAATTTATATGCTTTGCCAGATGTCATAAAGAAATAAGTGCCCTTATGAAAGCAACTTTCGATTATGGCTGTATAGTCTATATGTCAGCATGAGAGTCAGGTCTGAAACAGCTGGATGTTGAGCAAGCTCAAGCATTCTGAACCTGCTTTGGAGCTTTTAAAACCTAACCAGTAACAGCTATGAGGGTTAAAGTAAGAGCAATGCCACTGAGAAACAGAAGGTAAAAGTTAATGCTTGTCTACTGGACGAATGTACAAGGCTATAATGAGCCACACCCAACAAAGGCATGAATGCTGCTAGGCAAAGAGTATAGACCTGCATGCATTAAATTTCAAACTGTCAGTCCCAATGCATATGTATAAGGTATGCATAATACCACTGGACTAAACCAACACCTTCATAGAGTAGATAAGTGATAGAATGCAATAATGCAATTGAACAGAGACAAGAGCTTCTGATGGGCCTGCATTAAACCAAAACCACACTCCAATCCAGCAGGTGGTGATAATGCACCTACAACCTGGCTGTCAACCGCCAAGAAGAAGATGATCAGAGGAGGTGAAGAAGAGCTAAAGCTGTTTTTCCATTTGGACTGCTGAGTTATCCAGCCGAGCTAAAACCATCTCTACATGTAACTGTTTCTACCTGCAGTTTTACAGAGAATCTTAAATCTGATCGAGTTAAAATAATAACAGCGTTTGGAGAGGATAAACTCACCGATCCTGAGGTAAGTTAAGCTCATTTCATTCTTTGATCCCATTGAAAATACCTTTAAATTGCATCAAATTTGTGCATTTTGACATCTTTAAACGAAGTTACAGCCATTTTAGTTCTGACAAAACTGACTCATTAATGTGTACTGTTTACAATGTAACTTAAACAAGTAGCAATATAAAAATGCATGTATAACAATGCAAAACAGTTTTAAACAAAACAATGCTCAAATATATTTAATATTAATAGTTTTTTTTATTTATCATCAAAAAGTAATTATTAATTACAAGGAAAATAAACTGTAACAATATTGTATTCATGCCATACTCTATTTCATATTTGTGTTAAAAATATTAAAATATGACTTTACTGATAAAATAGTAGGGGTGTATGATTCTTGCAAAAATTTGAGTCATGACTTTTCTCCATGGGATTGGGATCACGATTCTCTAATACAGTTCCCATTTGTTTTAATCAAAACATTTATTGCACTCAAATAAAAATAAAAATAAAATTCTACAAATAACTTTCACCTCTCTTGTTAACAAAAAACCTTTTCCTTATTTTAGAACCCTTAAAGTCAAGAATTATAAATCATTTGAACAGAATGTTAACAATAATAAATAATAATAACTAATAACACATGTGTGTTTTGGCCCTCAGCCACCTGCAACATTATAAGAACAGCTAACTGTTGTTGTTGTTGTGTAATTACCTAAGGCATATGTGCTATTTCATAGTTTTAAAAAATCCAATGTAGCAAAGAAAAAACCACTAAATAAAAAGTACTGAAAGGTACATGTACAAATGCAAGTGAATCACCATCATCCAGAAATAAGATCCTTCATATGTATTTATCAACAAAGTGGTGCAGCCCTATCAAACAATTACATTTTCATAATTATAATATAAGACAGAGCCACAGGATGTGTCACTATGGCGTAACTTGTAGCCAGCAAAACTACCATTAAATATATCAAAGAAGAAAAATGCTCTGGTGGGAAGCAGAAGCAAAAATGTATATTCCCATGTAAAAACAAAGTGAGTTGCAAAGTTTCACTCTCAGTGAAGAACAATAATACATGATAATACAGTAGTACCCATTAAATAGATCATTTTGATCTCCAGAGTCACAAATGTAAATCCCAAATAAAGCTGTAGCCACCGCAGTCGGAGGTCTAGGGAGATCTGATTGGGTGAGCGCTCTCAGAGAGAAGAGATGGGAGGCACTCACATCAATCATAGTCATGTGCTGTGAGCTGACAGAAGGAGTGGATAGCGTTGTCCTCCGAGTGTGTTGCGCCGCCCCTAATGGAGCATGAGCGAGCTGTTGCGATGCAGTTTGTGGCTTCACGTGGCTCGGAGGAAACGTGTGCTATAGCCTTCACCCTCCCTGGTTGGTGGTTGCCTTGATGTGGGGGTGTGGATGGGAATTAGTTACGGCTTTATTAAAGAACTAAAAGAGGGAAAATATTCCCATTTTGTGGTATTGAACAATGTTTCTTATTTTACATGATGCTGAAGTCTTGTTTTTTTTTCTTAACCAGAGATAAAGAAGAAAAGACGCATTCTTTGTACTATGACTAGTCAAGAAGAAATGCAGACAGACCTTCACCACTGCTTAGAGTGTGGAAAGAGTTTTAGTCAAGAGAAGGACCTCACAGCACACCAGCTCATCCACAGACAAGACAAACCACATCAGTGCTCACAGTGTGGAAAGAGTTTCACTTATAAATATTATCTCCAGCAACATCATCGCAGTCATACAGGAGAGAAGCCGTATCAGTGCTCGGAGTGTGGGAGGAAGTTTACCTATCTAAGTAGTTTATATCAACATCTTCCAATTCATGCAGATAAGAAACCATTTATCTGCTCACAGTGTGGGAAAGGATTTACTCAGCATTGTAATCTCAAAACACACCAGCGCATCCATACAGGAGAGAAGCCGTATCAGTGCTCACAGTGTGGAAAGAGTTTTGCAAACATGAGTCATTTAAAAGTACACCAAAGAATTCACACAGAAGAGACGCCGTATCACTGCTCACAGTGTGGAAGAGGTTTTAAGCTAGAGCGTTTTCTCCAACACCACCAGCGCATTCACACTGGAGACAAACCATATCAGTGTTCACAGTGTGGGAAGAGTTTTAATCACAAGAGTTCTCTCCAGAGTCACCAGCACATTCACATTGGAGAGAAGCCGTATTACTGCTCAGAGTGCGGCAAGAGTTTTACCCAGATAAGTGCTCTCAAGGTACATCAATGCATTCACACAGGAGAAAGACCGTATCACTGCTTAGAGTGTGGAAAGTGTTTTACTCGCACAAGTGCTCTCGAAGAACACCAGCGCATTCACACTGGACAAAAGCCGTATCCCTGCTCAGAGTGTGGAAAATGTTTTACCCGATCAAGTCATCTTAAAAGACACCAAGCATTTCACACAGGAGAAAGACAGTATCACTGCTTAGAGTGTGGAAAGAGTTTTACTCATACTAGTGCTCTCAAAGAACACCAGCGTATTCACACTGGACAAAAGCCATATCGCTGCTCAGAGTGTGGAAAATGTTTTACTCAATCAGGAAGTCTTAAAAGACACCAATCTGTTCACATAAAGAGAAGCAAACAAAAGAGACCCAGTGAATCACCTCTGAATTATTTTTCTTCTTAATTTATCATAAAAAATGGGCCATCAATATACTTACAGTCTGCTGTCCAATTACTTCTGAGCTTGTGGAAAGTGAGGGACTTTGTAAAACATGTCATTATTGAACTATTAATGCAATGCTTTGATAGGTCTTAAATTAAAGCTGCAAGCAACACTTTAGTCACATCTTGGTTATTTTTAAATCCACTGTGGTGATGTAGATGCACAACAATGAAACATTGTGTCACTGTCTGATTATTTATGGGCCTGATTGTGTATTCTTGGCAGTTAATATCACTGGATATCACGTAGGGACAATATACTGTAGCACAAGCCTAGTACAAACTATAACTGCTGGCCTTGATTTTCAGTTTTTTTTATTAAAGACCTTCACAACAGAGAGTTTATTAACATTAATTGTAATAACATCCTCACTGTGCTACATTTAGTTTTCACAGGACAAATGTAAACACTATAATCGTATTAGATGGGGGTGTTATTGTCTGAAATTCTGTTATGGGGACTTTATAGACACTACTGTAAAATCATAATGCTGTGTCAAATTTAATTGTGCAATGAAAATGTAGTTTAAACACTTTTAAATAAACACATTTAAAATAATTTGTTGATTTTTGGTGATCTGTTTAACTGACGTTTATTTTCATCAAGCTCTTTTAACATTGAACTAAATAGAATGAGGCTATATCAATTTTACATTCACATTTAGGCCCAGTTTGCCGGGTATGCCAATAGCCCATTGCGAGGTTGATTGTGGATATAAGTTGTTTCCAAATTTCCCAAACGTTTCACAAGATCATTTACATGTGGAAGTGGGTACACAGGCGGGAAGTCATTACATAGCCTGGTCGACCCTATCAGACTTGGGCACCATGACGATGGGGCTGGAACAGGTGCTAGTCGACTCCTCAATGATGCCATGCTATTACATGCTGTCCACCTCAGCATTAATAGTATGACGGCGGGCCTTCGGGACTCTATACAGGCACTGGCAAATGACTGCACTAGGCAGTGTTTTAATATCTTGGCAGACAAGGTGATTCAGCCCTGGTTTAGTGGAAAACATCCATAAACTGATTCCCAATTTCACTCAACTCCTTGTTCTTAGTGGGCGTGAGATGCTCTCCCAGATGAATGAGATTTCGGTTTTGCTCTGAATTAAAGAGATACAGGCAAGAGCTGAGGAGCGAGGTATTGGTTCTATCCACCATTAAAGCAAATTAACATGATAGTGCTCAGTGCATTTTTGCTTTGCCGGCTGTTGCAGTCGATAATTCACTTTCCAGTGGCACCTTGAATTTGTGTGGTTATGCCAGCCAGTCATAGGCGCACTTGCTTTTCTTTCGTTTTCTGCTCCTCCGAGGCTTCCTAAATACGTTGAGCAGATCACGTGGCCGGCTGAAGAGCAGCTCAAAGGGCAGGAAGCCGGTGGAGGTGTGGGACATTTCGCGAACTACAAACAGGACATATGTGGTCACCTGTAAGGTGTGTGAGGATTTCCTTCAGTAGTGCTACTCAGCTGAAGAGCTGTAACAGCTCCCTTGCAATGTTCTTAGATGGACGTAGATTTGCACAGGGGAATGGCCTCTGGATAGTGCCCGGCATAGTCAATGATGATGATAATAAGGTGATGAAAGGGGGCATGCTTTGCGGGCGCTGTCTTTTGGCAAGTGGGACAGCGCTGACAAAAGTTTCGCACCTCCGCATTGAGCCCCAGTCAGTGAAGGCAATTTCTGATTTTCTTGATTGTGTTGTTTATCCCAAGGTGCCCACCAAACGGTGTCAATTGCACCAGGTGCACGATTGTGTACAGTTTAGCCTGTGGCACCATCAAAAAAATTAGTTCCTCTGCGTACAGTATTGAAATATAAAAGGTTATTTCTTACAGAGAAATACAAATCTTGCCAGGTCTGCGGGGCTGCTCTCGCTTCACCCTCTATTGTTACTACTTGTTCTCAGCAGTTCTGTAATTGTGTATCTTTGCATTGTAGCTGAGCGAAACTCCCATCCTTTCTGACCCGCTGAGACAGTGAAACATACGGGTTAGAGGGATAATTAGCCTCACCTTCTGTTTCAGCGTGAGCATTGCGCTTTTTCTGCACATCACTCTCTGGGTCTGTATATATATCGACAATAATGGCTGTATGTTGAGTTATTTTCAGAGGACAGTAAATCTATATTGTTATACAAGCTGCACATTTCTATAATATTGTCCTTTGAGAAGATATACTAAAATGAAATTAGAGGGGTGTACTCACTTTTGTGACATACTGTATATACACACACTATAATGAGAAAAAAACAAAAATATATACACACTATATGATGAGAATGAATTCCAGTGTGGTACTGTGATCGGATGCCACCCATGCAATAAGTCCAGTAATGAAATTGACTCGCTACTAAATATTCCACAGTCAATTGTTAGTAGTATTATAAAAGTGGAAGCCAATGGGGACCGACAACAACTCAGCCACAATGTGTTAGGCGACTTAAAATCACGGAGCAGGATCAGTCGATGCTGTGATGCAAGACACATAAAGGTCAACAATTTTCTGCAGAGTCAGTAGGTACAGTCCAACTTAAATAGACTGTCCTGCAATCATGTAAATTGGAAAAGGTGAGACATTTTGCTCCTATCAATCTAAAATGGATTACAAGTTATAAAATCAGTAAGTGTACACTTACACTTTAAGATTTACGTTAAGACCTATTAGAAACATCACATTAACAGTTTAGTAATTATGTCAATGTTTTACAAAGTTCTGTCCATTTTCAAAGGTTCAAAAGTCATTGGACAGCAGACTGTAATTAAGCATAATTGCCAATTCTTCATGATAAACTAAGAAGATAAAGGTCTGAGGCTAATTCTCTGGGTCTCTGCTGTCTGCTTCCCTTCGTGTGAACAGCTTGGTGTCTTTTAAGATGACCTGAGTGGTTAAAACATTTTCCACATTCTGAGCAGAGATAGGGTTTTCCTCCAGTGCAAATACATTGGTGTTCCTTTAGACCACTTTTATGATTGAAGCTCTTCCCATACTCCAAGCAGCTATAAGGCTTCTCTCCAGTATGAATGGGCAGATGTGTTTGGAATTGGCTCGCCTTATTAAAACACTTGCCACACTCGGTGCAGTAAGACGGCTTCTCTCCAGTGTGAACGCACTGATGTTGCTTGAGATGAGTCTTGCGATTAAATCTCTTCCCACACTGTGAACAGTGATGCGGTTGGTCCCCAGTGTGACCGCGCTGATGTTTTTGGAAAGTACTCTATTGCTTAAAACCCCTTCCACACTGTGAGCACTGATACGGTGTCTCTTCTGTGTGAATTTGTTGGTGTGCTTTTAAATGACTCATTTTAGTAAAACGAATGGTTATGACTATAACCTCGGTTCCCTGAAGGAGAGGAACGAGGTACAACACATATTGTATGGGATTTTACGCCCTCTCGTGTCCTGGCTGAAGCCACCTATATTCACGCCGTAAAGGCAGGCAAACCTGTGGTGATGTAGGTGTAGCCCCGCCTACACCTATAAACCATCGTCACCACGGTTGACCCTCAGTTCGACAGCCACTCTTCGCCGAGCGTAACTGTGAGGCGGGGCAGCAATGTGTTGTACCTCGTTCCTCTCCTTCAGGGGACAGAGGTTATAGTCATAACCATTCATTCCCTTTCAGTCGATTTACTCGGTACAACACATATTGTATGGGACATATATTCACGCCCCGCCAAGCATCTACCAGAGTTAATAACAAGAACCCTGATAGCTACTCTACTGCATCATGGACCCCTCAGAGAGGACAAAATAAGCCACCGAGGGGGCCGTTATATCAAGTCGGTAGAACCGGACAAAAGTGTGCGGTGAGCACCAACTGGCTGCCGCGCAAATATCACCCACGGACATCCCTTTGAACAGCGCCCATGATGTTGCCATAGCTCTTGCTGAGTGTGCTCTCACACCCTGAGGCAATGGCACACCCTTATTGCTATAAGCTAATGAAATAGCCTCCACAATCCAATGGGAAAGCCGCTCTTTAGACAGTGCTTTACCCTTTACTGGATCACAGTTGATCACATAAGCGCATATTCACTGTGCGGTCCATGTAGACCCGTAGTGCATGTACAGGGCACAAATTATGCAATTTTCTCTGCTCCTCAGAAGCAAAAGGAGGGGGACAAAAGCCATAAAGGTCAAAGACCATAGAGCTATAATCAGTGGAGACCA
>JAQKPX010000001.1:684304-696673 GCA_030068255.1 Clarias angolensis
GCCAATATACTGCAGTAATTATTCTCTAATTTATTAGGAAATGGGGTTAACACCTAATCATGCATGGGAAAAAAAAAATACTGTCAAATACCGTGACACCGATATAATTTTGAAAAATACCGTGATATAAATTTTTGGTCATACCGCCCAGCTCTAGTGGACACACTGGAATGTAACTAGAAACTGCATTCATGACCCAAAACAATAAAAGATTTAAGATTATATGTTTGGAAAATGTTGTTCATTTGATTATACTTTGAAGTTCTTTAATAATCAGCATGGACACACTGATAAAAACTACAGTCTAATGCCACTAAAGAAAAAAAATCATATGATCAATTAAAAAAAGAGCTTTGAGATGACCATTTTGTCATATTTTTGTGTTCAATGGATTGAACTAAGAAATTTGTATTTTTATTTATTTTATTTATTGCTGGGAAAATAAATTTTAGGCAGAGATGTCAGCTCTGGCTTGTTAATTCATCTTAAAACCCCAAATTTGGTTTTAATAACTTCACAACTTTCATGAATGAAAGGTAAGAAAAGCATAAAAAGCACATAAACAGCCCTTGTAATCCACTAAACAAATGCACAATTAATTGTATGTAAAAACTATTAAAATCAGGTCTTTGGGCAGGTTCAAGGAACGAAAACTGGAAATGGAACGAACATAAAAAAAAGGAAAATACGTGTGTGCAATAAGGACATGTTATCGACATAATAGCATTACAATAATGGCCATTAAGGAATTTTGTTTCTCCATTCAAGCAGTTTTTGTTCTGTTGGGTGCAAGGGCAAAAAAAAAAAAAAAGAACTGAATAGAGCCGATGACAAAAATCATCTTTTTTTCTGGGTTGCTGAATCATTATTTCATTTACAAAAACCCTTGCAAAGAGAAAAAAAAGGGATTGACAAAGCTAGCTCCATTTTGTTCGCTCCATGTCGTCATGTCAGTATTTACAATGACTAACATTTGCATCAAGTTTAATCATGTAGCACTTTATTATTCATAACAAAAGCAAATATGATAATAAATTCACAACACTATTACTACTACTACAAATAATAATAATAAGTTATTATTATTATTATCATTATGATAAATGGAGAAAGCGAAGCCAAAGAAGAATCATTATTGATTTAAAAAAAAAAAAAAAAAGGAGAGAAGAAATTGAAGAATAAATACTTATCAGTATTTACAGTTTGAGCTTGACACATTTATGAGCTCTGTCGCTTGTTGTCAGTAGGCGCCCAAGAGAGATTAACACATTATCAACTTCAGTAGACAGGCAATACCCAAGATTGAAACACGACTGCCTGATACATGTAATGTACGTCATGTGTCTGAGAACAGCACAGCCAGCGCCAAGATCCCTTTCCTCGATACACGCATACTCAATGGGCACATCCGTAATATAATCTGGCCAAATAAGGAGCCAGAATGGGGTACTCGCCTGAGGGGGGCCATGAGATATGTCAGATTACCAACACCCTCCAAACCATCACTCCTTCCAGTGCACTTTTTTGGTGATGAACCATGCCTCCCCACAGTGCCTACTATGATGGGGATCCTTCCACATTCTGTTCTTATCTTTCTTAATGTACCCTCCTGCTTGAACTGAAGGCCTCATCATTCCCCACAGAATGGTCCAATGTGTACATCATTACCCTCCTTTCTGGAAAGGCACAGGAGTAGAGAAGAGCATTATGGGATGATCAGGTTCTTTGCTGCTTCAGGTGTTAAAAAAATATATAAATAAAAATCAATGAAGAAATAAGCAACGTTTTTGACCGTTAATTCATGGGGCATCAGGCGGACAACTGAATACTCAAGCTACACGAGGGATCCCAATCCATCTCAGATTATGCCATCGACATTCATACTTTGACTCCCTCTTGTGGCTGGGGTGAGCAACCAGATTTCAGCACATTCCTCCACAGTGTCTCTGACTCAATCAAGGACGAGCTTGCAGCACGAGAGCGCCCATCTGAACTGGAAGCATTAAATAACTTAGCAATCATTGTAAAAACCCGGAAACGGTTCCAACAAGAGGATTGTCATCACCTTCATAGCCATAGAAAATCAGTCTTATGTCATGCATGCCTTAGTGGATTCCAAAGGAAGACCAAAACTTTTGTATTTTCCTCCATGGCTTCCCAATTCAAGATTGCCCTCACACCTTTAAATCAACCATTCATTGCTCAGCTGCTTGATGGCAGCAAATTTACCCCGATCATTTAATAAACTGCTCCTATTACCTTAGAATTTTGTTGGATCCTGTTTAGAGCATGACAGTCTTGCACAGCTCTATTAATGGGGTTTGAAACAGTTCTGATTGGACCAGGCTGATTAGGATAACTTTATGGAGCTGAGTCCTGCATCTATAAGATTGGTCTGTGTGCATTAAGCTTTCACAAAACTGGCGCTAATTTCAAAACATGTCAAAACCACAACAACCACAATCAAATAAACATAATCCTGACCATGGTGCAGGTTTGAGTAAGCTTTATGCAACAGGTTAATTACTGCATCATCCACCTCTATATGGTTCTTATGCAGAAACTGCAATGGGTCCAGTAACCAAGGAACAGAGGTAAGCTAGGGAAAGAGGGGTGGGTGGCAATGCGCTTAAGATGGCATCACAGAATGTATTGTCATGTTTATTGGAGCTACAGAGGAAGAACAGACTCAGGAAGCTGCCACAGATCCAATTATTCCAGGCGTCTGAAACTCTGAACTGGAGGAGGACAGAGCAGACTACATTAAAATTATTAAAGAACATATTTAATTAATTCACGCTCTCCAAACCTCAGTCCATCAATGTCCTCACCATGTGTTTTACATAGTGCATTCCAGTCTGTGGCTCTAAAGCAGCCCCTCAAGGACATGTACCCTGAGAATACTTTTTTCCTCTCCCTTCAGTATGCGTGCGTAGATGGTTTTTTAAAGAGCCGTTTTGAGTAAAATTCTTTCCACACACGGAGCAGTGATACGGCTTCTCTCCAGTGTGAATGCGCTTGTGTTGTTGGAAATTGCTTAAGTTACTAAAACTCTTCCCACACTCTGAGCAGTAATATGGCTTCTCCCCAGTGTGAATACGCTGATGTTGAAGAAGACAGTTCTTTTGAGTAAAACTCTTCCCACACTGAGAACAATGATACGGTTTGTCTCCAGTGTGAATACGCTGATGTTCCAGAAGAGAGATCTTTTGAGTAAAACTCTTTCCACACTGAGAACAAAGATACGGTTTCTCTCCAGTGTGAATGCGCTGATGTTGCTTGAGAGAATCATTTTGATTAAAACTCTTCCCACACTGTGAACAGCGATACCGTTTATCTTCAGTGTGAATCTGTTGATGCCGTTGAAATTGAGTGCTGTTAGTAAAACCCTTTCCACACTGTGAGCACAGATACGGGTTTTCTACTTTATGGATGCGTTGGTGTGCTATAAAATTTCTCATGAAAACAAAACTCTTTTCACACTGTGAGCACTGATGCGGCTTCTCTCCTTTGTGGATGTACTCGTGTGCTTTCAAATTTCTCATGTTAGCAAAACTCTTTCCACACTGTGAGCACGCATGCGGGTTCTCTCGTGTATGAATGCGCTGATGTTGTTGGAGACGAAATTTAAAAATGAAACTCTTTCCACACTGGGAGCACTGATGTGGTTTATCTTCGCTGTGGATGAGCTGGTGTGCTGTGAGATACTTCCCTTGAGTAAAACTCTTTCCACACTGTGAGCACTGATACGGCTTCTCTCCTGTATGAGTGCGCTGGTGTTGTTGGAGAAGACATTTATAAATGAAACTCTTTCCACACTGTGAACACTGATGTGGTTTGTCTTGTCTGTGGATGCGCTGGTGTGCTGTGAGATCCTTCTCTTGAAGAAAACTCTTTCCACACTCTAAGCAGTGGTGAAGGTCTGTCTGTGTTTCTTCTTGACTATTCATAGTACAAATAATGTCTTTTTTCTTCTTTTTATTATCTCTGTTAGATAGAAAATAGAATTCCGCATCATGAACAACACACAACATTGTTCAATACCATAAAAATATATATTTAATGATTATTATTATTATTATTTTCTGGAACTACAAACACTATTACCTAAACAGAGCTCTATGTAGGATCCAGTCAGTAACTGTTTAGACTTTAACTTACCTCACGATCAGTTAGTTAATCCTCTCCAAATGCTGTTTTTAATTTAACTCAATCAGATTTAAGATTCTCTGTAAAACTGCAGGTAGAAACAGTTAAATGTAGAGATTGTTTTAGCTTAGCTGGATAACTAGCCTGTCTGAGTGGCACAACGTCTTCAGCTCTTCTTCTCCTGTCTTTTAGTTGGGTGTTTCACTGCCCCCTACTGGACTGGATGGTAAGACAAGATAAGATAAGATAAGATACAACTTTATTATTCCCACAAGTGGGAAATTTGTTTTGCCATGGCAGCAAGAGGACAGTACAAAGTTAAAAATTAAGAAACAACAGAATAAAGTAAAATAAAATTAAATAGAAAAAAATTAGAATACTAACAGTATAAAATGTACACTATAAAATCTGGCCATTGAATATGGACATCTGTGTAGTTAAATATTTACATAAAGATATATTTAGACTATAAGTAAGCAAAGTTGACTAATTAAATATGTCTGTATACAATGATTATATGTATACATACAGAGAGTGAGTGAACGGCATTTACAATAATATTTTAAATGTTTTAAATTGCACTTTGCCCAGTTATGGTGGTTCACCCAAGACAGAAAGAAAAATTGCACGTTCCACCATAGTATTGCACATGACTAGAGATATTGCACATCACTATAAAATTGTACATGTTCCGTCATAACATTGCACATTACCTTGGTGTATTTGATATGTACATTTGTGCATTTGTTTGTGTGTGGTCTGAGTCTAAGTTGTACAGTCTGACAGCGGTTGGTATGAAAGACTTACGGAATCTCTCCGTCCCACATCGTGGGTGCAGCAGCCTGCCATTGAAGGAGCTGCTCAGTGCTGTCAGATACTCCTGCAAGGGGGGATGTTATCCTATCCTACAGGGATGACAGCTTAGCCACCACCCTAGAACAGAGCTGGCCCTCCGGATCAGCCTGTTCAGTCTCTTTCTGTCCCCAACAGAGATGCTGCTGCCCCAGCAGACCACACCGTAAAAGATGGCTGATGCCACCACAGAGTCATAGAAAGACTTCAGGAGTGGGCCCTGCACTCCAAAAGACCTGAGCCTCCACAGCAGGTACAGCCTGCTCTGCCCTTTTTTGTAGAGTGCATTTGAATTGAGAGTCCAGTCCAGTTTATTGTTCAGATGAACACCAATCTTTTACCAACAGATAAACAGGGAAATTAAGAATCTAATCATTGTTATATTCTGTTCAGTAAACCTAAAATGTAGTGTAAAATGACAGAGATCAGTGATTCCTCAGCAATAAGTTCTCTTTTTCTCAATATCTTACCTCCATCTGCTCTGATCTAGCACAAAGACAAACAAATTCACATTTCTTTTTTTTTTATGAAATTCACATTTTAAACAGACTATTAACAAAAATGGGGTTTTGTTGAATCATCCTCATCTTTGATCATTTACTGAGGCATTGTTTAAAAAAAAAAATGAATCAAAAATCATTATGGTCAATTGTTCAATTCCTACCTAGATTCTGTGACCCTGAAGTTTGTATGTTTTCCCACCATGCCCTTCACTCTGGTATAGGCTACATCAGGACTCATTAGATCACATGACCGTTTTCCATCTCTCCAAAATGCAATCTTTATGCTTCCTAACAAACTGAAGCCAATTTTATGATGAGTCTAACTGGTCCGCTCGTTGATGACGTCACTCAGGGTGGAAGCGCACGTGTGGAAGGTCAGGCAGCTGCTGGTGTAGTGGCAGTCGAAAAAACCTGGAGCGGCGCGCGAACTGGACACAATATACTCTACACACACACACACACACACACACACACACACACACACACACACACGCTACGAAGCACAGCAACACAGACACATAAAACACAAACAGCGACCAACATGTTGCGGGTCGTAACAGTGTGTGTGTGTGTGTGTGTGTGTGTGGAAATGCTCTTACTGTTTCTATTAAACATAGCTATGGTTTTAACTGTTTATTTTTTACCATGAAATGTCACCAAGCATTTAATTGATCTCCATTCATGATTGATTTTCTGACCACTTTTCTCCCACTACTTTTAGCATTATCTTTCCCAGTTTTAACACTGCATTGGAGAGTCCATGGGTCAGTTCCAGTCATTTTATCTCTCCTAAATTGTTTTGTTTGCTTGCTGCACAGGGGTCTTCAACTAAAATTGCTTGAGATCCAGTAAATGAACACTCCTCACCAGCTAAGGTCCGGACAACCCAAAACAGGCACTGTCGCTTTAGGTGTATATTTTTTATTGAACAAAATATAATATGTTCTCATATGGATAAACATGTCTTTTCGTATGTATAAACAGACATACATTTACTTCCTTCACAAATTGGATCTCATTTTAATGCTGTTCTGTCCTTTATGTTGCTTTGGTACAAAATAATTTAATTAAACCAGTAACAAGGAAACAGTGCAAATGCCTTCATCTTTAAATCTGCACAGAGCATAAATTAATTTCAACATTAACAACTTAAAAGGGAAACTAAAGTGCTTTTTTCTGCTGCACTGAGATCAACAAATTATCACAGCAATGAATGCAAACCTTCCTCGTTCAAAAAAATCATAAATCTCATGTTCCTAATGTTGAAAACTGCTCTCTTTAAGTTGCATTGGTAATGAACATCCACAAATATCATTCAGAAACTCAAACAGGCAAAAAAGTTCCAATGTTAGACAAATGAATAAAAATTGCCTGTTAAGTTGAACTTAAAGATGGAAGCATAAAATGTCCTAGTTACGGAAAAAACATTGCATTTGTATACGTTCTCTGATTGAAAACTTCAGTGAGAGAAATTGGCTCTGACCTTTCCAGCTAACACTTCAATGCAATCCTCAAACTGGAATGTAAATGCTCATTGGTCATTCTTGACCTTTATTTACTTTTGATAATGTTACGTGTTGAGAATGCTCACAGCTGTACATTGAACCAAACATGCTCAAGGTGTGCAGTGCCACTTTTCTAAGTCCAGGGAAAATAGCCTCTGGAACAGTCTGTATCCAGAAAGTGGCAGAGTCACAACCTCCACACTGCTCTTTTAATGACATATTTGTTTGGAGATCAACAAGCTCCATTTGTAGCTGTCCCACATCTGGCCACTTGTATAACTGTTTTGCCTCCTGTGAAAATGTAATTATTTATTATAATAATTATTTATTAAAAATTATTATTATTATTATTTTTTTTTTTTTACCAGAAATGGATTCTGAATGAAAAAGGGAAGCTGGTCTCCAAGGCTAAAGGTCTCAAAATGATCCCTGAAGTTTCTAGTCAGTTTCTGTATGACTTGGCTCCATTAGCACCTTTCAGTAAACCATTTGTAGGGAATTTAGGCTTAATATTTCATTATAAGTAAAAATGATTAATTATCATTGGTTAAAGTGTATGACTTTTAAGCAATTTCCCTCTGGGCTTAATGAAGTTCTTTGAACCTTGAAACTTGAAAAAATCTAGTTTCTTCCAAATTAGAATTATAGCTAAGATTAAGCTATTTTTATCATTCACATATTTTCTGAAAGTAATTCAAGTTTTTATTTCATTCATGACTTAATTACTGTAATGCGTTATATACAGGAAGCACTCGGTCATCTCTCTCTCTCTCTTTCTCTCTCTAATCTCGCCTAAAGCTTGTTCAAAATTCTTTTCCTCGGCAAAAGCAAAGATGACCACATGAGTACGGTATAAAAATCTCCCCACAGGCTCCTGGTTCACTACAGATTTCTAAACTGTATTACTTGTTTTTCAATCAGTGAAAGATTTAAAATCTCTGTACATCTCTAGGCTTTTATAACCACATTCAATATCTAGAAATTTCAACCTCATATCCAGTTACTCCTCTCTGTCCCAAAGTCGAGTTTAAAGCTCAGAGGAGACCGTGGATTCGCTGTGCCATAATATTGTAACAGTTCACCATTTAATATTAGAGCAGCACCCACATTAGAAACTTTTGAATCCAGACTGAAAGTTCACTTCTTTTCACTGGCTTTTACATCTAGATGAGTCATACTGTATGATCCAATGTATTCTTTTATCATTATTATTTATTTTACTTTGTAACTTTATTGGTTACATATTTCTTGTTATTTATGTATGATGTTATTCATGGATAAGTGATTTATGTTCTTTAATCCTAATAGTTTTATTAATTTATTTATTTTTTCCTTCACACCTGTTGGATTCACCACCACTGCTCCAATCCATGATATAGATGTGGACGCTAAGCATACGCACTCCCCCTGCCCACCCCCCTCGGGAGGCTGCAATTCGTCTCACGGAGTGTCGCCAAATCACAAAAGCACCATTAGAGAATTTAAATACATTTGTTTTGCTTCAAAGAATATCCAACAAATTGCACGTGGAAGGAATTTAACTAAAAGCCAGACCAAGTACAACAAAGAATTGTTTACAATAATTTAGCCTAAAACAATATTGTTTCCAATGCTAAAGAAAATGATTTTAATTAATTTTATTTTGTTTTATTATTTTTTAATCCCTGGAATGGAAAAGATGGAGATTTTTCTCCTGATAACATGTGTTGTTTTTTTAATCACTCTAAAAACAACCTATTCATTTTAATGAATTAAAAAATGAAACTAGTTATTGCATTATGTTTCAAAACATCCTTAATTTACAAAGTGAGATTCAATTGCTGCCATTAATAAATTCTAGTATAAATTACTTACAGAAGAGGCATGTAATAAATACATGAATAAATACATGAATAGGTTGTTTAGTTTTTCTAGTTGTGGTTTTAAAAAAAATCACACTCGACACACTGGAATGTAACTAAAAACTGCATTCATGACCCAAAACAATAAAAGCTTTGAGATATATTTGGAAAATGTTGTTCATTCGATAAAACTTTGAAGTTCTTTAATAATCAGCATGGACACACTAATAAAAACTACAGTCTAATACCACAAAAGAAAAAAAATTATATGATCAATAAAAAAGAGCTTTGAGATGACCATTTTGTCATATTTTGTGTTCATTGAATTGAACTAAGACATTTGTATTTTTTTATTTGATGTTTTGCTGGGCAAATAAATTTTAGGCAGAGATTTCTTGCTCTTAAAACCCCCAATTCGGTTTGAGAACTTCACACCTTTCATGAATGGACATAAAAAGCACATTTAAACTGGCCCTTGTAATCCACTAAACAAATGCACTATTCATAATATGTAAAAACTATTAAAATCAGGTCTTTGAGCAGGTTCAAGGAATGAAAACTGGAAATAGAACAAACAGGAAAAAAAGAAAATATATATGTGCAAATAGTTATCGACTAGATAACTAGTGGCTGACATCATTACCCTCCCTACTGAAAAGGCACCGGAGTGGGGAAAAGCATTATGGGATGATCACATTCCCTGCTGCTTCATCTGGTAAAAAAAAAAAAATCACTGAAGAAACAAGGAAAGTTTTTGACCATTAATTCATGGGGTATCAGGCGGATAGCCAAATGCTCAAGCTACACCAGAGATAACACTCCATCTCAGATTATGCCATCGATTTTTAGACTCTGACTCCCTCTTGTGGCTGGGGTGAGTACCCACATTTCAGCACATTCCTCCACAGTCTCTCTGACTCAATAAAGGATGGTTTTTTTTGCAGCCTGAGAGCTCCCATCTGACTTGCAAGCATTCAAATAAATTGCCGACCATTATCAACACCCAGAATCGACTCCAACAAGTCTTATGTCATGCATGTCTTAGTGGACTCCAAAGAAAGACCAAAACTTCTTCGTCTTTTCCTCCATGGCTTCTCAATTCAAGATTGCCCTCACATATTTAAATCAACCATTCATTGTTCAGGTGGTTGATGGCAGTAAATTTGCCCCTATCACTCATGACACTGCTCCCATTACTTTGGAATTGTCTTGGATCCTGTTTCGATTATGACAGTCTTGCACAGCTCTATTACAGGAGCTTGAAACAGTTGTGTTTGGAGCACAGTGATTAGGACAACATCATGCAGCCAAGTCGCGCATCTGTAAGATTGGACTGTGTGCATAAAGCTTTCACATAACTAGCCATAATTTCAAAACATGTCAAAACTACAACAACCACAGTCAAAGAAGCACAATCCTGACCATGGTCCAGGATTGAGTAAGCTTTATGCAACAGGTTATTTACTGCATCTCTATATGGTTCTGATGCTGAAACTGCAAAGGTTCCAGTAACCAGTAACAGAGGTAAGCTAGGAAAAAGGGGCCAGTGGGAATGATCTTAAGATTGCATCACAGTATGTATTGTCCTTTATTGGAGCTACAGAGCAAGGACAGACTGAGGAAGCTGCCAAAGTTCCAACTCTTCCAGGCGTTTGAAACCCTGAACTGGATGACTAAGCATACTACATAATTAATTCATGCTCTCCAAACCTCAGTCCAGCATTGTATTAGTCAGTCAATCAGTCCATCAATGTCCTCACCATGTGTTTCTCATAGTGCATCCCAGTCTGTTCCTAAAGCAGCCCGTCATGGGCATGTACCTTGAGAAAACCTTTTTCCTCTGCCTACAGTATGTGTGCGTAAATGGTTTTTTAAATAGTTGTATTGAGTAAAATTCTTTCCACACATGGAACAGTAATATGGCTTCTCTCCAGTGTGAATGCGCTGGTGTTGTTGAAAATTGCTCACATTACTAAAACTCTTCCCACACTCTGAGCAGTAATATGGCTTCTCCCCAGTGTGAATACGCTGATGTTGCAGAAGACAGCCCTTTTGAGTAAAACACTTTCCACACTGAGAACAGTGATACGGTTTGTCTCCAGTGTGAATGCGCTGATGTTGCTGGAAAGAATGCTTTTGATAAAAACTCTTCCCACACTGTAAACAGTGATACGGTTTGTCTCCAGTGTGAATCTGTTGATGCTGTTGAAAATGACTCTTGTTAATAAAACCCCTTCCACACAGTGAGCACAGATAGCGCTTTTCTCCTTTATGTCTGCGTTGGTGTACTTTCAAATTTCTCATGTAAACAAAACTCTTCCCACACTGTGAGCACTGATGCGGCTTCTCTCCAGTATGGATGTACTCGTGTGCTTTCAAATTTCTCATGTTAGCAAAACTCTTTCCACACTGTGAGCACTGACGCGCCTTCTCTCCTGTATGAGTGCGCTGATGATCTTGGAGACGAAATTTATGAATGAAACTCTTTCCACACTGTGAGCACTGATGCGGCTTCTCTCCTGTATGTGCGTACTCGTGTGTTTCCAAATCTTTCAGGTTAGCAAAACTTTTCCCACACTTTGAGCACTTATGCGCCTTCTCTCGTGTATGAATGAGCTTGTGTTTTTGGAGACGATACTTATGAATGAAACTCTTTCCACACTGTGAGCACTGATGTGGTTTTTCTTGGCTGTGGATGAGCTGGTGTGCTGTGAGGTACCTCTCTTGAGTAAAACTCTTTTCACACTGTGAGCACTGATACGGCCTCTCTCCTGTATGAGTGCGCTGATGTTGTTGGAGAAGACATTTATAATTGAAACTCTTTTCACACTGTGAGCACTGATGTGGTTTGTCTTGTCTGTGGATGAGCTGGTGTGCTTTGAGATCCTTCTCTTGAAAAAAACTCTTTCCACACACTAAGCAGTGGTGAAGGTCTGTCTGAGTTTCTTCTTGACTATTCATAGTACAAATAATGTCTTTTTTTCTTTTTATTATCCCTGTTAAAATAAGGAAATAGAATTCAGCATCATGAAAAATACAAAATATTGTTCAATGCCAAAAAATATATATTTTATATTATTTTTATTTTTTTCCCCTAGTAGTACAAACGACGAGGCTGAAGTTAGCTCCTTATTCGCAGCTTCTGATTCATTTTGTTTCTTATTGCGCAGCGTCTCATTCTGTGGCTGAAGTTAGCTCCTTATTCGCCTCGTTACTAATGGGAGTGTTCACGTTGGTGAAAGCTGCGCAGTTAATCAATAAAACGTTATTTTGGTGGCTTAAACCATTCTGGCCAAGCAAATATAAACTATACAATACACAGCAGGTACCCAACTATATAGTAAAAGTGAAATAGAGACCAAGACGGCCGCGCGTACACATCGCGAGGTTCAGTGTTTCTCCAGTTTCTGCAGTTTTGCGGTATTTTACTTGCTCTTCTCGAGTCTGTTCGTGCAGAACAGTAGTGCTTTTACATCGTACACCCGACAGGAGCTTTTGGATATTGGTTTGTACATTCCC
>JAQKPX010000001.1:971964-982470 GCA_030068255.1 Clarias angolensis
GTCTCTGTGTGCATGGAGTTTGCATGTTCTCCCCGTGCTTGCTGGGTTTCCTCCGGGTACTCCGGTTTCCTCCCACATTCCAAAGATATGCAGGTTAGGCTAATTGGCGTTTCCAAATTGCCCGTAGTGTGTGAATGAGTGTGTGTGTGTGCGCCCTGCGATGGATTGGCACCCTGTCCAGGGTGTACCACGCCTCGTGCCCCCAGTCTCCTGTGATAGGCTCGTTGGTCACGTGACTTTTAGGGAACCGGCACACGACTCGAAGCGAGGCTTTGTTTGGACACGCCCCCACATTATATATATATAATGGTATATGAAACGTAGAATGTGTGTGTGTAGATGCTCCTGCAGTTGAAGTCCCTGGCTCTGGAGACGGACAGCGAGCTGCAGCGTCAGGATGAGGCTCTGGACGTGCTGATGTCATCAAGCGAGCGCAACACTGCGACTGTCGACACACACACGCGCAGGATGAGGAGACTGCTCTGACCTTCGTCACCACCCTCGTCATCATCACCTTCCTCGTCAGTCACTGACACGAACTACTCGGTAACTCTGCTTCACACACAGGCTCCACCCACCTGAGTGGAACACCTTCGACACCTGAGATCACTAAAATACTGTGTGTGTATGTGTGTGTGTCCAGTTCTCCAGGACGTCCTCCTGCATGACTCGGTGTCTCCCCCTACAGGCAGTGAGGTGGACAGGTGAACTTCACAGACTGAATTTTATCTGAAGAGACATGTCCTGCACGTCTGCCATGAAACACACACACACACACAAACACACACAGCTGATTTGTTCACATAATTATGAGCAGTCTGTATGTATTGTATGTGTACTGTATGGCATTTCAATCTTTATTTATTTATTCATTTATTTATTGTCCTGATGGAGATTGAGAGTTAATCCTGACTGAAACACACACACACACACACACACACACACACACACACACACAATAGGCAGTACAGTAGCAGAACAACACCATCAAACACCATCATACATAACGTGTAGGTCTTTATATGTAACCTCTTAAAGGTGTGTGTGTGTGTGTGTATGTGTGTGTGCTGTTTAGATACTGTCCAACATCCTTTACAAACTGAAGTCCTAAGGAGAAACTGTATTACCTGGAACTAATAAAGGGATGAATTACAACAGGAGAGATCATATCCATGTAGACACAGCTGACATCGGTGTGTGTAATAACAACCTGAACAAAGGAGGAAGTATGGATTACTGGGAAGTACGATCACAGGAAGGGGGGAAGAGGAAATAGGGAACAAAGAATCCAGGAATCTTGAAAACGAGGGAAAATGGTACCCGGGAATCATGATTGGAGTGAGTGAATGGAGACTGGAGATCCTAAATAATATTACTGGGGAAAAATAGGAAAAGGGAATAAATAAATTAGGAATTGTGATCGGGAATAAAATGAAATTGGAATCGAGGAACTTTGGAATCCTGTTTGAGATGAAAAGAAGAAAATGCTATTTAAAAAAAAGGTAATTAAAGTAGAAGTAGAAAAGTAGTAGAATCTGGGAGTCATGGTTAGGCCAAGACAGAGGGAAAGTTAATGGGGAAGGGAAAATTGGGAATTGTGAGGAAATAAAAGGAGGAAGTAAGGAATGATGAAGTTAGGATGAGGGAAAGGAGAGTAGGCACATAGTGAAACTGGGAATTATAATTAAGGAAAAAAACTGGGAATTGTGGTCAGGTAGAAAAGGAAATAGGGCATGATGGAATCAATTGGATCATTGCAAGGAAAAGAAATAGAATCTGTGAGTCATGGTTTGGGCAAGTCAAAAAAATTGAAGACGGGAACCTGTGACTATCAGTCTGGGAATAAGAAAAGGGAAAGTGGGGAAACCTGGGAAACAAGGTAAAAGGAAAACTGGGAATTATAGCTATGTTCCAATCATTTAGTAGTTCCCTGTGAAGTACACAGCCATGTTGATTGTGATTCCAAACCACAGGGAACAAAACTGCTCAGTTCAAAGTGAACTGCGAAAGTTGTAGGGAACGAGTGAACAGTAAAGCTGGCATGAAAAATTACCCACCATTCATTTCGCTTCACGGCAAAACAAACTGGAGCATGAAAAGGAACTTGTATATCTATTATCATAATTATCAAGGACAACATAATATTAATGACACTAAGAATGAATGTGATATTTAATTTCATTGAAAAATCTATTTAATCAACAAGTCCTTACTGATGTATAGGCTGGTAATCTGTAAAATAAATAGTTTCTATGTACATCATGTAAATCAAAATTTATTTGCGAGTTCTACACATTTCAATAGTATACAGTACGTTTTATAATGGTATCAGGTCTTATTTCAATAAATGTTCAATATTTCATTTCCGCTGTGTGAAATTCCCACAGCAGCAGCAACAGGTACCCGAGGTGCTTATGTTACCAGCGTAACGCACGGAGGAAGTGACGTCTTGAGGCGTTACAGGGTGGTCCGGATGGAGGAATTGTTCTTGAGGGAAGTTCCCTTAAAAAGAAGTGGAAGTAATGAAATTGATGAACTGATTGACCCTGCAATAGGTTGGTGCCCTATCCAGGGTGTACCCTGCCCACTTTGTGTCCTGAGTTCTCTGGGACAGGGTCCAGGCTTCCTGCAACAAATAAGTGTTATAGAAAAGGGATGGATGGAATACTGATCGGAGGTAATGGGACGAGGTTTAGGGAATAATGAAGCTGGGAATAATCCATGTGCAGCATTTGTATTAATCAGCAAACCTTCATTTTGTACTTTAACAAACACGCAGTGAAGACTCTTCTCTCGTGTCCTTACATACAGATGAACTTGGCATGTCTGTTAATCTTGTCTTCTCATTTTTTATACCCACTTTTCTCTATACGTGTCAGCAGCCAGTCAGAAGCTGCTCACTAATCTGCATGATTAGCATGAGATTGAGCTAGCTCCTGAGCTAACTATACTGTTAGAGCTGAAACTTGGGCTTAGAAATAAACCAGTGAGACTTTGCTCTGTCTTTAAAGCTAACACTTCTTGTGAATAAAGACGCCTACCCTCGCCTACGGTTTAGGAAACAGCTATAACTTCAGGAATAACAACACAGCTGTGGCATGGGTTTATTTGTAGATTTCGTAATTTACTACATTAAATCTCCAGCTTCCACAGAAACACTATGCTAGCCAGCGTTCTTGTTATTCATGCGTTTTGCCATACAGAAATGTTCTCTTTGACTTAGAAACGTGTATCGATCCGTCTGAAGCCTGTTAATTTCCAAACTTTTACCTGTGTCAGTGGTTACCATGGCAACATGGTCAACATGATTTTGCTAGTATTGAAGGTTACCCTGCTCAAGTGGTGGGGTTTGTGATTGCGTTCTTTTTTATTATTATTACTATTATTATTATTATTTTATATCTGTGAAAAACTGACTAAAATTCATTCATTGTAGGTAGGTTGTTCATTGAGGTTGCCATGGCAACGTCCTTGAAATAAATTGCTTCACTGAACTGTACACATGTATGTATGATGACAATAAATCCTACATTTCTTTTGAATTAAATACGAACACAGTTTATGAACCGCACGTTGTAATTTATTATCATCGTTGTTTATTGATAGGATTCATGATCGGGTCAGCCAGTTAGAGGTGTGCTTGTGGCGGTGTTTGCTGATAGACAAAAATGAAAAGAATGACTGTGGGCTGCAGTGTGTAATAAACCAAGGTAAAATGATAAGAATTTATAATTATCAGCAGTCACCACAAAAAAATAATGTCAAACTCCAGCTCTCATCAGTGCTAGTGTTTATTTTGAAGCACTTGATCAGTACTACATTGGGAAAATGGACACCCGAGCGTCTCCTCAGCTGGAACTGTTGACGTCTGGACTAGATCTGAGGAAAGCCATGCGATCAGGAGGCCAGATCCCACCCAACAACCTTCCTGACCCGGTTTTGATTTCCTTTGGTATGACCCAAGTCAAAACATTTCCCCATGGCAGATCGGGAAACAGCGGAGTGAAGCCTCTGTAAACAACAAGGAGAACGTGCGGAGGAAGCCTGTCATTACAACATCCTGCTGGCACTGAGAAAGAAAACATCTGCTCACCATACCAAGGGAGAGAGAAGGCAGGGAAGGAGAGAGAGAGACAGAGAGATGGAGACACAGGGAAAGAGAGACAGTCACGGAGAGAGGCACCAAGGGTGAGAGAGAGGGGGCAGAACGGGAGAGACAGACTGTGAGAGAAAGACAAAGGTAGAGGGAGGGGAGCAGGGAGAGTGAGGAAGAGACAGGGGGAGAGGGTGAAAGGGAGACAGACAAGAGAGAGAGGACTGACAGGGAGAGAGTGAGACTGCCAGGGAGAAAGAGAAGTAGCCATGAAGAGAAAAAGAGACAGGATAAGAAAGTGGAAGAATTGAAAAGGCAACAAGGGAAAGAGAGAGACTGCCAAACAAGTTAATGAATTGTATTTGGACTCCGCAGTTTGGGCATCCACTTGGATGAATTTGAAAATGCAGGCAATTCTAGATAAATGTTCCTATTCACTAAAGCTAATTATTGTTTACTTTGGAAGTTGCAACACTTGCAGTATATTTAATCATTGAACTTTTAATGTTTTTTTTTTTTTTATAAAAATTGTTACAGAGAAACTGCAAAGGAGCACAAGCTCCTCTGTCCTAAAGAGTGTCCTGTGGAAAAACTTACAGCTTTGCAACATTCCTGCTGATGCTGGAGACTCCTTCCATACACACAAAGGCCACTGTATGCATCCCTGTGGATGGGCTGTTACTATGGGGACGATAATGTATCAGAGCGAGAGCATTAATATAAACCTGTGCTACTGTCAGAGCTTCTGTTATAGAGAATTAATCAACGCCTTCTGACCGATCAGTGCAGCTGATGACCCTGAGGTGAAACCACTTGCGTTGCACTTTATAGATTCTATAGAGGAGATGGTGCCCTTCCTCAATTCTTTTTCTGCAGACTTCTTCACACTTTATTTGCTATTTATTGTTAAAAGTAAACGCAGTGAGGGTTATTCCAACACCCCACTGAGGAAAGGTAAGACAATGTGTTCCTGGTCAGTGTTAACCTTCAAAATCAGAAATGCAGAAGAAGGAGAAGAAGCTGAAATTCCAGCGTGTGGTTGGAGAGCGGTTTACTACGGCATGAGAGCAGGCTTTGGTCTGGCCCAAGTCCTGGAGAGAAAACACTAGTGGACAGCGTGTGCAAGCCTACACTTTGATTTCGCTGTTTGTTTGCTTGTTCCACTTAATCCGCGGCCTGTCTTTGGGTCGTCCCGTCTCCGTTTTTTTCCCCGCACATTTTTAATGTGTGTTTACTTAAGGATCAGTTACACCAGCTCGTCTCTCTTTCTCTCTCTCTCTCACTCTCTCCCTCTCTGTCTGTTTCTCGGTCTGTCTCTCTCCATGCCCTCATCTTGTTATATTATAAACTGGGGATTTTCCTCATAAACTCAGACAGATTTGAATAGAGGGAAGCGCCAGGCCTGGAATCTGCGGCGCAGGAATCCACGGGCGGGAACACGAGCAGGAGCGTGAGGAAGTGGCGGCGGTCTGCCCCAACCACAGATCCTGCATAACAGATCCGACCGCGGGCTCGCAGCAGAGGATGCAGAGACGCCGCGGATTTTTACTGGCTCTGACTCACGCGCCAGGGACGAGGGTGTCTCACGATCAACGGTAAATCGATCAGCTGCTGTCGTGGGAAAAAACGGCTAACGTTAATGTCTGGCAGAAAAAGCAGCCAAGGGTTTTCCCTTTTCGACAGCTAAACATCACCCAGTGACATGTTTTCTCCTGTCTGCATAGTCTGTGATGCAGATTGAGGAAAAATAAATCTGTTCGGAATAAATAAATCATTTTACTCTTTGATGTAGCTTCTGAACTGAGCTTATAAACTTACAACTTGTGTCACGTTATGCAATTTAATAAAAATGGCTGCGATTTGCTTGAACAGCGTGATATAAGCTAAGGCAGAAAACTCAGCCTCAGATGAACTTGCGTAACCCTGAGGGCACAAGGAGATTTTCATTTCTACCATGTTTTAGCTGTCGTGTGAGTTATCCATGCTCTAACTAGTGGATATTAGCTGAACATGGTAGCACTTTATATCCACATCCCTACATTTGAGATCAGAGTTGGACGATAAAATCCTGAACTGATGACCCAAAACCTCATACTGTCATGTCCCTGGACCTGTTTAGCTCTAGGTTCTCTCCATCATTCACACATAGTTTAAGTACTATTGAAGTATTGCTTCCTCAAACGTCCGGGTTTCTCCATCTAATCCTGAGCTTGTGTTCCTTCCCACCGCCTACAATACAAGCCGTCTACGCTAAACTGCCCTTTGGTGTGACTAAGTGTTTGGTATCTCGTGTATTCCCACCTCACACTCAGTGTTCCTGGGATAAACTCCGGATACACAGCCATCCTGACCGGGATAAAGTGCCTACTGAAATTGAATGAACTCAAGGAATTATAAATGAACCTGAGTTTTAAAACAGTCAGGAAGTCTGCACATACCATTCTGGGAAAGGAATGTTTCTTCATGTTTGATCAGTTGTTCCGTTAGTGATGCATTCTGGTTGAAGTTGGCGTATACACTGGTGCTGTTAATGTACCGTGAAATATCTCTGTCTGCCTCTATTTCCCATTTACTTATCCGACCCACTTTTGGGTCAGCGTGGAATTCGCTTCCTCTAACATAAATCGTACTCAACCCATCCTCACTGTGTCCAAATGCAATCTTTAAAGACTCTGCAAAAAAAAAAAAAAAGTAAACAGCATCCTGATGTCCATTGGTTTAGAGAGTTGATGCTAAGCGGAGGAAAGTGGAGCAGCCTGGGCCCTTTAGGACGCATTTCAATGTGAAACGTGACTCATGCGCTGGATGGCGGAGGCTGCAGGTGCTGCCGCTCCGCTCAGGGAGATTCAAGTTACAGGAAATCAACCTCGCTCAAGCGTGCTGCTTAACATCATCCAACCTGGGTGGAGGTGAGGGGGGGGGCTGTGTCGTCTTAGAGTCATGCTACCTACCATGAAAACATGCCGAGGCCCTCCACGAGGACGTTCTCCATCCGTTTGAGGTAGAACATACACAGTGAGGTCAGCATCATTCGCTGTGAACTTGGATTCTGAGACAGGACATTTTCTCTTTAGAGCGTTACAAAAATCCGGCAACAGTGAGAAGAAACTCGCTCGTTGGAAACTCACTGATGTTTTAGTGTGTTTCTTCAGCTAGGATTTGAAGCTGTCACACCGCACCTCTCAATATTTGGTGTGGTTTTCTTCCATGTTTTTGTTTTGAATATTTAAACAGCATAATGTTAAATTAGTGAATAGTTAAGGGAACATGTAATACCACTGTTTTAATTCAGACAGTTGACAGGTGCTATCACATTACCCACATAACAATTTTGACCAAAACGAACAGTTTTGTATCAAACGTGTAGTTCAGATGTGTATTTGGCTCATTTAGCATCATGTAAACATGGTAACCCTGTAACAGCATGGCTGGACATAATATAGAGTCAATGCTGTTTAATGCTACACCCACTACCAATGGAATCATATTGGTAAGACTCATAAGCTCCACTCCCTTCAATCCTGAGACCTCTGAAGTCTCTCCACCATGTGGTCCACAAACTACTCCTGCCATCCTGAGATCTACATACTTCTTCTGTTATCTACATGTCCACAATCTTCTTCTCCCATCCTGAGGCCTCTTTCTGCTACAGTATGCTAAAGTCTCCAAATGGTTCTTTCTCCAATTCTTAGATCTACAAGTCTCTTCTAATGTCATCGTGAAATCTAAAAACCTCATTTGCTACCCTGAGACTACAAGCTCCTTCTCCTGCCAACCTGAGACAGGAAAATCTTTCCTTCTGCTGTCTTGAGGTCTTCAAACTCCTCCTCCTGCCATCTTGAGACCCAGATGATATTTCTCATCTCTCATCCTGAGGTCTACAAGCTTCTTGTGACATCATGATGCCTACAACCAACCCCCTATTTCCAGATTGAGACTCACAAACTTCTCCTTCTGTCATCCTTAGGCCCACAACCTATTTCTCCCAACTTCTTATTTTTCCAGCTCCTCCTGCTGCCAACCTGACTCCTACAAACTTCTCTTTCTGCTATTGAGATCTCGAAACTGCTCCTCCTCCCACCCCCAAGACACTTCTTCTGTCATTCTGAGGTCTACAAACATCTTTTGCTATGATAAGACGTACGAGCTAATTCTCTTGCCAACCTGAGACAAGTAAACATCTCCTTCTGCTGTCCTGAAGTCTTCAAACTTCTCCTCCTGCAATCTTGAGACCTACAAGATAGTTCTCATCTGGCATCCTGAGAACAACAAACTTCTGCCATCCTGAAGCCTACAAGCTCCTTCTCTTTCCAGCTTCAGAAACACAAACTTCTCTCTCTGCCATCCTGATGCTCCCAAGCACCTACCCCTGCATCGTAAAGTCTACATGCTCATTCTTTCATCCTGAGACATACAAGCTACTCCACCCTCCATCCTTATACCCACAACCCCCCGCCCTTCTCCATTATGAGAAAGCTATTTATTTTATTATTATTAGTTTCTTCGGCCACCACCCCAGTGAACCTGTGCGGGACTTTACCAGATGCTTAGAGCTTGGAAAGTGGATGACTATGATGTCATAGAACTCCTGAAAATATATTTGTTATCTTTGCTTGATGCTGAATCAGCCAGCCATGTTTTGGGTTGAGTTCATGCTCGTTTCATTTCACTTCAGTCCGAGCCAATACCAACAGTTCACGCCAAAAGCACACAGGTTACACTACATTTGACAAAGGCATGCTACTTCCTTTCTTCAGTGTTGATTTGTAACTTTTAACACCTAGCTCTGATTTGTGATCATACTATCAGTAGTCATCAATCTTCAAGAAGGATGAGCACTCAGGCAGTCAGAGACATAAGTCCCAAGAGATGGAAATCAGAGTCAGGATTTGGTTCTCTATGTTGATTATTGCATTGAGTGATTATGAGATATGCCACACCCTCTTACCTAACCCAACAGGCTGAAGAAGTGGACGATATCATGGCCTCGCACAATCTTTAACCTCTTTCACAATAATAAATTCCAAATTTTTATTCTCAGTTATAAAAGTGAATAGAGTGCAGGAATATGCACGAACATAAATACACTGATGAACCCTGTTTACTGCTAATGGTCTACTACTATTAAGCAGGACGCATCCCTGGGACAGGGGATATACAGTCTAGAGATTTCAATGAGAGATCACAAAGGATCAATCATAAATAATGTTTTTTTTTTTTTTTCAGAAAGAATAAACTCCAAAAAAAGGTATTTTTTTAAAGACTGGATAGACACATCAAAGTTACAGATTACATTGTGTAGGATCTGTGTTTGCGGTTTGTTATTCCATATGAGAATGAAGCCCACACACAACTTCCATTCTGCATGATGGACAGAGTGTGAGTGATGAAGGCCCCTCTGCGCCGTTCTCCTTCAATCTCTGACAGACTTCCTGTGTTTCATCACATGTTAAACACAGCAGCAGAGGGCAGCAGCATCCCAGCACCTATCCATCACACATTACCTCACACACACACACTCCACGCACACACCTCAGATCCACTGCGATGCTTCATTTTTCATTCCAAAGGTCACGCTGGAGGTTTAACACATGTAGGATGAATAATGCAGCGGGGAAAGTATTTCTGAACATGGAGGGAGAAATGCGCTGACACGTTACAGAGACTGATCTGAGATGCGTGGCGCGTCTGACCACATTCCTCCCATCGGACGTGGCTAGGGGAGAAAGAAAAAAAAAACTCTTTTCATCTGCAACTATTTCCATCCAGTATTCCTAATCAGAATCTGACTTCAGATTGTTCTAGCTTCAGAAACTTTTCTGCAGAAGAAAAAAAATTGTGCGTGTGTGAATGTCTGTGTATGTGTTTAAAGGGGTGGTGTGTGATGTATCAAAGTGTAGGCAGTCATTCAGCATGGCTTTGACAGCAGGGATGTGCTGGAAAATGTTTGAAGTCGGCACTTTTTAATCCCAATCCCCAGACACACTGTGAGGTTCGGGTTCATGTCCTGGCCTCACACACGTGTGGCCTCATGTGATTAAAATATCTGGAAATTAGAGCATCAAAAAAGCTGAACAGCTATGGAGACATCACACCAAACATTATATGTACAATAACATATCAGAGAAGCTAGAAAAACAAACCAAGCTTTAAAGAAATTAAATAATGCTTCAGAGAAGAGCATTGAAGAAGATAAGCGAGTACACACTGGTGGAATTTAAGGATGTCTTGCTTGCTATAGAACTTGTAACCAGGTGTAGGTTGATTGCCATTTCCAAATGGTCTATAGTTCAATTCAATTAATTTTATTTGTGTAGCACTTTTAACAATTGTCATTGTCGCAAAGCAGCTTTACACACTCAAAATAATTATTTAAGTTTGTATGGAATGTGAATGTGTATGAATCAAAATGA
>JAQKPX010000001.1:1030262-1050860 GCA_030068255.1 Clarias angolensis
GTAACTGGGGTCAGAGCGCAGGGTCAGCCATGATACAGCGCCCCTGGAGCAGATAGGGTTAAGGGCCTTGCTCAAGGACCCAACAGTGGCAACCTGGTGGAGCTGGGGATTGAACCGACGATCTTCCGGTCGGTAACTCAGTGCCTTAGCCCTCTGAGCCACCACTGCCCACTGTTTATCATGTCTGAATAAACATATATATATTTGCATTGGGAAACAATCAAGCTCACGTGTTTCCCCAAAATCAGTAAAACGCTACAATTCATATATTCTCCTGTAATGTTATTTATTTATTAATTTTTAAGTTATATATGGAAATACTGAATGATTTTGTACGTAATTATGCAGACTTGATAAACATATATAACAAAAATTGGTACAGCATATAATATGGTGCTTAAGACTTTTACACAGTACTGTAGGCGTAACCCAGAAACACAGTAATGTGCTTTATGTGCTTTGAGGATCTAACTAGTCATAGATATGATTGGAATTCTTATAACCAATCATAAGGCAGAAAGTGAGATTTATCAAAAACAAAAAAAAAAAGGAAAAAAGTATATATGAGAAGTATAACAAACGTAAACTCAGTTACACAAGCAAAATAATCACTGACACAAGAATCTTATTTAGAAATGAACTTTACTGATTAGTTTTAGACTGCAAAGTTTTATATAATAATGAATACATTTTGTGCTAAATTTCTCTAAAAACACAACATTTCCACAAAATAAGACCTGCCTTCTCAGGACAGGAGAGTGAATTCTACGAGTCAATCATAGCACAAAGGGTTGGATTTCCTAACTTAATGAGTTTGCTAACAAATTTCCATCATTGTTTATTATTATTATTATTATTATTGATAATAATAATAATAATAATAATAATAATAATAATTTACAAAATATAGAATACTTCTAAAACCATTAAATAACAGATAAGATCATTAAAAATGAAAGAGTTTTGTATTTGTTTGTTTGTTTGTTTTTCTCCCCCTATGTCTCAGTGATATTTTTTTATCCTCCAAAGATGTCCTTCATGGAAACCCCCTGTTTGTAGGCTTTGTTTAATTACACTGTTTGTTGAATAATTAACATTATTTGCATGTAATCTCAGCCCCAAAGGATTACGTGCTACTGTGATTATACAGAATATCAGGATGTACAGTATTGCAGTTAAATCAGACTGTCAGCCAGGGGCGCTGGACCTGTACTGCTCCTCATTCAAGCTGTTATTACATGTGATGTCTGTTTATCAGTGTGCACTCATAATCATAGTCAACTTAATTTCTCTGCATTTCAATCTCCTTGAATATACAGATGCAGATGGTTCACGTTTTTTGAGCAATAAGGAATGGTGAAGAACCGCTGGTTTTGACCACCCAGGAAGCCACATAATATCACTGTAACAATCGCTGTAATAGTTTTATCATCATTGCCACCGGGGATGAAGCAAAACTTCAAAAAGGAAGGAAAGAAATCCTCACGCATCTGAGATGATGCATCATGACTCGTCAGCCTCGACGGGACTCTTTAGAGGATGAGTTTCCTCTGATAAGATGGAGCTTGGATAGACAGCACTAACCAGGATGGAGATAAGTCACAGACTCGGAATGTCCAGGGTAAATATTTATCATGGTAAATTTGCTGCTGTTTTGGAAATGACAGTGTGTCTTTTTCCCAGGCTGTTAGAGTAAATAATCAGGGTAAAATTCCATGTATACACAGTCGGATGCAATCGGGACAACAATCAGGACAGGTGTTCAGAACAAAAATCAAACTCCGTTTCCATTGGAGAGAAGTCTTGTAATGTGTGACACACTGAGTGACAGTGTGTATGATTATGGGAAGTGCAGTTCTGTCCATTAGTCAGGTAACTGACACATTCTCATTCATTCTCTATGGCAGGACCTATCCCAGGGGACTCAGGGCACACATACTCACATATTACAGGCAATTTGAAAACCTGTGTCTTGCATGTTATTGAACTGTAAACAGAAGCTGGAGTACCTGAAGGAAACCTATCAAGCATGGGAACAATATGGAGGTGCGAGTTCACAGTGCAAACCGCTACACCACCCCACCAGAACTGGCCATGACCTTTCTCTATGAATAATTAACAGTGCATATATGTTTTAACAATTCTATGTGTGGTCGTAGGGGTGACTTCTGGTCATTCCCCTGACCTACTGACTTGTGCTGCATCCATGGTATCTTAAATATTATTGGAGAACGAGCTAACTAGGCAGTCACAGCTCCAGCTAAACCATGCTGCCCTGTCAGTGTCGACTTTTCCAGCTAATCGACTCCACGTCCAGGGAAATGTGTCCACCTGAGGGATGAAGGTCTGACAGTAAATAAATAAATTATTTTATTTTTTCGGACACACAGGTTGATGGACAGGAGACACACTGGCCGTCTGTGCTGTATGTTGAGTCAGTCTTGCCTCCCTCCACCCTCACCACCCTCAGCACACTCGCATATGAGTAAACTCACTTAAAACATATATGGACTGTGTGTGTGTGTGTGTGTGTGTGTGTGTGTGTGTGTGTGTGTGTGTGTGTGTGTGATGCACAGAAGGGTGTGTTCAGCTTTTCACTTATTAAGGAAAGAGTGAGGTGTGTGTGTGTGTGTGTGTGTGTGTGTGTGTGTGTGTGTGTGTGTGTTCTCTAATTGCCGATGAGTCATCATCATAATTGCATCTGTGTTAAACTATATACTATATATTATATACAGTAGGCAACATAAACACTCTCAGCCAGTTAGAACACACTATACTGCTCACAGCCAATCAGAACACTCTGTACAGCGCTCAGCCAATCAGAACAAACTGTAAGTTAAACACTAATTTATTTGAGTGTGGAAATTAAACCAACCTGTGTATGAAGTGAGAGAGAACCAAGTAAGAGTAAGAGCTGTGTGAAAGGCGAGTAATAACTAAAAGGTAAATCAAACCAGTGTGAGAAGCAACTGAAATAGGAAAATAGGGTGAGAAGTAAGTGAAAAGTATGAGAGAGAGAGAGAGAGAGAGAGAGAGAGAGAGAGAGAGAGAGAGAGAGTGTAAAGGAAACAAAAAGCAAAGGAAACATGAGATAGAAGTGAGTGAGAAGCAAATAAGAAGCGACAGAGGCAAGAGTGAACTAAGTGAGAAGTAAGAGGGGAGTAAGGTGGTAGAGATAAATGGGCAAGATGCAAATAGATGAGAATAAGATATGCGAGAGAGATAAATGTGAAGGGAGAGGGACGTTGACTGAGGAGTGACAGGTCAGTCAGAGAGAGGCGAGTGAAAGAAATTGGGGGAGAGAAAAGTGAAGAATGAGAGAAGTGAGTGAGATGTATGTGAAAGCCAACTGAAAAGCATGTCACATGTGAAACTGAGGTGGGAGAAAAATGTACGTAAATGTGTGACTGTAATGTAAATGAAGTGAAGGAGAAGTGAGTGAGAAATGAGAGGAGAGAGGAAAAAAATTAGTGAGAAATGAGATGGGCTAGCAAGAAGTAAAAGAGGTGAGAGAAAAGTGAAAGAGAAGTGACATGTGTAATGGAGGAGTAATAGGAGCGAGTAAAAGTGAGTAAAAATGAGAGAGATGTGAGAAGAATATAGAGGGGTGAGAAGGGTGAGACAAAAGTGAGTTAGAAGTGAAAGGGAAATGAGTGAGAATAGTGTTGGTTAAGTGAGAAGTGTGAAAAGTGAATGAAATGAGTGAAAAGTTAAAGAAAAAAGTGAGTGAGAAGTGAATGAGAAGTGGAAGGAAATAAGTGAGATGTGTGAAGTGAAAGGGGAACGAGTGAGAACAGTCATGGGTGAGTAAGAAGTGAGAGAAGTGAGTGAGAAGTGAATGGAATGAGATGTGAGTAAGAAGTGAAAAATGTGAGACATTAGTATAACAATGAGTGAAAAGTGAGAGTTAATGAAAAGAGAGATGGGTGAGAAGTGAGTGAGACATGAGAGGTGAATGAAAAGAAGTGAGAGAGGAGTGAGAAATGAGTATGAAGCAAGAGATGATTAGTAAAGACCCTAAAAGAAGTGAGTGAGAAGAAAGCAAAAAGAAGAAAGTAAGAAGGAATTGCAGAAGTGAAGACCCTAAAGCAAGAGACACTAGAGAGAGGTGAGAGCGGGCTTGTAAAGCAAGTGTGCTGTAGAACGTGTGTGTGGTCCTGCACACACACGTTTTCCTTCTATCTGACCCCTCCCATCCTCTCTCTCTATCTCTCTCGTTCTCTCTTTGAACAACAGATTGACCTCTGAGAGAAAGGCTTGTACATTTGCAGCATTTGAAGCATCTTACACTAGATTTATCGGGAATAATCAGTACAGTGCCTGGAGTCGCCTCCCTAAAAGCCGAGAGATCAAAGCGGACCGTTTTCAGAAGAAAAGTTAATTCTGGATGTATGTTTTATGTCCCTGTGCTACAAAACACATCCCACTAACATCTGTTTCTGATAACACAACTGAGACGTTAAGCTGTAAATCCCGATCTGCTTTCATCTTTCAGCACAATCATCTATCACTAGTCTACGCTTTGCTTCGGCTCGGAATTAAAATCCTAACCTGACATTTTGACCTGAGCAAAGGCGATGGACATGGGCCAAATCCTAGTGCTAACAGAAAGAGTCACTGTATTATGGGTTAAACACACACATAGGTCTGAGAATTGCAGGAGGAGGAGCTAATCCTGTTAAAGGATATCTGTCAGGTCTCTCAGACAGCTGGGTGTTTCTGCACATCTTCATGTCAGTTATCTTATCTCTCTCTCTCTCTCTCTGTTTGATTTCCAGCTGCTGAACTTGCCGCTTTTCACACAACGTGACTCTTAACGTAAACACTGGCTATATGTGGTCAGCGAGGCTTCTTATTTCCATACAGTTATTTAATTAAAGCACAATCACCAAAAGCACATAATATTATTGGACCTAAATTACTGTTAGGTTGAAGATTGATCATTGATCAGAACTTGGCACCTTTAAATAAGCAATAAACGCTTTCTGATGTAATTAGAGAAGCTGCTAATGTTCATCTTATTACACAGTAACTTGTGATACACAGTATTAACAAGCATTATTAGTATTAGTAGTATTTTAATAATACACAGATTCTAGATTCTAGATCAAATTTCATGAATGTGGTTATGGGTTGTCTGTTGGCCTCACCAACATCTCATCATCTGCTGATGACACTTGACCATACCCTCTACTGCACCTGACTCATGCCAGGGGGCCATATGTTGACTACATCTGTTGACTCTACTTGACTCCAGACTTTTGAGGAAAGGAAATCTCTCCACCCTGATTTAATAAATGTAAACAACTGAAGTGCTAGATACCAGTGTGTGTCCTTCATTCGGTGAAGCCACTTGAGCAGGGTTTGATCTCTGATCAAGCAGATGGATGAGGTGGGGACTAATTGTCTCCCTCATTCTATGCTTCTACCTCCTGAACTTAATGCTGATAATGAGAACAAGTTGATAAACATCCCCATTCACAACTTCATCAGGTGTGCAGTTCCTGAAGCTACTCTGATTCAGGCATTCGGGGTACAGTTGAATGGCCTCCACTAAGGCCTCTCTCCGGGCTTATCTCTGCCAAAAACAAACAAAAAAAAAAATGAACCACTGGTAGAAAATCTTTCATGCTACCTGTATGTCTGCAGGTGATACACGACCATGCCCCTACTTTGGAAATATTTTGTGGTTTATACCTGACAATCTGCTCAACTGATATAAAACCAGACAGTTTCTTTTCTTCCCCACTACAAGAGCTCTATATTTGTGACCACCTCAGGCTACTATGGCATTGCTGGTGAAGGAAATATCAAGACAAACATCACTGTCCTGTGTGTATTATCAGCTTTGTGTGTCTCACTGTCCTTGTCATCTTGTATTCTTTACACACTAAGATGTTCCTCCTGTCCTGTTCCTGAACCAGATGTTACTGTAAGCTGTTCCTCATTGGCATAAACCCTTCTGTCAAACAACAGCACTTGGGACACACAGCCTCAGGCTAGTTTCTATGCTGTGCTGCCCTGCTCTGCTCTCTCCACTTTGTATGTCTTTTCTTGGGCAAAAGTGAGAACAGATGTACACCTGCAAGTAATTGAACGAGAGCATGGCTCGTGCTACTCCGTCGCTCCTCTTTGATCAAGAGAAGATCATCGGTCGCTAACAAGGCCCAAAGTAAGGGGAATGTGCAGATCAAATTTGACAGCTGCAGAGCCAGCACTATTTCTGGTTCTGTTTCTTTCATAGACCAGTGATGATTTCTTTATTTTTAAGAAAATCTGTTTTATCCATTGTCTGGATTAGGAAGAGAAAAATGTCACTTGTGGACATAGCTAGCTTCTAAGGATGGCTAATTAAAGACAAATGAAAAAACAAACTTATCAGTGCACTGAAACTAAGTTTTTCATTTGCATTTTCATATTCTTCTCAACTTCAATCTCAGGAGCTCCATCTCTGCTACTATCTTCCAAGCTATTTTTATTTCTAATGTGTTTAATGTGAGTTCATATGAGACAGGAGAAGTCCCAAGCTTAGAATTCAAGCTGTCTAGAATTCCCAAGCTTACATTTCTAGTCTTGAAGTCCCAGAGAAAAAAAAATCCTGGAAAAATAAAAGATTATTGGTTAAAATATTTCGAGGTTACATTCCTGGGGTACAACCTCTGTGGTAAATATCTTGGGTTTAACCCCTTACATATGTAACATATTGTCACATATGCTTAATGGCACAGTGGAATACTTTTCCTCACCTATTTTAGCCTGTTGGGAAGCAGGTCATATTAGCAGGTCATATTATCGGGGCAGCAGTGGAGCCTAAAACCCTCTTGAGCAGAGAGGGTTAAGGGGCTTGGCTCCATGGCCCAAAAGTGGCAGCTAAGCAGTGCTAGGGCTTAAACCCCTGACCTTCTAATTAGTAACCCAGAACCACTATGGCCACCAGTGCTAAAGTCCCTGAGCTTAAGTTCTTGTGTTAAATGTCCCTGGGATAAAGAACATAGGATTAGACTCCTTGTCTAACATTTATGTGCTGAAATTATTTGTCAATTATTTGCCTAAGATAAAACATTTAACTTTTATTTCCTTTTCTAAATCCAAGGCTAAAACTCCTGGATTTATGTTCACAGCCTAAAGGTTTTAAGTTTCTTATGAATGTTCCCAAGCTCAAAATTCCCTGTATACTATGGACAGTGAAATTCTTTATTCTTCAGATATCCCAGCTTTTTGCAGGTAGGCTGAGGTCAGAGTGTAGGGTCAACCATTATTCAGCACCCCTGGAGCAGACTGGGTTCTTGGCCTTGCTCAAGGGCCCAACAGTGGCAAACTGGTGGAGCTGGGGCTCGAACCACAAACCTTCATATAAGTAACTCAGAGTATTAACACTCTGAGCCACAAATCTTCTAGATTCCTAGGTTGAAATGTCTAGACAAAATGCACTTCCTTGGTTTCTTGTTTTCTTGGTAATAGTCTCTTGAATCTTTAATCTGGGATAAATTTCCAGCACATACTGTACAATACCAGTCCTACATTCCTTGGTTTAAAATTTTAGCCTAAAGTTCTTGGCTAACATTGTTGATCCAAAAAGTCTGAGTTTGTGTGCTAAACTTCTTGATCTTAGGTTTAAGGGTTTCTTTTGTGGATGTTCCATGATAAAATACCTGGGATTTTTATGCCTGGGATTTTGAGGTCATTTCCAAAGATTAAATTATTGGGATTATATTGATGGGTTCAAATGGTTGATCTTAGGACCTCAAGTTTATGTTCCTCATGTAAAAGCATTGTATTTAGACTCCTAAGCTTAAATTACTTAATCTTAATGTTTCTGAAATAAGATTCCTTGTGTGTGGCTTGATTTACTTAGATAACATTTCCTGAGTTGAAATCCTAGTTTGGGGTTTGAGCTAGGCTGAAGTTTGGAATCTTTTTGTGAGTGAGAGTGAAGAGATACCAGTCTACAATAAACTGATGTATTCAGAATAATTTTTTTTATCCAGAAAATATTTTTAACCAAGAAAGTTTTTTTTTTAGTTACTTCATGAGCTTTATGTTTCTACAAAGTTTCTAATCCTAATGTTCTTGAGATAAGATTCCTTGGATAAAGCTTTAAGATTCCTGGTTTTAAACTTATTGGTTTAATCAACCTGTCTAAGATTTGAGCTGAATTTCCAGGAAATAACCACTGGGGTAAAGATGTTGTGATAAGGGTCCTGGGCTTAAGCACTTGATTTTAATGTTCTTAGGATAATGCATATATAGGTACAGTACCTCATCCTAAAATATTTCTGGACAAAAATTCTTGATGATCAAGTGATTAAGTGTAGAGTCATATACATCGTTTTTCCCTTGTTTGAGGCATCGACGCATCGGTGGAGTCAGTGAGTCATGGAAGTGAAGTCACTGTGCCGTAAACTCTGCTTCAACTCTCATTACTCTGTTCATACACATTTTATTCCCATTCCCATTCTGGAATCCCATGATACTGATCTACTGGGTGCTGTCATCACATAGAACATGCTGTTGTTTTCATCCAGCGTAATGGCTATCCCCGTTCTTATGTAGCTTGTGTAGGTGACTATTAGCACTGTTCACATTAAAGCAGTGGTTTTAATAACGCAATATTAAGGAGGCAGTAAATTATGCGCCTCGTTTCCCCTCGCAGCTGGAGCAGCCCTCTCCATCAGTGCAGTGACTAGAGGAAGGAAAACATTTCCGCTCCTTCATCAATTCCTTTAGCTTTGAGATAATATAGAGAGAGATTTATGACATGCGGGGCCTTGTTGAGGAAACAGATTATTAAAAGAACACTGATAGGAAAAGCTAGCACTCTGGCCAAAAAACGTTTATAATGTGACAGTTTTCATTATGAGTAACGTGCATGCTTTTAATTCATTGTGCTCCTCTTTATTATGACTTTATTTGAAGTCAGACATCCTGACACAGTCCTCCGAGGCCCTAATCTTTATCGATCTGCTGATTAATAGCAACAAAAATTAACATCAGATGTGGGTTTGATGGTGATGCCAAGAAGAGGCGACTATTTACTGTATTAGCATGAAATCTGTAAAGACTAGCATCTGGAATGTGGACTTTATTAAAATTAATTCCAAGAAATAATGGTTGTTGGGAAACCTCCGAAGAACATGTGTTTTGGGACGATGCAGAAAGATAACGAGTCACTTTAAAACAACTTACTCAGCTAACGCCTATTAAAGGACCCGTTGAGGCTTTAGACATTAGCTACAGACAAATGAGAAACTTGAACACACTGACATGTCATTTGTGGTGTATTATGGGTAATATGTATACTCCCATAGCTTGCTAGAACACTCCTTGATTTGATCTGCATGATTTTCCCAAAATGGTAAATCAAGGCGTAATTCCTTTTCTGTGATAGCTAATTATATTTCTAGCTTGTGGTTAAAATGTTAGCCATCTAACTCTTCCTAATCATTTACTGTTTTGCAGATGAATAACTGCATGACGATGAGGTGCAGTGCAAATTTATGACTTTGGATGATCTCAGTTTGTGCATATAAAGGTATCCAGGAGATCCTGGTGTTCATCTGTGGAACTACAGCTTCATGGAGTATGTGACATGTTAATGAGTTAGCATGACTGCGTAAGGTCATGCTGGGTTGTAGGTTTAGTTGTTTGTTCTAACAAGACTTTTTGAGAATAATGGACTGCACATGAGACATGACTTTTACAGAAGGCATTTGCAGTTCTGTCTTGATTCAGAATGTGAAAAAGAAAAAAAAAAAAACAGAGAGAGCGTCACTCTTATAAAACAGCATGATGTGCCAGCACACATTACGGTTGTGTAAGCTAAACCTAGCAATCTGCTTCTCCAGCCTAATCCTATACTGTTTGCCTAGCGTTGCTAGCAACACCATTTGATTGGCTCGCTACCACAAAGACGCCAAAGGCAGCACAGCAGGGGAGGTTTAACGTTCAGCATTTTTAGCATTCAGCGTCACAAAACCGCTAGCACGTCTGAAGGTTAAAGACTGGGTCAGAGATATCGCCTTCCTCTACAAACACAACGGATTTGTAGGCATTAATCCCCGCAATTGTGACTTTGCTGTCTTTGGCGAGGTGTAAGAACTCTGTGCCGAAATGAAACACAGCAGACTGCCGCTGCTGCTCCTGCTGCTGCAACGTGTCAGGGAAGGTCGCTAGTTTCGCTCTGTTGCTTCCTACCACCATGCTAATCCACCAGCATGCTAGTTTGTTTTTGAAATCAAACAAAGAAGGCACACCTGTGATAGCAAAACGCACCTGTAAATATGATAACATGATTATAATATGATAACACCCATGGATATTATTGTATAGCAAGTTTTATAGTCCATCACTTCTGAATGGAAAATACTTTAATGCCTCCTCCTGTCCTTATCTTGTGTTTATTCATGGGGCATGTCTTGCTAATAGTAGTAGTAGTAGTAGTTGTAGTTACTTGTTAGCAACCATACCTCTTCCTGCACATTATTTTTTTCCAATAATTGCATGCTGGAGAATAAATAATGGAAGTGTTTTCTTTTGGAACAGGGTTGAATTTGGGTGAGTTGTCAGTCATATAATGTGTCAGAGGAGTAATCTCAGATACTGTATTATCCTGTTGAGAAATTTATATTTACATAGAAAGCTATGTATTTTTAAAAAAATATATAGCTTCTATTAAAGGAGGCGTCACTGATTCTAATACTTTAGATTTTGCTGTTAAATTCAGAAGAATATCTGTGTGATAGGTGTATAGGGTGTTTGTTCACATCCCTGGACAACAAGTAAAGTGGCGCAGACCACTCCACACAACACTTTTCCAGCCAATAGGCAACAAGGATGCATGAGTCAAAAACCCAATCACTGCACACTGCTCTTCTTTCGTACAAATCACAAGTGGGGCATATATTTTGCTTGCACTGCAGTTACAAATAAATTGATGAAACACGTGCACAGCACTGACTTGGGAGACAGTAAAGACAGTAGAGTCTTAAACGGAAAGCGCTGATAGTTTTTTCAACTGAAGTTTTAACATAACATAATAACTTGTTTGACTCATATACAGTAGGTACATTAGTAATATACATTAAAGGAAATATTCAGGAACATCTTTCTTATGATTTAACAAAAGTTACAAACCCATCTAAGAAAAAAGTTTTGATATTCCGACTGCTTTCCACTTATTTCACCCATACATCATACCTGCTTCGTACTACTTATCTTCATTCTTATTAAAATAATGATGATGCTGTCTGCTTCACTGTTCTCAAACATTCCAGTTTAACACACCTGCATTTTGAATACCACCTGTGTCATTTCCTGAGCAACAGCTGATGACGGCATGATGAACCGTTCTACTAGTGTCCTGTCCTTGGCCAGGACAGTTTTACAGTTTGGTTTATGCCTAAGCTCATCAACAAGACCCTGGAAAAGGTATTTTAATGACAACGATGTGACTTAATGCTCCTGCTTTTTCGATCGAAAACACTTTGTGATTTAATGGCAGAGACTAAGCTGACTCTGTGCTGTCACTCGGTTATGAATTTTCAGGAAAGAAAGAAAAAAAAAGAAAGAAAAGGGGAAAAAGGCATCTCACTGCATGTGCATCTGCGTGCATCTGTTTACCGCTTGCGCTCTGTTTCGTGACTGTCTTTCCAAGTCTGCGCCAAGTCTCAAGCCACATTTTTAAAACCGCCCGTTCCTCCGGTCGTGAGATTGCTTTATTTTCTCCTTACCAGTGCTGGAATTTACATCAGTTGTACACTTGGTGATACATGTGTGACATAAATATCCATCAACCAGGAAAACATGTGCGTCTCTATGAGGGCAGAACATTCTGGGTTAAATGAACTGGAAAGAGCGAATTAGTGAACTGATTGGAAAAATATCCTGTTTTTGAGTATACATGCCATACCAATAGCGAGCGCTGGCGTGAGAATGAGGTAAAGAGAACTGAGCGAGTGTCTTAATGAGACTTTAATGAAAATCCACTTGGATTTGGTTTTGGTAAAACACAGGGTTTGTATCTGTCGCACTGTCTGAGGGCAGACCCTCTTAGCTCTAAGTTTGACCTCTTACATGTTTTACTAATCATGCTCATTAAGCTGATTTGCAAATTAGAAGCAGGTCTGAGTTATTTTTGGCATTGTGGCAGGGGTGGGAGTGGAGGTCGTGGTGGTAGTGGACTCTTCCATGATGAATTTGGAAGATGTAGTGTGGTAGATTCCAACACCACCCATTTACCCACCATCTCTTTTTATTACTCCAAAGAAAATCTTGCATATTAAAATCTTTGGTTTGAATTTTATTTGTTCTTTTTATTGAACATTTTCAAACTCTATTAAATTAATTGTTTTCTTGAAACAATTGTCCATGTAAGAAACTGGAAGCAAGTAAGTTAGTAAAGTTCCTTAGACTTAAGGATGTTTGAGATGTTTTTCCCAGAGCATTTATAAAGGCTAGTGTCATCAACATCAACGTACCATAACATAAATTAAATATAATACAGTTGAACTCAATTCTAGTGTAATTCAAACCTAGTAGATATCTGACCTGTCTCACCACACCAGGTATTAAGTCATATTTTTGAGTGATTTGAATTATGCACATGTAAAATAATCAAACATTTCAGGTTAGTACCAGTACCAGTAGTATTCAGCTTCATATTGATGATTATTCACTAATAACAGTGTGTCGTATTTCTTGCTTAACTCTGCATTGCTATCTTATATACCCTTGTTATGTTAAATATATTAGCGGTGAGTAAAAATGGCTGAACTTAAAGACATCCATCCACACATTGGCTTGGTCACAGGTAAAAAAAAGCTGTCCAGTTGCCTTTTAGGCAACAGTGAGTGTCCATGGGGCTATTTTCATACATTTTCCCACAGACCGTCCCATCCGCACTGGGACAGCCAGCTGATCTTATCTGTACTTCGCTGTTTACAGAGCGTTAGAACAACCTGAAACCCCCCCTGTAGCACTCCCTGCTTACACAGTGGTCTCTTCTCATTTAACAGCAGAATTAATGTTCAATATGCACAATCCAGATATTCCTCATCTCACCAATGAAAAGGTAATGTTTTAAGTGGCATGATAAGAGGCAAGTTCAATAAGGTAACAGAATACCAGATAAAAATAGTGAGAGAGAGAAAAGAAGATGCACAACAAAAAGAACAGGACTGTCATTAATCATATTCGTTCAGACTTACAAACGTTTATATTTGACTTCAACACGAAATGACAGTTTAAGGTGAAGTAGCGGCGAGTCTTAACAGACACAGGATTATCTCTTCAAGAGGAAACGAGGCGAGCTGATCCACCCAGTAATTGAAAATAATCACTGCTGATGTTCCACCCAGTGACTTTCTCATTACAACAGACAGACATAATTTTTAGAATTTGTATCACTTTTTAAAATAATAAATGTTTCATGTCCACATGAACTGGACAACATGGTGTGTGCTTTAATCAAGTTTGGGGGATTGAATGGAATGTTAGATTGTGAGACCTTTTCTTTTGACCAGGAAGTGTATATCAGATTGCCCCTGACCCCGACAACCTTATCAATCTACATCAGACTGCCCACGATACCTCAACAGTCTACATCAGACTGCCCCTGACCTCCAATATGTCATCAATCTTTACCAATCCACCCCCTGGCCACCACAACCTCATCTAACTACATCAGATTGCCCATGCTACCTTATTAATCTATATCAGACTTTTCCCTAACCCATGCTAACCTCATCGGCCTATATCAGACTGACACCTGACCTCCACTACCCCATCAGTCTATATCAGACTGCCCCTACTACCTCATCAACTTTTATCAGACTGCCCTGTGACTCCTACTTCTTCATAATTCTCTATCAGACTGTCCCCTGACCTCCAATACCTCATCAATTTATATCAGACCGCCCCTGACCTCAACTACCTCTTAAGTTTACATTAAACTGTCCCCTGACACCTACTACCTCACCAATCAATAACAGACTGACCTCTGTCCCCTACGACCTCATCAATCTTTATTAAACTGACCTTGACCTACACTACCTCATCAATCTATATCGGACTGCCCTGTGACCCCTACTACTCCACCAATCTATATCAGACTGCCCATGCTACCTCATTAGTCTATATCAGACTAGCTCTGGTCTCCACTACCTGATCAATATTTATTAAAATGGCTCCTTATACCCACAACTTCATCAATCTATATCTGACTGCCCATGCTACCTCATCAATATTTATTAAACTGCCCCCTGACCACCACAACCTCATAAATCTGTATCAGACTGCCCATACTACTTCATCAATCTTTAGTAAACTGCCCCTTGACCTCCACTACCTCGTCAATCTATATCAGACTGACCCTGACCTCCACTACCTCGTCAATCTATATCAGACTGCCCATGCTACCTCATCAATATTTATTAAACTGCCCCCTGACCACCACAACCTCATCAATCTATATCAGAGTGCCCACACTACCTCATTAGTCTGTATTAGACTGTTTCTACTAACTCATCTACCTTGATTACACCACCTAACCTACACAACATCACTCTATATTGGACTGCCCCTGACCTCCCCTACCTCATCAATATTTATTAAACTGTCCCCTGTCCACCACAACCTCATCAATCAATTGATATTTTCATGTGCAGTATGTCATTGTGGGCTTCATAAATTATTCAGAAGAGAAAAATATAATATTAATTTGCAGAAGTTTGTTACCATAAATGCTGTACAAATATGTGATTCCCTTTGTATTTGGTGGCATTTGCTAGCATTAGTGTTAGCGTTAGCTCATGCAGTGCATCTGTTGCAGATGAGATGATGCTATGAAATATGATGTGCTTTTCGAATCTCAAATTGTATTAAATGGCAAGCTTGTGTGCTCTGTAGAATGTACAATCCCTTTGTTCTATACGACAAGCAGTGCTCTTGATCAGGGGTTAGAGGGGTTTGGGATACAGCCTTGTGTTAGAAGCTAGATATTTGTGAACAGAACAACATGGACGGTTCAGAGGCAATTGTAAATGATTTAGTAGAAGCGATAACTAAGGCAACAGTGATTTGTTTAAGATGATTTAATGTTAACACATGTGTTTTCATACTGTAGTGCTTCTATGGTTGGGTCTGTATGTGGGTTTTGTCACTAGCATCCGCTAATAAACAGCCCTTTAGCTATCCAAAAGTGAACGGGACCAAGGTGGATGGACCTCATGACCTCATGTGCAAAGGTCAGTTGATTGAGTTGTAGAGACAGGAGGTGAAATTGAGGGACCAAACCACATAAAGTGTATTAATAAGGTGTTGTTCCTGCTCTACCTGCATGAACAGCTAAATCCTGTTAAGGATAGTGGTTAAGGCATTGGACTATGGTTCGGAAGATCCCAGGTTCAAACCCCACAACCACCAAGTTGCCACTGTTGGGCCCTTGAGAACTGCTCAGATGTGTAATGAGATAAAAATGTAAATGTAAAGATGATCAGTCAGAAGAAGGCTGCATCCAAAACATGCAAGAAAATTAAAAACTTTCTCTTATAAGTGATCTGAAGAAGAAAAAAAAAGGCTTAAGGCATGTCTTTTTGTCATGAGAAATATTGGGTCAGAAAGTTATGGCTCCACCACACACCCTTCTGTAAATATCACATTTAATGTAAGACATATTGAATGAAGGAAAAGCGTTTGATCATGACAAGCTTTCAAGCAGAAAATAAATATATCAATGGAAGTGGCCAGATCTTGAACTGAAAGCCAAGCTGAGATGAGTTACTGGCAGTCTTAAGTGTTTTCTCCATGCAGAAAGCTTGTGTGTGTGTATGCGTGCGTGTGTGTGTGTGTGTGTGTGTGTGTGTGTGTGTGTGTGTGTGTGTGTGTGTGTGTGTATGTGAATTTTGGGTCAACTAGACTGCATACTTCTTTTTCCTGTATAAATTTCACATTTGCATGGAAAAAAATCGGCCTTGCGTGTTTGGATCCGGCCACCGAAAGGAAATCATCCAGTAGCTGCTGTTCGTGTAGATATATGCTGTACAGCGGGCGCGCCTCCAACACACACACCCACACACGCACACCACTTAAAAACAGACAGAGATTTTAAACAAATTAGAGCTGGCCCTGGGCTTTTCGGGTTTGCTAAGTGGCTGTTTTGATGTGCGTCTCTGCTTTCCTCCGTCCCGGGAAAGCCTCTGATCGGAAACATGCAGCTGGAGAGTGATCTGCTGTTAAGGAAGCGATCCTGAAGTGTGTATAAACTCGGGTAGTGTCTCAGTTTCAATCAAATCGATGGTTTCCATGCGGATGAGTTGTCTTTCCCATAGTCTCAGAGTTGTTCTTGTTGTTTCCTTTTGTCTGAAAAGTCAGCACGGAATCAAATTCCAGATCTTAACTAACACATCTCAGACCAGATTTATTAAAAGGTGGCGGCATTTCAAGGGCCAGAGATTAGGAATTATGAGAGGATAGGAGTGATAGGTCAATAGGTGCGCTAAATCTCATGTTCCACAAAGAAAGGCGAACAAATTCTCAGGTTGCTCCACTTTGTCACGCTCTTATACTGTACTTCAAGTCATATATTTCTGGCCACAGCTGGTGCACATCAGTGCATGAGGTATTTATATCTCTCCTGTCTTGCACTGGTTTAGTAAATATAACCTGTAAATACAGTATGTGTAGATAACAACATGAAAGTTTTATTTTCTGCCGGACTGTCTAGCTCACTAAGAGAAACATGGATGTGATGCTAGTCCATCACAGGTCACCATCCGCACATTTACATTTACATCATTTGGCACACACCCTTATCCAGACTGACTTACATTCTGACTTAATTCCTGTGCCATAGATCTGGTCACTTTCGCTATACGTCCTCCCTCAGACTCCTTAAAACATGGCAGTAGAAGTTTCTATTGACTGTCTGGCCCCTGGGAATCAATTCTCAATGCCCAATGCCACAAATACCAAAAAAGACTACATGCTGCATGCTGCAGACCTGCCTCGTCTTTTTCAGTCATGGAGATGATGGGCTCTTCCACTGTGAAGACTGTTGCTTCATCTTAAGGTTGTACCAATACATTTAGGCATTTGGTAGACACCCTTATCCAGAGCAACTTACATTTTCTTTATTATCTCATCATACATCTGAGCAGTTGAGGGTTAAGGCTCAAGGGACCAACAGGGACAACTTGGTGGTCCTGGGATTTGAACCTGGGACCTTCTGAACCGTAGTGCAAAGCCTTAACCACTAAGCTACCCCTGAACAATATACCTATAATTTCACATTCACTCCACATTGGTGTCCATAATTAAATAGCAGGTATGGTCAGAATAGCACCAGTCGCACAGCTCCCAATGTACACAGAACTCTGTCTTTTGACACACTGACTTATCAAGGTCAGTGCTCCGTATGATTGTGCGTCCATCTTTGTGCTAGCATCTTTTGGTGTGTTACAAACCTATTCCTGAAACTTACTGATGCCACATTGTGTATATGAGTAGGAAGCATGGTGGTGCTTGGATTTGATCCTGGGGCCTTCTGATCAGGAGTTCAATGTCTTAAACACTGAGCTTCCTACCTCTATGCTTAACATTGTCTTATGGGACGCTGGATGACATAGAAGACCTCTAAACAGACAGTAAGGCAAAGCACAGGTTAGTGCCTGAGCTCTGGCAGCTGAAATTATGATTAGATTATCAAATTGACTTTAAAACAAGGGTCTTTACCATGCAGGCTTTTGGATGAGGGGTGTGGTGACTTGCGGACATTTGAAGGCCCTTACTGTTACGGTGTAAATCATCATTTTCAGCCTTTTTGTTTATAATTGCTAAGTAAAATCAGGAAGCATCTCCAACTAATCATCAGTTATTTCTATTATTTTCTATTATTTTATTATTGTATCTCACTCTCATATCATCTATATGTTTATCCTGTATTCAGGGTTGCGGCGGGCGTGGAGCCTATCCCAGGAGACTTAGGGCACAAGGTGGGGTATTCCCTGGACAGGGTGCCAATCCATTGTAGAAATTATGGAAAGAGGAAACAGATGATGCGACACACACACACACACACACACACACACACACACACACACACACAACAGTAGCAGTAGAGTGAGACAGACTGGATCTGTGGGTGTGCATTATCGCAGATAGAGAGAGATAGACAGACAGACAGACAGACAGCTTCGTCTGTAAATATCAGTTATATTAGCTGCTTTAATCAGTGTTCCTCAGTGCGGAGTCAGTGACGGCTCGTCCTCCAGCTCACTTTCACTTATCTGTAATTAAAACTCCTGATATTTGGTTTTCTCTGATACACCATTTCCCTCTGGTCCCCTGTCTCACTGCTGTGTGTGTGTGTGTGTGTGTGTGTGTGTGTGTGTGTGTGTGTGTGTGTGTGTGTTGATATTGTTCAGACTGGCAGCATCATAAGGGCCTCTTTGTCTCGTCTCTAAATTGAACGGTTGGCATCAGTGTCGTCGCTTCTGATTGCTCGCACACACACCTCTGGGAGCTGGGAGAAAACACACACCGCTGGGAGCCCGGAGAAAACACACACCACTGGGAGCCGGGAGAAAACACACACCGCTGGCGTTTGACCTTTCTCGAGACTCTTGTAGCAACACGGCTCCGCTTACAGAGCATATCGGCTTCCACTAAAGCTCCAGCGAAAGCTCAGCACTGCTAAACCCACCGCATATTCCCATTTTAACACTCGTTTATTTATTCATTCTGTAGGCGTGTGTCAATCTGAGCAGCTGCCAATCAACCGCCTCAGGTCCTGGTCCATACTGCCGTTCCCGAGGCAAAGACACTCAAAGTTTAAGACCGATTCAGTTCAAAGCCTTGCACATGGAAGTGTAGAAAAACTTGACTGGTTATAGTCATGGTCCGTCACTCTCCTGTCTACAGCTGTTAGGAAACTGGGAGTCAAAGCACAGAGTCGGCCATGATATATCCCCTGGAGCACAGTGGGGGCTGGAGGGCCTAGGGGTGGCAGCGTGAGCCCCTGACCCTCTGATCACTAACCCAGAGCTCTGTTTATTTTGGAGCAAAGCAGGAACCCATTTCTGTGTGGAGAACAACAGCTGCAGTGACCCAACATCACAGGAATCTAAATACTATTAGTGATGTTAGCATTAGCATTCTCTTAGTGGCAAAGCTCGTTGGTAACCAGCACAGGTCGAAGGTTTCCCATTGCACCATTAGCAGATCTATGGGCTTTGAGGCTGGCACCATGATGTCAGTGCCAGTTACTCGCCTGTTCCATCTGATTAGCAGCACATATCCAGGATTAACCTTGCTAAGCTGATTTGTGTACTTCACACCACGTGTTAACTCCTACTGTTCCATTCAGCATGGGCCTCATATTCACTCAGGGGTTCACATGTGTGGTGCCCAAAAAATGACCACCTACATCATCATCATCAATCATCGTGAGTTTAGAAAATATGGTGTGTGGTTTAGAACAGTTCCACAGTGGAGCAACGATGGTGTTTATGTGGACTATATAGTAAATAGGGTGTGTGGTTTGGGACACGCCCACAGTGGAGAAATGATAATGAGATGTCTCAGTATATCAGTTCAGGTGAGACAGTGTCACATATACACACAAATGTGAATGTGTGTGTGTGTGTGTGTGTGTGGCTAATCCTTTAACCAATCTCTCTGTCAGTCTCTCTCTCTCACACACACACACAGGGGTAACACACTCTGACGAGCTGGTCACACCAGTATTATGTTTAATGTTTGGCCCATTAGTGTCTACAGTTTCAGAACTGAGGAGAGAGATGGAGAAAGAGTGCATTGATTCCCACAGGAGTTAGCACAGAGCGCTATTAGCCACTTCTACAGGTCAGTGAGCCTCGGGCATGGAGCCTCACACACACACACACACACACACACACACACACACACACACACACTGATGCTTCTTTTCTTTTAGTGTGTCTGTCATTCCATCAAGTGTGTGTGTGTGTGTGTGTGTGTTTTGAATTATATATAAAATAATAAAATAAATAAATATGTAAATACCTTTGATGTGTAAATAAATGCTTGTGATTGGCTGGCTCAGGTTAAATCCACACAATGTGGGCAGAGTTAAACCTGAACTGAGGACCAAATTGTTCCCTCGAGAGTAACACAAAATCTTTTGCTTTGTCTTTGTTTTTTTCTCTCCTTTTCTGTATTTCCCCATCTCTTTCTTTTCTATACTATCTCCTTTTCCATTCTCCTCTCTTGCTTTTTCTTGCTCTCTATTCTTTTTCAAATTCAAATTCTAATTTTATTTGTCACATACACAGTCATACACAGTACGATATGCAGTGAAATGCTTACTCGACCACCTTAAAAGTAAAAGCTTATTTATAAGAAATAAATATGAATAAAAAAGAAATACAGTAGAAAATAAAATTCAATAAAAAATTAAATTTAGCAAGGTAAAAAATATATATAATAAATAAATAAATAAATAAATAAATATATATATATATTTGTGTGTAAAATATATATACTCAGCAAAAAAAGAAACGCCCCTTTTTCAGGACTGTGTATTTCAACAATAATGTAAAAATCCAAATAACTTTACAGATCTTC
>JAQKPX010000001.1:1263281-1275661 GCA_030068255.1 Clarias angolensis
ACACACACACACATACACACACACACACACACAAGGACTCATTGTGATTCTTTTCATGTTTATTTTCCATCTCGCACTCAGTTTTAACATCAGTCCATTACAGACCCTATAGATTCACCTTCTCAGTGCAGAGGTGCTGTTTGGGTGCAGTAATCAGCCCTCAGTCTCTAACACACACACACACACACACACACACACACACACATTTCAGTTTCAGAGCACTTTAAGAGCACCAGAAAGATAACCTCTCTTTTGTGCACCTGCCTGTTCGTCCCTCTATAGATATTCCCTGATATTTATAATTCCCTTTACACCACGGCACCTCATGATTCCTGGATTCTGATTGGTCACGCTAGTAGAGTTTTAACTGTACATCGGTGCACCTGCAGGTCTGATCAGGTCTGATTCTGTACTTTACACCAAGTGTGCAGATGGACGTACTGTATACAGCCACACCAGGTACAAAAGGTGAACTGTATGTTTCTATCTGCTACCCCAGCACCTTGTCCAATGGGGTGGCCCGCCTCGCCCTGGTGGCTGTACTGGGGTGGCACTGACACCACACGGACACCACACACCTGAGCAATAGTGGTTTTGTTTTTGGTCTTGCAAGAAAAAACTACTCATAGTCCTGGGCTAGTACACCCGCTTTACAAATTCAGTCTTATTAGCTAACAGAAGTTAATAATGACCTGGAAGGGTCAACGTAACACCTCCAGATTAACAATGCTGCTAAGTTTGCTCAGTGCAGGAGCGGGTCACTCATACGTTAGTTAGCTGCACACGTATGTCACAGTGAGGTGTTGAGTTTTCTATTATTATTATTATTAGTCCAACTAGCATTCAGTTCATTCAGCATTCAGGTTCAACTGATTAATAATAATAATAATAATAATAATAATAATAAATAACTAGATAGAATTCCTCGCTCTATGGTTTGATACGAGTTTTGTGCAAACTTGTGCGAGCATTGACGTGAGAATGGCACAGGTATGTCGTTCCTGAATCTCTGCCTCTCCAGTGAAAAATACCTTTCATTCTGTATGGATTGAGTTTGCAGAGAGTTCAGGGCCGTATCTGAATGGGTTGAATGTTTCTGATCGGCATGTTTTTTATGCCATTCAATGTGATGTGATCTTTTTCTGAATATCCCAAAAACAATCCAGCTAGAAGTCATACGAGCAGTGGGGTTCAGCACAAATCCGTACGACTCAAACATGGTGCATTAGGTGCCATTCTGTAGCGCTCAGGAGACCCGGAGGAAGGTTCTGAGGGAGATACCGAAGCCGAATCCTAAATCAGGAAAAAATGGAATTTTGGGAAAACCATTTGTCTGATTCCCGGACAGCGTTTTTCACATCAGGAGCGATTAACTTGTACCATGTCAATAATATCAGTAATGAGACTTGTACACTCTGCATGCACATGGAGGTTTTGGAGGAGACAGACAGCACCGAAGACGTTGCGTCTAAACGACAATCTACGATTGGCTTCCACATCTGATTCGATCCGTGCCCAAGTGTGCTGTACTGTGCCCGAGACAACCTCTTCAAGCAGACTCGGGCACGATTCACCAGCCTGGAGCTATTGTGTTCTCACTGACCAAAATAAACCAGACTTTGTGGTCTTGGAAACGATCCCGGGGCCCTAACGGTAAAAACGCCGTAAGAGCACACCTTTCCCAGGGCTGCCTGCATTACATGTCAAAGTGTTTGCACAAGAAAAGTCCAATAATCATATCTGGGGCATCCTTACCCCCATTACTACTGCTAATAATAATAATAATAATAATAGATTTTACTCGAGGTGGCCATTGGGGTGGTCATACTTTATGCTAAGGTGCACCATGCTTTATCTCCTCCCATGCCCTACAGCAGCAAAGAACTTTACACACTATAGGTAGAAGTTATGGTACCGATCCACTATACACTATTTAAAGAAATAGTGGATACACTGATACTCCAGGCTTTGATATCGGAGGGCCTGGTATCGCTGCATCTGTACGTCGAGATTACTTTGTTTCTGAGAGTGTGAGCGTGCAGGACGACTTTAAAACGTTCATCAGTTTTCTGCAGCAGGTGTGCTTCATAATCATATTTCCAGGTAAAAGTGTGTATTACGCATAAGCAGTAGCTCCCTGAGCTGCAGGGCATCATGGGACGCGGTGACACCTGATGATTCAGTGTAAGAGTGAAATGCAGGAGTTGGAGGAACTCACCAGGGTGAAGATGATGATGATGAGGGTGACGAAGGGGAGGACGCGCAGCGCGTGGGGCGCCGGTACAGATCCCATGCCTCCTCTCTCCCAAAAGACTTTCTCTCACACCGATAAGTCAGGATCTCTCTTCGACATTAACTTTCAGTCGAGCTCGGCTTGCTGATGTTTCTCCGTCATGTTCGTGCACCACATGGCAGGGAGTGACCCATAAAAACACAAAGTCTTAAAAGCTTTTTTGTAAAAAAAAAAAAAAAAAAAGAGTCTGCTCCTTCTCTCTCTCTCTCTCTCTCCTTCTCTCTGGGCTAAAATCACATCCACATGGTGCTGAAACTATTTACGTCCCCGTTCAGGCTGCTGCGGTAGGAAGCTCAAATGATTTCTTTGTGGAGAAAGAAACCAGGAGGGGCAGGGACATATATTTTCCCCCCTTTTTATTTTTAGCTGTTTTTTTTTTTTTTTTTTTCAAAACCCCCTTTAGAAAAACATGCACGCACACACACACACATACACACACACACATGTAATAATAGTAATAATAATAAAAATAATAATAAGTCTGAACCCCACAATTTTCTCTTTCAAGGCAGATCAAACCTTCAGCTTAACCACACTGTACATGCTAAAACATCTCTCCTCTCCAAAAGCAGCAGGACGCATGCAGTCTCACACACACACACACACACTCACACACACACACACACTAATATTCCAAGATATTAAAAACAAAGTATGAATTCTGAGGTTCTAATGGATTTAATTCTCTAATTATACAGAAGGAACATCTGGAACATCAGGACTGAAAGATTAAAGAACATCTGGAACTAAATGAATGAGTTCAACTCAACACACATTCTATGACTGACACACACACACTCTTGCGCAATCACGCAAAATCCTGAGCACGTGGAGAAAGATGCACACACACACACACACACACACACACACAGTGTTATACTTTCAAAATATTATTATTATTATTATTATTATGGAAACACACACGCGCGCGCAGCTCGCTGTCATAAATCCATGCCGCAGTGCACACACACACACACACACACACACACAGTAAAGTTCTTCTTCAGGGTCTATAAATGCGCGCTTTGTGTCTCGGAGCGGAGTTACCCCAGCGCGCGCGCTACACCCGGGGCAGGTCCAGCAGCCAGCGCGCGCTCATCCTCAACATCCCGCTCAGCGCGCGCTTAATTAGAACAAAAAAAAATAATTAATTACAGCAAATCAGGTCTTAATGAGAAGAGGGTATATCCTCTCTGCGTCTCACACACACACACACACACAGACAGAGAGAGAGAGAGAGCGCGCGAGGGGGGAAAGTTTCAGAGATCGAGAGAGAGAGAGGAGGTCTCCAACTGAGCTCGCGCCCCGGCGTGTGCTCGTGATTAAAACACACACACACACACACACACACACACACAAGATGCACACGCCCCCTTACACACACACACACACACACACACACACACTCTCTCTCTCTCCCTCTCTCTCTCTAACACACAAGATTTCACGTGTGATCATATACACGCGCACATGGGGAGAGGCTGGAACTGCGCGTGACATCACACACACATCACGGCAGGCAAATCATAACAACAATAATAACAATAACAACAACAATAACAACAAGTCACACAGTGTGAGGAAAATCACAGCCAGCGGTCACGTGACGCAGCCGCGCGGCGATTAATCAAACGGGTAAAAGAAGGAGTCACGTGACGATCAATGAACCCGCGTGTACAGGAATCGTGGGCTAAAGGAATCACGTGACAACGGATCTCTCTCTCTCTCTCTCTCTCTCTCTCTCTCTCGCGCGCGCGCGTGTGTAAAGGAGTCGCGTGACAAATGATGAACGTGTTTAAAAGAGACACGTGGCAATTTATGAATCGTATGTAAAGACACGAGTGTCAATGAATTAATTATGTGCAAAGTATTTATTGACTTTATTAGTAATAATTTATTACAAGATTTTGTAAAATACATTGTTGTACAAAAAAATGTTGATTACTGTGCGTAAACATATTGCAAAAAAATAATAAACAAATAAATATATATACATGAATCTTATGCAATACATTTAATTTAATTAAATATACAACACAAAAAGTGCACACGAACTAAAGATCTGAATATTCTCCAAACCCAAAAGTATTTGTCTATGTATTTATTTATTTATTTATTTTCCTTATTACCCTACTGTACACAACATTTATGTGTCTGAAACAAATTTTTAATGACTATTTATTTATCTATTCCTTTTAATTGCACAGCTCTCACATTTATCCTGTTCAGTCTTCATTATTCATTCATTTGAGCATTTGTTCACTTTTTATTTCCACCCAAAAATCTCCAGGTTCACCTCCTCAAACTGAAGTCAGGTAAAAAAAAAAAAAAGTGAAATAAAACAGATCGTTCATGTCAAATCTCCGAGGCCTGCTTCTAATGAACTGTGTCGTTTTGCACCCACGCCATGCCCAATATTTATTTTTCTTTTTTTTTCCCCCATCCTCAAATCTCACTATTCCTGAACCCTGTGGAGAAAAAGAAACATATCATTCATGCAAATGTGTGCAGAGATGGCTAATTTGACAGACACTTCAAGTTCTGCCAGTTTCTACACGATAAAGACATGCAAAAATATTCTGAATATGAATCTGGACTTGAGTAGTTTTAGCATTTACTGACTGACACTAATGCACAGAAGTAGAGTTTAATGATAATAAACTGTCTCTGTAGGTCTGTTTGGATCAATAAGTTATTGCAATAATAATAATAATAATAATATAATTATTATTGATAATAATGATAATAACAATAATAATACTCATATACTGTATTAATAAGCCCTTGTCATGCGACGTATTTAAATATTATAAAGAGCCCTACTCATGTAAATATTATAAGAGCCCTGGACATGTGAATAAATACTCAAATATCATAACGAAACCTAGTCACTGAATAAGTACTTAAATATTTTAATGAGCCCTAGATGAATTCTTTCAATATTATAATGAGCCCTGGTTACATGGATAAACATTTAAATATTATAATAGGCCCCAGTCATGTGACTAAGAACTCACTTATTATTATAAGGGCCCAGTCATGTGATTAAGGACTTAAATTTTACCATGAGCCCTAGTCATGTGACTATGCACTTTAATATTATAAGGAGCCCTGGTCACATGACTAAACCTTGGATTGCGTGCATGATTCATTCCAGAAGCGTGCTTGTATATCAAAGCACTCGTATATAAAAGTGTACACATAAACACACACACACACACACACACACACACACACACACACACACTCAAACGGAATCACTCCTCTAAACAGATTGATCTCCTGCACTGCTACAGCCTCTATATGCATTTATTTTGGAAAGATAGTAGTCTTAGTAGGAAACAGTTTAATGTCTTAATCAGTATTTAAAATTAATTTATTGTGGTTGTTTAAGGTTAAATATGAACTGAATAAATTTTTTTACAAAAAACAACTGCATGGAAAAATGCAAAAGAGAAACAGACGGAAAAAAAAAACAGAGCGGCTTTTGGGATAAAAAGGGGTCAAAGGTCAGCAGCAGGAGTCAGGAAACGACCTTAAGGCCACAATCTCACAAATCACCACAAATTCAACAGTGATGTGAGGAATGTGATCTCACACACACAGCAGGTAATGTAATTCTGTGTGTGTGTGTGTGTGTGTGTGTGTGTGTGTGTGTTATCCCACACCACTGTAGAATTTTAAATTTTACAGTAAATGATTAGATAATATAACAATATCTCTATAACAAAAGGTCTGATATTAGCAAAGACTTTATATTAATGTGCTCGTTTCCGTTTCCATAGTAACCGCTCATTCACAGCGTACATGCTTGACATTCCTTAAGACCGGCTATTCGAACATTAGCAAAATATTTTCTGCTTCTTCTTTCAGAACTGGTTTCACCTGAATGGTTGGATGTGTTACATCGCCTCCGAGTCAGTCTCTCTCTTACCTCGTCTCATTATACGTGCAGATGAAAGGGTGCACGTGGACCGACACAGCGCCGTCACTTACGTGCTGATTTGTGCTGCCACAGAAACTTAAAAGGCACTAACTGTGAGATAGCAATGTTTATATCACTGGCTGTAAGCTCCTGCTGCGTCCTGGTAATTATTACACGCAGCACTCAGAGCTTGATCTCCGTCGGTGAGAAGATCTTTCAGATCTCAGGAACACAATTCTAATTTCTATTTCACGTAGTGATTGTACAGTCACATCGCAGCTCTCTTGTCATCCCCATTCAATTCAAAGCAAGCGTTAGTGGAAATAACATAACAAGACAAAGGACGTCAAGAAACCCTTTGGGGATTGTGAGCAAAATTTTCCCGCCGAAGTGAAGTACCGCGTTAATGCATAGTCTTTGAATTGTAAATCTGAAAGTCTCTTTTGGCTAACAGCCTCATCTGAATAAATACTTGTGAATGCAAAGCTAGCAATGCTAATTAGCATTTGCTAACTCTCTGTGATAAGTTGCTCACTTCACTTCAGTGATAAATGGTAGGATCTGCAGCCCAAATTCCGGAAAAGTTGGGAAGTTTTAAAAATTGGAATATGATAAAAAATTAAAAGACTTTCAAATCACATGAGCCAATATTTTACCAATAGAACAAAGAGAACATAAGAAATTTTTACACTTTTATCCACTAAATGAGCTCATTTTAAATTTAATGCCTGCTACAGGTCTCAAAAAAGTTGGGCAACAAAGGGCTGAAAAAGCTAGAAATTTTGAAAAGATTGAGCTGGGAGAACATCTACCATCAGGTCTGTAACATGATTAGCCATAAAAGTGATGTCTTAGAGAGGCGTAGTCTCTCAGAAGTAAAGATGGGCAGAGGCTCTCCAATCTGTGAGAGTGCATGAAAAGATTGTGGAATACTTTAAAAACAACATTCATCAACGTCAAATTGGTTTTGCAAATCTAATTATCTAAAGTGCTTACCATCATCAAAAGATTCAGAGAAACTGGAGAAATCTCTGTGCGGAATGGAGAAGGCTGAAGACCTTTGTTGGATGCCCATGGTCTTCAGGACCCCAGACGACACTGCATCACTCATCTGCATGATTCTGTCATTGACATTACTAAATGGGCCCAGGAATACTTCCAGCAACCACTGTCGGTAAACACAATCCGCCGTGCCGTCTGCAGATGTCCTGCTCATTTAAAATGGCCTGTTTCAAAGTGGAAAAGTGTTCTATGGTCAAACAAGTCCAAATTTGAGATTCTTGTTGAAAATCATGGACGTCATCTCTTCTGGGCTAAAGAGGAGGAGGGAGACCTTCCAGCGTGTTATCAGTGTTCAGTTCTAAAGCCAGCATCTCTGATGGTATGGGGTGAATAAGTAGATATGGTGTGGGCAGCTTGCGTGTTTTGGAAGACACTATGAATGCTGAAGGGTATATAAAGGTTTAAGACGACGTCTACTTCAGGAAAGGCCTTGTGTATTTCAGCAGGACAATGCAATAGCACATACTGCAGCTACTGTCATTTATTCATCTCTGCAGTCAGAGAACATTTGTTGCATCATTACATGAAAAATACGTCAAAGATGACCATGACTCTTCAGCAGCTGGAAACCTATATCAGGCAAGAATGGGACCAAATTCCAACACCAAAACTCCAGAAACTCATAACCTCAATGCCCAGACGTCTTCAAACTGTTTTGAAAAGAAGAGGAGATGCTACAACATGGTAAACACGCCCCCGTCCCAACTTTTTTGAGACCCGTAGCAGGCATCAAATTTCAAATGAGCTCAGTTTGTGCATAAAATGTAAACTTTCTCAGTTTAAACATTCAAATTTAAACATTCAAACTTTTCTGGAATTTGGATTGTACAAACACAAACATTTAATACATTTAATAATAATAATAATAATAATAATAATAATAATAATAATCATAATAAAGGCTATGTCCTTGCTTCCATATTCTCAGCTCAGATTAGCAAAGTAAGCTAATTTGTGTTTGTTCTGCCTGCAGAATGTCAATCAGTTCCTACTTGCCATCTAGTGGTGGAGTTGTGTAACTGCACATGTCATTTTATGTTCCCCAAGACCAATGAACATTTAGATTATAAATACATTAAGTATACAAAATACATTAAGTAATGGTTTGTTAATTAATTTTTTATTTTTTTTTGGTTTTCGAGTAAAGCTAACTGCTAAGTATTATTTGTTAGCATATGGTTGCAATATACAGTACACAGCAATGTTAAATGAAGAACAGACTTGATGTTTACATATAATGTGCTTATATTTCATGAACACTGAGATACGTCTGATTTCTTACAGAGAGAGAGACACAAATCCAAAGAAGCAAAGGAGTCGAACATGGACTAAATCAAAGACGAACGGTTTGATGGATTGAATTGTTAGCGATCTGACTAGCGTGTAAGTAACGCATTTGTGCTAGCTGCACGTGCTCACCAGAGAGCTTTACTGTGTCCGTCTTCTTCATAACATCTCTGTACTCGTATGAGACAGTATAAGGTGAAGCCTTTGTTATGAGTTTTTGATGCAGGTTGGAGCTGACGCTGTGCGCAAAATCAGCTCCGTGTTAAACCAGGCGGGATTTCATCAGTGTTACGAGAAACTATCTTTGCAGCACTAAACTTTTTATTTTACGATGTTGCTGCTGGAAAGCGTGAAGATACACCATGTTAAACGGTACGAACGTCTAAAAATGTTTACACAGCAAACAGATGAGGCGCTGAATGGATCCCAGTCAGAAAATCCTGACCGAGTGTAAGGGCATTGATTTCTGTCCATGTGTCGATCTATGCATTTATCGTCATGATCAAAACTGCAGATGTTCATCTACATAATTAACAGCAGACTAGATACGAGACTGAAATCTAATAAATATGCAAATGATGTATACAAACCCAGCAGCAGCAGCATCGACTGTCTGAGCTGCAGAGACGATGTTATCTGGCCTACAGGAATCCAGCTGTATTGATTTCTCAATTGATTTATTGACATGATCAGCACAAAGATCTTTAAAAAACAATCGTTTCTTTCAATTCTAAATAAATAAAATTGATTATTTGACCTTCTTCAATGGCAAGAACAAACACATCTCTGGAAATCCAGTGTGTTGTCTCTAAATTTTAGCCGAGTTTTCTCTAATCTACAACAGAGCTGAAGTGGTGCTAGATTTCTATTTATTTTTATCTTTGTTTTTAGAATTGATGTGCTCGAGTGTGACACGGGACACATTTCTATTCATGTTTCCTTCTTAGAGAAGTCAGAAAGTACGCAAAACTCCGATTGGGACGAAGCAGGGCTATTATGTTTCCTCCTACTGTATGTGACACGAGCGTACTGTAGTATAAACCTCTCAGCTCCATCTGACCGGAAACCACATGCAACCATCTGCCTCTTATTCGGTTATTAATGTGTATGCTGATGAAGTTGTACATCGCTATTAACCCTGAACATCATCAACGGTCCTCAACCCAGGAAGTGCAACTTGACCTCCAGAAAGCAATTACATTCTTGTTGAATTTATTGCATCATTCAGGTCTTAATAGTGCATGCTAAAAGGCTCTTGAAAGCTTGGAATAGGAGATTGATCTATCTGTGCTGAAGTGCGTTCGGCACGTGCATCTCTCCAGACCTCCAATCAGAGACAAGGCTTCCTCACCGTGAGCTCACTTTACAACTCCTCTTTAAAAGGTCAACTTGCCTTTCGAATACTTATGTAGGTCACGGTCATGAAAACCACCACGCTCCTCCATCTGTGACCACACACACACACACACACACACACACACACACACACACACACACACACACACACACACACACAATTCCATGATCGCTTCCAGGCTTTTTTATACATGTGATTTTGATTTATGCTGAAGTGCATTCAACACACACAAATAAGAAGCTTTAACAGGCCTTTGTTTGTAGTTAACCAGTATCGACTGTAAGCCATGAATGCACACTAAACAGTCCAGTACATTAAAGTAAAGGACAAAGGAAAAATACAACGGCGGATTAATCTGCAAATTTAGTCACATAATAACCTTTTATTTTTGCCCTAATTTCTCCCTAATTTAGTCCTGCCCAATTCTCAGTGTCACCAACTGTCAGTGTAACCAACTACCAACTAGATAGGGGAAACTCTGAGATTCGTATTGTTAGGGAAGAAAGCGCTATCCACCCCTTCCACATGCGAGAGCTCACAGACGGTTGTGATTTCCTATTGTCGCTTTCATTGACGTGAGAGTTCAAGTATGCCAAACTTCCTCCCTGAGCCAATCTGCCCTCTTTCATAGACTCCCACCTTTCATATTTTGTTTTGCACAAATATTTACACCCCCTCCCTTAAAACCAAACATCCAGCTTTCTAACTGAGATATGTGAAAAAAAATTATTTCACTGCGCTGTAAGGTACAAGTGAAAAATAATTAAAGCTTAATCTTAAATACAGTCTCAGTCTGAAAACTCAAACCTGTTGGTGGATCGCAGGGGTGCTGGCATCACGTCCAGAGTAACTCCTGACCTCTTGTTTGTTTCTCTGACTTGTTTGCATCTTTATGTCGTTTATCCTTTAGTTCTCTCACAACAGGTTAAACGTTGCTAGCACCTGAGCGATACCTTTCCAGAACCTGGATTTCTCCTTGGTCTTGGTGATGCTGTTGGTTCAAATGGGTTTTCTATAACAAACTCAGGAACAGCTATATTTAAAATGGTCCCATTTGAATAATTATGACTTTTCTGATGATAGAAGCTGAGGTTTAGTTTACCAGCAACAGGGGGTCAATACTTATGCAGTCACTTTTATTATTTTTTTTACTTATGCAAGGCACAATATTGGTTATAAATATGAAACCATTTGACAAACATTTTATACTGTAGCCTGATATTTATATAATTTCTAGTACAAACATGCTGTTATGGATATATGCTTTTGCCCTTCACGACCTGGTGATCTTTGTATCCTCCCTAAAGCAAGTGTGTGTGTGTGTGTGTGTGTGTGTGTGTGTGTGTGTGTGTGTGTGTGTGTGTCTGAGTTTTTCTTTTTCTTTCATATACCCCTGAGAAAAGTCAACATGTTTCAGGCAAAGTTGCTTTATTTTTAGCTGACTTCATATCTTGAAGCTGACCCGTGTTTAATAAGATTGAAGAAGTTCAGTGCTCTCCTAACCTTTCTACAGAAGTTGAACTGATGGGAAACTAAAATGTTAAAAATTGGTCTTTTTATTACTTAAAAAAGAATAAGCATTTGACACCCAGGAGACAAGGCATGAGACTCATCACTAAGCTCTTTTGGCTCTTCCTGCCTAACTTAAGCCTAACACACTTTATACACACTCCTGGCTGATGTCCAATGCTAAACTGGCTCCGATCCGAGCTAAATGAATTGACCATGCAATTCATTCTGAAGGTATGAATCTACTTTGCTCAGGGCTGCTTCAGAGATCCAGCAGAAATCAATCTTCTTAAAGATGGGAACATTTTCTTTTGGACTTAAAAATGTGCATTAGATACTTTTTTTCACTTCATTAAACTACAGTAAATGTTCTACAAAACATCTAAAAACACCAGTTTTTCTGCCTCTTTATTTTACCTTTTACAAACCAATCTGATGTTTGATACTGCAAACTTACTAACAGCTGCATTTAAGGATCTGCTTTGCATTCTCCTTCAAAGAAAATCTCCAGCTCTGAGAGAGTTGCTGTATGGAAGTTTCTCAGGTCTCTCCAATGGTCTCCAAGATCTGTCCAGGCTCTGACTTGATCATTTTATGTTTTGACTCAGTGTTGGAAGGTTGCCTCGCTCATGGGCTCAAAAGTGGAAGCCTGGCGATGCTGGGGGTTGAACACCCGACATCCCGATCAGCCTTAACCAGCTGAACCACCACTGGCCACAAGATCAAGCCAAGGGTTTGTAGTGTTCACCTGATGCGTCTGAGCTGGAGATGATATGATGTCACTGTTTCTTAGGGATACAGTGTATACCTCAGTGTGTAACTCTCCATCAATCTGAGTTTGAAACATTCTGGAACCAAACAGCTCAGGATCTGATATGTCACATGACTTAGCTCGCAGCCGAGGGCCTAGAGAGAGCAAAATTCCCCGAGCTCTCTCAGCGGGGTGG
>JAQKPX010000001.1:1643177-1654619 GCA_030068255.1 Clarias angolensis
TCGTTTCACTGTGTACTAACTGTATATGGTTGAAATGACAATAAAAGCCTTTGAACTTGAACTTTTGAACTTTGAACATGTATTCAGCATTCCAGTAAGACAAATATAAGATGATCAACACTAATATTAACTGTCTTAATTCATTTAATTTCAAACTTGAAATAAAGTTGTTTTGTTTCTTGACACAATTCCTGATACAAAACCCAAGAATTTATATCTCAAATATTTGATGTAAGGTTTTCTGATAACAATACAGATAAAATTTTACATAAAATTTACATTGCATCAAGAATAATTGTACATCCACATAGATTATTAATGCCAAAAGTCCTGACATGTATTTTAATTTGCCGTGCTCACAATCTCTCACTTTCCTGTTAGTGATGATGATGATGAAAGTTGATGGAAGCTGATAGCTTCTCTGTGCAAAATAAAGTGTGTGAAAGCACGTATTGGATCGAGCAATACACAATCCAAGGATCTGAGAAAGAGTATGGGAGATTTACACAAGGAATGTCTGATTCCAAGATCAGCTCAAACTCTTGCCCACTGTGCAAGTGCAAGTTGGAATAATCTGTGTAAACCTCTGTGTGGTGTTTTAAACGGACCTCACGTGTTTCTTGTTGTTTCGGCAACACTGACCTTAAACATCATCAACTCTATATACATTATAACATGCATGTACATGAAGATTTAATGTAAAACATCTACACAAGGAGTATTTTCTGTGAAAATACTTAGATCATGTAGACAGATGTGGCCCTTGCCGCCTTTCACTTGTTCATTAGAACTTTCTGTAGATGTTGTACAGCATTGTGCCGTAATATACAGTAATACACAGCTATATAGGATTAAACAAACTTTATACAAATAAAGTTGAAGTAGAACATCATGTCCTTGTGAATTTGCGCAGTTATGAACAAGTACATCAGTGTGGCGTACACAAAAGCAGAATAGCTTTATGGACATTGAGGAATCTTCTCTCTGGATGGCGACTGCTGGCTCTGAGCCATATTCCCTCCTCCTGGAATTATGTCCGAATCAGAGCCAGCATTTAGAGAAATCATGTAGGCTCAGTGCCAAAGCATGCGGTTACTGTTCAGCAGGAAGATTGGTCTGGTTGGTTCGGCTTCCCTCTGGTCTCGTCGTGTCAGCACGGTGGGATAACATACTCCTGCTAGGAGAGAACGGTATGAAGCCAGACAGTGTCTCAGACTAATCAGATATTTGATGTCAGATTTTTCTACAATTACACACATGATCTGCATCTTTGGGTCCAAAGAATAGTCACAAAGCGCTACAAAAAAAAGAAGTTCTCTCCATCGAAGAAGTGAAAAGCTCAAAGATCAATGAAGTCTTCAGCAATGGAGCAATACACAAACAAGAAAACACTGTTTGGTGCTGTTGTGCTTGAATAATCATCGACAGAGAAGCATGAGCTTCTTTAATAGTTACACTGAGGCTCCTTCCATAAATATCACACAAACATCTAATAACCCTGTTTATGTGGAGTGCTCCTGTGAATGAGCTGTTACTACAGAAAGAACAAATGCTAATAATAACTTTCTGACCAATCAGAATCCAGAACTCAACCCGTTTAAGGTACGTTTCCTCCATCATATCCTGACTTAGATGATCGTTCCTCATGTCTTCGTGCATCACAGTCTGGATTTACATCTCTCAAGAGGAAGTCTAAGTTCCTGTAATCCTGTGATCCTTCCCAGCTTTATAGAACAGCTTTTTTTTCATGCTGGTCTTTAATGATAAAAACCATCGATGATTCTCCTGAGTAAACTCTCTCTGAAGTTTCAGACATGTTTTCTTGTCTCACTGTCTCATAATCTCATTATTTCTAACACGCTAGAGTAATAGAGCTCTTCTGAAAACATGTCACATCGTACTCGCTTTTCCCTGGAGTTAATTCTCTTATGGATTAAAACAGTGGTTTATGATCAAAATCTGAATTAAATAAAAAACAAACCCTATGCCTGGTCAGTAGCCTAGAGTAAGCATCAATAACGTTCGAATAACATCATAACCTCAGCAGCCCCCAAAAAGTACACACGCGCTGTACACACACACATACACACACACACACAAAATAAAAGATGTTTTATGCGCACACACGTGGTCAGAGTGTTATAGTAAACAGTACACACGTGCACGGATGTTGATTATACCAGTGAGAGACGCACACAAAAGCCATGTAGGGAGATGATTAGCCACAATTCCGCAGCTCATGAGAGAGAAAAACCGTTGGCTCAATTGTGATCACTTGACGCTCGGCGTCAAAACAAGAAGCGCATGCGTGATACGTGATGCTCGGTACTCATAAACTAAGACTTGTTTGTTTTCCAAATCAAAATGTATTAAAAATCATGGCTTGTCTTGAAGAACAAACCGCTTTACTCGCAATCCAAGGTTCCACTGTACCCCATTATAACAGCATAATCCGATTCAAAACATCAGATTTTCCACACACAAGCCCATAACAGCTCGAGTGCATGCTGACATTTCGGCAAAAAATAGGAAGACAATCCAAACTAATAACAAGAGAAAAATGAGGTCAAACAAGAAATATCAGACCACGTTGTTACATTTATCTTTCCATGTTGTTTCTAACAGTATGTAAAACATGACGATTGCGCCTTTGAAAACCGTTTGATTTCAACTTAGATCTCGTTTATTTAAATGATTTATAGGATGTACTCTACGTGTTCAATATTTAAACCCAACGTCCTAGGGGTGCGCAGGAAAATACGCTGTAGTGGAACAGATTGATTTCTGCCTCTCTCTAATGATGCGTTGTGTGAGGAGCAAGCTAACTGAATCCAGATGTAGACCATCACATTTATCTGTGATTAACCGCCGGGCCTCATGAGAAACATCACTCCTTTTCATTAGCATGAATTATTATTTCATGCTAATGAAATAATGGGGGGGACGGGATGGGAGCAAGTGCAGACGGATCAGTGTTATTGTTATTCTGCAGAATTATGAAATAAACTTCCTGTTTTATACTGAAGCTCCTTAATTCTGGTCAGAAGATGTGGACTAGTTTTCTCTAACAGCAGATTTAGATTTTATACTAATGAGCTTGTTATACTTTCTATAGTAACTGCTCATTCATAAGGATGCTCTGTAAAATTTTTTGGAAGGAGTCGCCAGTGTCAGAGGCTGGAGGATTGTAAGCAACAACGTTCTTCATGAAACATTAAGGGTGCGTTCACACTTTGGTTGTTTGGTTATCTTGGTTCAGACCGAAGCATAGAAATGATCCATTAGTGTTACATTAGTCCGCTATAGGCTAAATCTAGTTTTGCTTAGCGTTCACACCTGCGTTTTCAACACCAGACCAAAAGACAGAATAGAAGAAGATGGTGGTGTCTTTACTAGCTGAAAACATTTAAAATGTAATGTTATAGTACAGTGAGAACAGCACAAGCACTTTCCTTTAGGAAGTGGAATGGCACTGTTCACACTCATTCAAGTGTAATGCACCAACAGAACATCAACACCAGTTTCTTCACAAATGTCAAGTATCAGCACACCCAAATCTAACTATATATAATCTAAATATAACAAGGACATAAAAGGATTCCAAAGAACAATAAAACACTTAATTATATCAAAAATAATCAACTTCCACCTTAGGATTTAACTATAACATCAACACACATCTTTTTTTAAAAAACAGAATTTGACAATACAGAATTTATGATCTATTTTTTCCTCGCTCACTTCTTTTCTCTCACATTTCACTGTTCAAGCTGTTTGCCTGACTACAGAGTTAGAGATAATTACCCCAGGTTTATTATTGTAGCATCTAAAATCATGCACATCCACCACTGAGTGCTGAACAGAAGCGCTCTTTGCAATGCCTGGAGTTTTCTCTTTTTTCTTCTTTTTTTTAATGTCATGGAAAATTGTCCTCACTGAGAGATGAAACACTTTAGAGCACAGCGTATCAATTTAAGAGAAAGCCTATTTCACTAAAAGAGATTAGGTCCATGACCTCAGTTTAAGCCTGCCCAAGTTTAACTCTCTCAAAACTATGACATCAACATATTTCATCTGGTCACAGAAAGAGTAGAAAAAATCTACAGAAGTGGACTGAAGAGGACAGTAAGGACATAAACACAAGCATAAGGGTTCATGATCACCAGCACACAGACTCAGGACAGCACATTACTGCAGAGTAACACTCGATATAGACATGTCAGGACTTACCCAGCCTGCTGTTCTCCTGTCTACTGTATTAACAGTTAAAGGCATTTTGATTGGGTCATACGGAGACGATGTCACAAGCGAGCGTACTCTGTGATCGAGAATGAGTGACACCAGGACAGAATATAAGAAGTGGAAATCAAGATAACTAAAAACTAGAAGAGGCTAGCTTTAAAGCATGACTAAGAGTACTAAGAAGAAGAGGAAGATTCTTCTTGCTCTGCTCGGCTGCGCTGCTCTCAGAGATTGAGGAAGACGTGCATCTAGACTCTTTCCTGATCTGGCACCTAGGTGGTGGAATGAGCTTCCTCTAGATTTCTGTACTAGTCACTAGCAATCTTTAAACAATGACTTAACTGTTTCTTCAATGTTTGGGTAACAACCCCCCTCCCCCACCAAAGAAAAGACTTTGCAACAATGTTTGACTGATGGTACCTAGTAACCCAGTGTAAGGATGTAACCAATGACAGACACTTCTAAGCTTTTTTATGAGTCACTCTGGATAAGAGCATCTGCCAAATGCCTAAATGTAAAAGAAGAAGAAGCGATACCATTAAAAATGGAACAAGAAAACTAAAAAGAAGAACCAAGAAAAAGAACCAAGAAGAAGAAGAAGAAGAAGAAGAAGAACCTAGAAAAAGACCCAAAAAGATGATAATACGAAGAAGAATTAAGAAATGTACCAACAAAAAGTACCAAGAAGAAGAAGTTGTTTCCCTTAAACACCAACAAGATCACTAATAATATTAATAATAAGAAGAAGTAAGCGGAGGAAACAAGAAAACCTAAAAAGAAGAACCAAGAAAAAGAACCAAAAAGAAGATGAGAATAAGATCCAACAACCAAGAAAAAGAACCAAGAGGAAGAAGAGAAGATGAAGATCCAAGAACCAAGAAAAAAAAAAACAAGAAAATGAGAAGTAGTAGGTTACCTTTAAATGCCAACAAGATCACTAATAATAATAGTAAGTGGGAGAAGAAGAAGAAGAAGAAGAACAATGAGGAGGTTACCATTAAAACCTGAACAAGCAAACTTTAATGAAGGACAGGAGGAAGAAGAAGAATTTAAACAAGGAATTTAAAGGAGGAGCAGAAAAGATAGTGTTGGGGAGCCATGGAGGATACGAGGTGAAGTCACAGGTACGAGTGATAATGGCGGTGTCACACTAATCTCAGGTGTCCATAGGTTAGAGATCTTCTCCTGTCATAAATGTGACCTCTTATTGAGGACAGATAGAGAGATGATGGAGGAAATGGAGTTCATAAGAAGGTAGGTGAGATCAATTGAGCACCTGAGGAGTGGGCATAGCGAATACGGTTAAATGTGAAAAATGTGCTACTAAACTACTGCGCTGGAGTGAATAGGTACAGTAATAATCTCAGGTTTACTATTTATTTTAACTTGCATGTTAATGACTCTGATAATCCAACACACCTGATTCCACTCGTTAGCTAATTATTTATCCATGCATGTGTGTGTGTGTGTGTGTGTGTGTGTGTGTGTGTGTGTGTATAATTAGAGCCATTTTTGAAGACGTTATAATTTGAGTCAGGTGTGTGGGAATGTGATGCTCACTGATCCATGCCTTGAGAAGCTGGGTATCATCTGGATGAGGCAGATACAATGCAATGACCTCGAAGGTCCGAGTATAAATGTGAAGCTGCAGATAAAACAAAATTGTCTGACCCGAGGACCGCAGCGTGTTGGTGATTTACACTAATACCTGAAAGGAAAACCGTTTTGTTCTGCTCTGTCGCGTTGTGATCCTGTAGCCTGGTTTAGCTGATAACTTGTGTCTGCGTATGTGTCTTTGAAACGTGTCCAAGTTCGTGAGATGACTCGGTTAGAGAGGGAGGTGGAAGTGGAGGAAAGTGTTAGCTGCTCCTGTCTCTCAGCTCACCATGCAACTCTCTCATCCACCCACACGAACCCCTAGAGACAGGGCAATTAGTGTCTACCTGACATGCCTGCTTCCTGTCGAGCATGTGCCATCCGTATTGTTTTGATCACCGTGGTGCTGAATTCCTGCTGCCAAAGTGGAGAACGCCACAACCTTCATGCCTCGCTGCCTCGCTCTATTGTCCAACCGTTATACTGGTACCAGGTTCGAATCATTGTGAATCTCTTAAATGCCTACAAATTGCTTATGCATTTTTAGTTTAAAGGTGGTGTTCATAAGGTCACCTTGTGTAAGTATTCACACCGCCTCGTAAAATGACAATTCTAAACAAATTTTGCAAACAAATCACTCCTACCACACGTGATGCTATAAAGCTCGCTGAACCATGCCAGGAGGAAATGGGCATAACGTGGGAAAGGCAGATACACCGCAATGACCTCGAAGGTCTGCGTATAAATGTGAAGCTGCACATAAAACTAAATGGCTGACTTGAGGACGACAGAGTGTTCACGATTTATAGTTATGTGGACCAATTATTCCTTTCAACCGCACGGGATGCCGTGCTTTCTGCCAGTGTGTGAATAGTTTAGAGCATGCCACCTGTAGGATCATAGACGAACCACGACATTTTACCACCTGATACATGAACTTCCACAAAACAGAATCGTGATACATACCTGAATCGTCTTTTGTCCCAATCTTTAATTCTAGTGCAATAACCTGGGAGCTGCTCATTGTGCTGAACATGCCATCCTCAACCTCACTGTGCATCACGGTGGTGGCAACATCACATTCACCTGTTCTCCTGCAGGATGTCTACCAAAACCTGATGTATATACATCAAGCCTTGGAGCCACTGGAGTTCATTAGCTTAGTGCTAGCAAAAAGTTTCATACGATATTAAGTATAGTTAGCTGGCTAAAGGCCAAAATCTACAGTATATAGTCCTCAGCCTCAGCCTCCGCCCCCCAGAGATCATTCTTAGTTTGTCATTGGGCAGTGACTGGTTGTTTAAAATGTCGCTCAACCGTCAAGTTCATTTGAAGAAGTCGGAATGCGGGGTCCCCGTAGTTCTCTGATTAAGGCTCAGCTTCCCTCTGGTGTGCCTGAAAAGACGAGTGCATCAATCTTCCTAAACAGTTGATTTATTGAATGGCTTTACCGCACTTTGGTTTAATCCATCAGCAAGCTGACCTACAGTAGCCTCATTTTCTTGATGAGAAGAGAGGTTAAAAACAACAACAAAACTATCCCTACAGCCATGATGCATAAGTCAATATAAAAAATGAATGATGAGTTTTCTAATATCAATAATAATTTTGCTTGAGGATTGTTTTCTGTAAATGAAAAACAATGCCATCCATCCATCCATCCATCCATCCATCCATCCACACATGTATCCATCCATCTAATGCTGGACGTCTAATTATTAGTGTAATAATTAGAATATAGCTAATCTAATTAACTTATTATATATTATTAATTCTCTCTCTCTCTCTCTCTCTCTCTCTCTCTCTCTGTCTTTAGGAAAGCAGTGAAGGCGACGTTAGTGCTTCTTCCTCTGCTCGGCATCACGTACATGCTGTTCTTCGTCAATCCTGGGGATGATGATATATCGCAGATTGTCTTTATTTATTTCAATTCCTTCCTCCAGTCCTTTCAGGTATGAGACAGTGTGTGTGTGTGTGTGTGTGTGTGTGTGTGTGTGTGAAATTTCCTCTGGGAACTCTGGTTTCTTCCCAGACTCCAGGGACATTCAGTGTAGGCTGATTGGTGTTTTCATATTGCCTGGAGTTATGGGATGCCTTCCAGCATGTTTCTAGCTCACTACTTTTATATGGTCCCTCATCCTTTCATCCATCTATCTGTCCACTCTTTTATTAACTAATTCATTTATCCATCCACTTTTCTGCCAGTCCATTCCATCCATCCATCTATCCAATCGATTTGTCTTCTCAATTATTATTCATAAATCTCTGTCCATTCATTCACTCATTCATTCACTCATTCATTTATCCATGTATCATTTAGCAATTTGATCAAGAAATGAATTAATAATTTAATCACTTCTCTTTTCAGTCAATCCATTTAGTTTTACATCCATTTAAACATACATACGTTTGCTTATTCATGCATCAACCTATCCATCAATCCACTCTCCTGTTCATTCATTAATTTTATGATTCATTCAGTCATTCATTCATTCTTACTTCAGTCCATGCATCTATCCATCTATCCATTCATATATACATGTATTTATTCATCCATCCATCCACCCTTAGGTTCACCAAGAATCCATCTACCCAGCTATCCATCCATTCATAAATACATACATACTTACACATTTATCCATGCATGTATTCATTTATTAATTCTTCCCATCCATCCATTCATACATGTATCTATTTCTTCATCCATCCTTCTTCTTATCCATCCACTCATTGATTCTTCTGTATGTTGGTCCATATGTCCAGCTATCCATCCATTAACAAATATAGACATACATTTATTATTCATGTATTTATCTATCATCCATCCTTCCTTCTCTTTGTTCATTCATCTTTCTGTTTGCTCATTCATTCTTGCATCTATCTCACTTCTATCCATCCATCCATTCATATACATGTCTATTCATTCATCCATCTATCCACCTGTCTGTTTATCCATTAACGTATTCATTCTTCTGTCTGTCAGCCCATCTGTCCAGCTATCCATCCATTTACACATTAATCCATTCTTCTTTATTCCATCATTCATTTATCATTCTGTCCATCCATTCATGCATTTATCTATCAGTCCATTCATCCAGCCAGAGATTACCCTGACTTGTTACCTGTGCCACCTGGTGTAGGCCCCAGACCCTCTGCGACCCTACACAGGAAAAGAGGTGCAGAAAAAATGGATGGATGGATGGATGGGTGGATAATCATGGAAAGAAAATGTGGACTGCAGAAGGAGAAAATAGTCTAGTATTTGAGGTTACATCACTGACTGATGTTTCTGCAGGAACAGTCCTGATGTCTCTGGCTCTTTTTTTCTCTTTCTGAACCACATCGTCTGTAGGTTTCAGTTATTTATAGTCAGAATGGTTCTGCTATAATGCTGGGTTGTGATTTACACCAGTGTACAGAATTAGAAAGTCACGGCGCCCCTGGCAGAGTGTCACAGAGACAGCGCTGATGGTGAGAACGACAATAAAAAACAAAAAATAAATAAAATTCACAAGTGTTGTACATCTGCTCAGATTATAGTGACATTAGGACTGTTTTCTTTTGGATTCTTTGTGCGAGACGTATGTGTCAAATGCTTTATTATGAGAATGTTATGCTCATAATTTATATGAACCAAGGCAGGGTGTGTGTGTGTGTGTGTGTGTGTGTGTGTGTGTGTGTGTGTGTGTGTGTGTGTGTGTGGTCTGCTGACACTGGAGAGGAGTGTGCTCAGGATCCTCCAGTTAAATCACCCAGATCGACCTTCTCGTGTTAAAAGTGTGTGTGTGGGAGCTCGGTCATCATCACAGATGTATTAAATCTGCTCCCGTTCCCGATGCGAGAGCGCGAGAAGCTGTTTCAGATAATCGGCGCGGCGAGTTGAAACTCACCCACACACTAATTCACTCTGATTGCGGGAGAGACGTCTGCCTTCATTTTCTATAACAGCAGCTCTGACTGCGGCTCCAGCTGTAGTATAAACCAGAGTGTCTTTATATTAACGCGCTCGTTCTACTGCGTTACAGTTTCTATAATAACAGCTCGTTCACAGCAGACGCTCCGTATAACAGGATAAACGTCGAGAGTAAAATCACTGAAGCTGAAGCTTTCGGGGTTTCTGACATCGTCGCGATGGAGGAGTTTTACGCTTCTCTCTGGTTTCTCAGGAACATGACAAGCTGTGATTATTCCGTCTTATTAACTCCAGGACAAAGAATAAAGAGCGGCTGGCGAGGGTGTATGTGTGTATAGCTGCTGTAACGTAAGTGAGAACAGGGCCTCGCTTGTTTCAGGGATGTTCCCGAACATTAGATGTGTCATTATGATTATTAAAGAATAAAACATGATTATGAGAAAATAGCTGCAGGATGACGCACCATGCTGTTATAGGAGAGACAGAGACAGGTAGAGAGACAGGCAAGAGCACAGACAGGTAAAAAAAAAAGGCAGAGAAATAGACTAGAACTAGAAATAGACAGAGTTCTGGACAGACAGAGGGACAGAGACAAACTGAGACAACCAGACACAGACAGAGACAAAAGGACAAAGAGAGATACTAGCAGAGATGCTGATGGACAGAGAGACAAACAAAGGCACAGAGGGACCCAGACAGAGACATACAGTACCCACCCAAATATAGACACCAAAAAGACACTGACATACAGACAGATGGACAGACAGACATAAATCTGACCCTGAGGGGTAAAACCTCTGCTTTCTGGATTGTTTCTATTGATAATACGAGGTGAAAATCATCTGGAGAATTTTGATTTGACATAGAAACCTTAAGGTGTGTGTGTGTGTGTGTGTGTGTGTGTGTGTGTGTTTCTACACAGGGTTTCTTCGTCTCTGTTTTTTACTGCTTCCTCAATGGCGAGGTGAGTCACTCTCTCTCTCACACACACACACACACACACACACACACACACACACACACACACACACACACCACAGACAGGTGCGGAGTGTCTAATTGCTATCTCCAGACAGATAACAAGAATCGAATATTAGCAGAACAGGTCTAACATGTCTACAGTAATAATGAGTGAGGTTACACACACACACACACACACACTCACACCATGTTAGAAGTTCTGGATAAAAACATGTCAAGTAAAAAATCGTACAAATGTTTGTGCCCTGTTCCACCACAGTGTGTGTGTGTGTGTGTGTGTGTGTGTGTGTGTGTGTGTGTGTGTGTGTGTGTGAGAGGTGTAAAACCAATATAAAGTCACATCCAGAGCAACACGTGGAACAGCCATGGAACACTGGAACACTGTGGAACACTCTCCGTTTCCATGGCGACAACGTTTTACTTTCTAAATCCTCGCTCGTCTCGCGTCGTCACACATTAACGTTTAGGTTTTAGTCACACTTTTTGCTAAAGTGTGTGTGTTATTGTAGCTGATCCTCAGAGCCAGTGTGTGTGTGTGTGTGTGTGTAAGGAGAAAACCATGAGAAGTGATCCATAAGCTTTTTTATTTCACTCTCATACAGTGAATGGATCGATCCATACACAGCCTCTTTAATTATTACCCCCTATGTGTGTGTGTGTGTGTGTGAGTGTGTGTGTGTGTGTGTGTGTGTGTGTGTGTGTGTTTGAGT
>JAQKPX010000001.1:1762216-1775489 GCA_030068255.1 Clarias angolensis
ATGTGACCTCATTTGAAATATGAATATCTGAGTAACTACATGTCCTTGGCAGATGAAATTAAATCTGTTTTTTTGTTACTCCCTGTATATATCAAGATATTTGTAAAATCGTGACACTTAAAGAATCTCAATACAAACCGGCCCTGAGGTATCTTGATAATATCGTATCATTATTTAGATTTATTATTAATATTAGCTACTAATACAGGTACAATAAAAACACAATACATTAAAAAAAGGTTATTGTTGTATACTGAACCTTAAAGATAATATTTCTATGCAGTATTTTGTATTTGTACATAAAAAAATAAAAATGGAAGATATTATTATGTAATATAAAGATGTACTTATTTTTTCTAATTCATTGAGTATTTTACCATCTTAAATATGACCTTTGTTTAAAAAAAGGATGTAGTAATGAATATTTCTCCATTAAACATGGCACAAATGAACAGCACACAGAATCAGACATTATAACATATAAAAAACATGTAATAATAATAATAATAATAGGATTTTTATTTATCTGTCCCTTTCCAGATATTCTAAGGTCACTATATGAAATACCGACAATCAATAACATTAATAAACAGTGAATAAGCCACCAAAAAAAGATAGTCTTTGTCTTTGTCTGAGGAGGTGTAAGTTTATGGAGCATGTGTGTAGGGAGGGGTGATGTGGGGAATCTGAGGTCAGGATAGAGTAGAGCAGCAGAATTCGGAATTAAAGTTTATAGAGGAGCTTATGTGGTAGGTCAGACTGAAGGTAATTACAATGTAATCAATGTGTGCGGTGACCTGAGCATGGATGAGAACAGCAGTGGTGGTTTTGTGGGGTGAGAGACGGGCTGAGATGAGCAATGTCATGAAAATAAAGATTCTGAAAAAAAAAGTGTTGAAACTACACAACAATATGAAATTATTAAAAGATCACCAGAAACAGACAACCTTCTATCTGAATATTACCTTATCCTTACTTTAAACCTTTAAAAACTCAACACCTAAGTACCTTAGTATTCAGAACTATAAAAAAAAGTTTGACCTTTCCAGATTTTTTGTGCATATTTGTCACATTTAAATAACAGATTATCAAACAAATTTTTGATAACTTGGGTAAATACAAAATGCAGTTTTCATATGATTATTTCATTTATTGAGGGGAAAAAACTATTTAAACCTACCTGCCCCAATGTGAAAAAGTAATGGAAAGTATTAAATTTGGAGTGGCATAGTCAATGTCCGGACTTAAATCTGATTTAGATGCTGTGACCATAAACAGGTTAAACCCTCTAGTGTGTCTGAATTAAAAGTTCTGAAATTCTGAAAAGAAGAGTGGCCCAAAATTCCTCCACAGAGATGTGAAAAAACTATTGCTAGTTATCACAAATGTTTGATTGCAGTTGTTGCTGCCAAGGGTGACACAACCTGTTATTAGGTTTAGGGAGCAATTACTTTTCACATAGGGCCAGGTGAGTTTGGACAGCTTTGGACTGCATTTTGCATTTACTATAATGATCTGTGTGACAAATATGCAAACAAACAAACAAAAAAATCATGCAGGGGTAAATACTTTTTCATGGCACTCTGTATAGTTGCTATTTACTTTGATAAGGTTGGCAGAAAAACTTTGTGCAAGGGGAGAGTCAGGCTTTTTGGACAAATAAAGTTGTCTATCATCTGTTTAACAATGGGAATAAAAACAAAGTGGGGCCTAGGACAGAGCCTTGATGAACACCACTGCTGTTATGGGAAGACTGAAAGTGAAAGGATTTGAGATATTCGTATTGCTGGAACAAGGTGAGAAGGATGCTACTGATTCCAGGGGCATATTAATTGCTTAACAAAATATCGTGTGAACCCTTTTTAAAGGCTATAAACACATCAAGTTACACAAGAGTCCGGCTTCACCGGGCATTAGGAGATCATTGGTGACTTTTACTTATGCAGTTGCCTTACTGCTCTTTAGTATGGAGACGATGTAGCTCAGATTCAAATAACTTAAACAGTTTAATGTCACTAAGGTGAACATGAACCTGTATAGCAACTGCTTTTTACAAAAAAAAAAAATTAATGAATGTGAGGTTTGAAATTGTGTGGAAATTCTTGGGTGTTGTTAGGGTTGGTACTAGGTTTATTTATTGGAGTTATTGTTTTAAAATACAATACAATAACTGCCTGGTCAAAAAAAGTCACCACTTCAGATGGGGTGAATTATTGTCCTGCATCAAGGATCGAAAAAATTAAGCAGAATTACTCGAACTGGGTTAAGAACTGTCCAGTACATTATTAAACCCTATAAAGACTATAAGGCTGCACTTTTAACTTTGCAGAAGAAATGTGGTCAGAAAGAAAATTATGAGTAGAGAACACTTAAATGATCAACAGTAAAAACCAGAGCTATGTTTAACAGAGCAACCCCCCCCCCCCACACACACACACCCACACACACACAAAATGTGATGAGAACTCACAGCATTGAGACTAAACAGCTGTGTGTCCATAAGAAAACCACTTGTTAGTGAGACTCATAAGACAAGGGAGAATAAAGACCAAGGAGAATAAAGATTGACTCATTAGACTTTGAAGTGATGGAAAAAGGTCATGTGACCTGATGAGTCCAGACAGATGGGTGTGTCAAGGAAAGAAGGGAAGCGCATGAAGCGATGCACCCATCATGCATAGTGGACAAGCCTCTGGAGACAGTGTTATGATCTGGGGTTGCTTCAGTTGCTCAGGTCTAGACTCAGCAATGTTATGTGGCAATCAAACAAAATGAGCTGATGACTTGAATGTACTGAGTCACCAGGTTATCACATCTCTGGAGTTTTCCTTCCCCGATGGAACGGGTGTATTCCAGGACTCGAAGTGTGAAAGATCGGTTCTCGGAGCACCAGGAATCATTTTCACACATGAACTTGACACCACACTGTGTGCTGTAATCAAAGCTAAAGGTGATAATAAAATATTGCAGCATGTAACTTTTTTTTTGGACAGGCAGTGTGTAACATAACAAGGCTGAAGATGAGAAGTAAACTATTATGAGTTGTAAGAGAGGAGAATGCATGCAGAGTGAGTAAAAAAAAAAACTTTGAGTTTGTAGTGCTACGAAGGTGTCCAGGAGCATTGACCACAGTAGTCATTCAACACTGAATATGATATATTGCATAATTGACCAATTGGAAAATTAGGTCATGACTGTATCCTTAGTAAAACTTGTTGACCCAGGATCCTAAATGTATTCTCCTTCATATGAAATGATATCTAGTGTAGATAAATGGATAATCAAAGCATATTTCTATAATGTAAAATAATATGAAAAAGTTCTTTTTCAGGAATAAATAGAATTGAATGATCCATGAGCTGACAATGTGAAGCAAAGAGTATCATCATGAAATCATAAAATCACTCAATCATTTTGCAGTGCGTTTTATTCCTCTTATATCACAGCAGTTTGGAAATCTGAATATTCAATCTGCAACCAAAAAAATAAAAATATGTAAAACAACCATTAAATTAAATATATCAACCCTGAAATAGAACTTTTTTTGTTGTTGTTTGTCGTTCTGAGCGACACATCAATCTAAAAAAAAATAAAAAATGGTGAAAAAATAATATGTTCAGTAATATGACTACGTCAATAGCTCTTTGGAATACTAATGTTTTGTATTTTTAATGATACTGGATTTCATATATATATATATATTTTAACATTAGAGATAAAGAACAACATGATGCCCATGAGTGACTCTGATAAAGACCTAACAACGTCTGGCCCTATGATCAGTCAAGAAGAACTGCAGACGGCTCTTCACCACTGCTCAGTGTGTGGAAAGACTTTTAGTCAAGTGAGCGATCTCATAGGACATCAGCTTCTTCACATTGAAGACGAGGCACAGCACTGCTCACAGGGCGGTTTGAGTTTTACCCAACAGAGTGGATCACAGCAACAAATCCAACCAGGAGAGAAACCGTTTATCTGCTCAGAGTGCGGAAGAAGGTTTACTCACAAGAGCACCCTGAAAACACACCAACGCATCCATACCGGAGAGAAGCCATATCACTGCTTGCAGTGTGGAAAGGGTTTCGCCGACTTGAGTAATTTCCAAAGACACCTCCAGATTCACGCAGGAGAGAAGTCTTATCACTGCTCGGAATGTAACAAGAGTTTTAATCGAGAAAGTGCTCTCCAACAACACCAGCGCATTCACACCGGAGACAAACCGTATCACTGTGCACTGTGTGGGAAGACTTTCAACCACAACCGGTCTCTCCAGAGTCACCAGAGTATTCACCGAGGAGAGAAGCCGTATTCCTGCTCTCACTGCGGGAAGAGCTTTAATCGGGAGAGTAACTTCCAAACGCATCAGCGCATCCACACTGGAGAGAAACCGTACAGCTGCTCACACTGTGGAAAGAGTTTCACTCATCGGAGTGGTCTCAAAACACACCAGCGCATTCACACAGGAGAAAGGCCGTACCGCTGTTCAGAGTGCGGGAAGAGTTTCATTCAAAAGGCGATACTCCAGTATCACCAGCGCACACACACTGGAGAGAAGCCCTACAGCTGCTCACACTGTGGAAAGTGTTTTAATCAACAAAGTGCTCTTAAAGTGCACCAGCGTACCCACACCGGAGAAAGGCCGTATCAGTGTTTGCAGTGCGGGAAGAGTTTCAATCAGCAGGCTATACTCCAGTCTCATCAGCGTGTTCACACAGGAGAGAAGCCGTATCGCTGCCCCGAGTGCGGGAAGAGTTTTACTCAGAAAAGTAGTCTTCAGAAACACCAGGCCATTCACATGAGAGAGAAGCTGGATTAGTACTGTGAGAGTAACCGCACTTCTCCTGGTATTCGATCTCTAATCAGAATAATACCATCATGTGACCACCTCAACCGGAACAGACCGAATTAGAATGATAGAGGTGGTATAAACCTTTGATGGTATGTTCAGTAGGAAAGTATTAATGATCCATTTCTCCTGTTTGAAAATTGTCTGCATGTTTGCCCTGTGTCGTGGTAGCATTAAGTGACATGACGAGTTTCTGCAACAGAAATTTTTCTTCGATTCCTGATTGGTAAATTCTGTAAGAACAGCTCTCTCTCTCACCAGTTCTTATTTTAAAACACTATATCTTTGGCAGGAGAAGAGCATTTCAGATGCAGCAAAGCCTCTAACCATTCATAGATGCAACTTGTAGAATATGTTTACTGCCCGGTCAAAAAAACTTACACATTGAAATATTTTATCAAACTGATAAAATTTTATTCGATAAAGATTCTCAGTGGAGTTAAGGACTCTGTAGTGGCCAATCCAAGTGTGAAAATAATGTCTCAAGCTCCCTAACCCCACTCTTTCACAATTTGAGCCAGATGAATCCTGGCATTGTCAACGTGGAACATGGAAGAAAAATTTCAGGTTGTCAGCTGACCTCATTTTTTGGGGTACATAGCATTGCCGGACCTAGACCTGACCAACTGAAGCAACCTCAGATCATAACACTGCCTCCACAAGCTTGTACTGTAGACACTAGGCATGATGGGTGTATCGCATGTTTCCTTATCCTGATGCCCTCATCACTCTTTCCCAATGCCCCACAGCCCACTCTTTATGCTCCATAGCAAACTGAAGCCTTTTTCCCCCTGATTAGCCTCACTGATAAGTGGTTTTCTTAGCGATTCACAGCTGTTTAATCCCAATCCCTTGAGTTCTCTTCACACTGTGGAAGGCTCTTACCTATTTGCTTAATTAAATCCAGGTAGTGATCTTTTTTTTTTGGCCGGGCAGTGTATATTTCCAGCAGATTAAACACTTCACAGCAGGCAGAAGAATTGTATATTTCTATTATGATTAAATACTTTGAGCATCGTATCAGATCAGCATCCATGTAAACAGTTAAACTAATGGTATCTTTAATCATATTGAAGAAATATAGTCCTTGTAAAGATGGATGGATTGATTGATTTTTAATAGCGATTTACTTTTTGAAGTAGTTTTTAGACGCCTAAATGTACCAACGCTGAGTAAAACTTTTGAAAATTTAAGACACACCGCAGAAAAAAACATAATTTAAAAAATTTGTTCTTTAGTTAAGGAATTTTATTTTGTAGGTGAGATATGTGCAATCATTTTTTTGCAATGAGTATGTAACTTAAATACTTAAAAAAAATGTATTGATGTGTTAAACTAATTTCTGCTGAAAGTGGAACTGGGAATGGAATTCTAATATTTGAAAGAATATCGGGTTGGTACAGAAGCGAGTAAATTATGTTTATTAGTCTGAGAATATCACACTTAACACTATACATAATAAGAAGAAATCATAATAAGAGTTATAAGTGATAAGTGTCAGGTACGAGAGATGATTTAACACGTATTTACTGTATGTAGCATAATTCTTGAATTTGAATATGTGACTTGATTTTCTATACTGACATGGCTTTGACAATAATTCTATCCATTACAAAATTATTTTAAATGAAATGGCTGTGAAACAGACTGTGTGGATCTATGAAGTAATGTTCCTTCCTCAGAATGAAATTCTCCCCTGTAGCAGGTGAGGAAGCGCACATTCCCAGCCCCGGACAGAAAAACCAGGAAACGACCTAGTAGAACATGTTAACCTGTCAGCTAAAATAAAGAATCTGGGTGCGCCAGTGTCTCTTAAAATCACACCAGGTGTAAAGTTTGCATCACCCTGTGAACTAGTGCTCATGTTCTACACAAAAGGCTGATAGCATTTGTCTAATTCGGACACACAGAATCCGCAATAGATGCGCCTTTAACCTGTTTTTAAAACTGTTCTGAAATGTTTTAATCACATGGTCCTCTGCTGCATTGATATCCATGCAGATGTATGATTTATTTATTTATTTTTTTTTTCAAATGTTCTAATTCCATGGTCTGCTAATGAAGGTTATGAATGAAGAAGAGTCGAGCTCATGAATGAAGCAGCTGCTTTTATCTCTGCTCTTACAGCAGTGTCATTATTCATTAAGCTAGTATTGGAGAGTTGACGAGTTATTCAGCATAATTTCTAAAAACGTCCTGCATGCACACGGTCAGCCATAATATTATGAGCACCTGCCTCATATCCAGTACGTACTCCTTTTTTTTGCCACTAAAACAATGATGCACTGTGTGTTTTGACTCCTTTCTATCGAAACCAACAACACGTAGCTCTTTTATTGGATCAGATCAACTGTTGAGCCCCACGTTCATCAGTGAACCTTGGCCGCCCATGACCCTGGCACCACTTCACCGATTCTCCTTCATCGAATCACTTCTGTTATGTCCTGACCACTGGAGACCAGGAACATCCTACAAGAGCTGCAGTTTTCAAGTTGCTCTGACCCAGTCGACTAGACGTCACAATCTGGCGCTTCTTAAAGTGGATCAAATCCTTACACTTGCCCATTTTTTTCTGCTTCCAACACATCAACTTCAGGGACAAAAAACTCACTTGTTGCCTAATATATCCCACTCACTTCCAGGTACTGTTGTAATGAGATAATGTAACTGCTGCTACTGTGACAAGGGCCAAATTGTGACGTCTAGACGATAGGGTCAGAGCACCTCCAAAACTACAGCTCTTGTGAGATATTCCCAGTCTGCAGTAGTCAGGACATACCAAGTACACCAATGAACTGGTGATAGGGTCATGGGTGGCCAAGACAGCTTTTCATTGACTTCAACGATGGTAACACTATTATGCTAACTAAGTTGCACATTGTAAATTAGCATTATATAATATACATATAATAAAAGCAATTCTAACTGAAATACTGTATGTTTCCCATATTAAAAATATAAAACTTGTCCAATATGCTTTTACAGTGTTAAGAAGGTATTTTGCACCCTTTTCGAAAAGTAGCATCTGTGGCCTGGATTATGACCTCTTGTTCCTTGTAGTGGCTCATTTAAAAGTGGTTTATTAAATTTGTCAGTCTGAAGTTTCCAGCGCTGGAGCTGCCCTTTTTTTATGCACTTATAGTCTTTGTATTGTACTCTTGGTTTGTACTTTTTCTTTCCTTGTTAAAAATAAAATACTTCCACACAGTTGATATGTTGGCACCGTTTACTTTGTCATATACAGTAGTGTTGCTCACTGTTATTTAAGGTCAGCTCATGTGATTATGGTTAAATCATGTGACTACAAATTTAACCTGCTCCATATTGTGCAACAAGCAATCCTGGAATATCAGTCTGTGTATATGTACAGGACAGTCCCCTCCAATAGTATTGTAATTGTAGGTGTGTATGACAGTAAGAATGGATTTATCTTTAATTCATAATCGGGGGAAATGAATATGAAATTTTATTTAAAGTAAACATATTTCCTTTGCATTGCAGATGCTGGCATTAACTTGGTAAAAAGACACAACTAAAAAAATTTTAACGTTTGCTGTCAAGTGGAGTGAGAGGGAAAAGTATCGAACAGGCTGATTTGAAGGTGTTTAATACCCCACAAAGAAGCCTTTGTTTATACAGAGAGTTTCAAAATGCTTCCTGTATTTAACTAGAGGGCCCTCAGCTGAAACTTGACCTTCAGTTCTTCAGTTAATTCCTCCAATGTTTTATTGGATTCAGTCCTGGTGATGGACTGGCCCATTCCTACAATTTATTTTAAAAAAGAGGTCGAATAGAGAGTCACATTGCCAGTTATGGAAACTATTTGTACACCTCCCTCCATCTTCCTTTTTATAAATTGTACTCCACCAGGACTTTGCGAGGAGGACCAGCCCCATACCATGCTTCTACCAACAAGTAATATTTACTGATAGAGTTGTTGTTTTGTTACGAAAGCCAATCGTTAGATTTTTGATTTGTCCGATCACACAGTATTCTTTCATTTATCTACAGGCATCTCCAAACCTTCTGTATCAAACTTCAAATGAGCTTCAACAAGCATTTTCTTCTTGAGTGGTGAAAGTGGTGGTTTTGAATGGAGTGCAGTGCCTGTGATGATACTTTGTGATGACCGTACCTGCTGCCTTTCGTTCTTTTTGCACTCTTTTGGAGTTTCCCATGGTTCTTGCTCTTCTCTTCTAACTTCTCGGATAGAAATCTTGTCCTGAGATCTGATGCATGGGCAGTTAATTGTGCTGATGTTTATTCTCCTTGCACATAATGGTGCCAATGGTGCTCATATAGGGATATTTAGGAATTGAGAAGCTTGTCAGTAGTCAGTGCCACTCTAGACGTGCTGTTCTTTCAGGAAAATGGAAGGTCTGGAGCCTATCCCAGGGAACTCGGGCACAAGGAAGGGTACACCCTGGGCAGGATGCCAATCCAAGCATGCACACACTCTCAGCTGTGTGAGAACCTGCTGCTGGAAAGGAACACCTTTTATCCATACAGCACAGAATACATGGGTTGGATCTTTAATGTCTTCGCCCATCATCCAGTTCAGTAGGTGGCAGTAAAACACCTCACTACACAACAAAGGAGAAGAAGAGCTGATGTCATTTCCTGTTTGTACTGCCTGGTTATCCAGCCGAGGTAAATCCATCTCTACATGTTTTAGAGAGGAGAAATCTGCTGATCTTTAAATCCAGAGGTGAGTTAAAGTTAAACTGGTTAGGAATCAGTTACTGACTGGATACTAATGGATCTCTGCTTCATATGGAATAGTGTCTATGATTATGGCTTACAGCTAATGAAAACCTAAAATTCAGTATCTCAGAAAAATAGAATATTATTTAAGACCGATTAAAAATAAAAACTTTACAATACCACATTGAATCTCTATGGGGTTTAGTTCGGGTGTGTTTGCTGGTCCATCAGTCACAGGGATACCATGGTCCTTAAACCAGGTATTAGTACTTTTGGCAATGTGGGCAGGTGCCAAGTCCTGTTGGAAAATGAACTCAGCATCTCCATAAAACTGGTCAGCAGAGGGAATCATGAAGTGCTCTTAAACTTCCTGGTAGATGCTGCGCTGACCTTGGACCTGACAAAACACAATGGACCAAAATCAGCAGATGACATGACTTCCCAAATAACCAGTGACTGTGCAAACTTTACAGTGGACCTCAAGCAGCTTGGATTCTCTGCCTCTCTTCTTGTTCTCCAGACTCTGGGGAAAAATCATTCAATTTCCAAATGAAATGCAAAATTTACTTTTATCTGCAGACAAAACTTTGGCCCACTAAGCAACAGTCGAGTCCTTTTTATCCTTAGCCCAGGTAAGACACCTCTGACGTCGTCTCTGGTCCAAGAGAACCAGACTCAAGGAAGACAATGACAGTTGTACCACGTGTCGTGGATACGTCTGGGCGCCTGGTGGTGTAGTTTCACAGTCCGCTCAAGACTGCGGTTATTCCTGTTGCTTGTGTTTCGATACAGCACTCTATGAACACAGTAGCCGGTAGTGATGTTACATATGACACTGGAGCTCTGAAACTTGTGCCAAGCAAAAGGGGGCGTTTCCAAATGAGGCCTTGTTTCGAGATTTCCCTGAAAGTCACATGACAATGACAAACAAAGCCTCGTCTTTGCCAGAGTCACATGATTGATTCATTTGGGGTTTCGACTGGTTTGAATAAAGGCTCATTCACATGGAGTCTCAGTACTAACATCAGCACACTGTGCAAAGCGGGACACTTTGAGAGACTTCCCCTTTTTGGGAAGCATTTTTAATTAATTTCTCCAAATAAGGTAGTTACTTTAATACATTTCTAGAATTTAAACGTTCAGAGGTTGTAGTTATAGGCACAAAACTAGGAACAGTGCATTTTTTAAAACAAAATAAACTAAGTGTGTTTGGATGTGTACAGTATAAGAATGTATGTATATGTATAAATAACTGACAGTTGTCAATAATGAATGCTATATTACTTGCAGCTACATGTCCAAACAACGCCAGCGCGTTCACGCTGGAGAGTAGCCATGTTGCTGTTTGCAATGTGGAAAGGGCTTCTCTCGTTTAAAGTCTCTCCAAACACACCATCATGTTCACACAAAATAAAAGCCGTCTCGCTGCTCAAGCTGTTGAAGTTCTGGACCAACATTAGTTAATATCCCATGTTCAGATCTAACACATAATGTTTAGTGCAGTTGCGTCTCTCAGATCGAGGAAAGAAATGTAAATCATAAACAAGGAGATGACATTAAAGGGAAATGCATTTTAATCAAATGAAAAAGATTAGATACATCCTCATCCGATTGTACACTGTAATTAACAGTACACTGTTATTGGAAAAGCATAATACTATTGAGAACGCTGCTGGTAGGAAAGATGCTGAAACTTTAGCATTTAGTCAAAAATAAGCAAATTAATTTGGTATGTGAAGAGTGAGTTCATTGTGTTGGTTATGTCACTGTCATTGTCTATAACACTTTATCCTGTATACAACTGGCACCGAGAGCCAGTTTACAACGGTGTGCCAACCGTATTGGACAACAATCCAGCCTGACATGGGGTGATTTAGTGGTATTTAAAGTTCTTTGTATATGTTGTTGTTCTTTCAGCTGCAGGGGTACAGTAGCTACAGTGGACCATCTGAGCTGCATTCAGTGGCTGGGGTTTGCGCATTGGGAGGAGATTGAACCTGAGCCTTCCACATGGCAGATGAGAAACCTACGCATTACATCCAACTCTGTCAATGCGCTAAAGTGCTTTGTATTTACAGAATATAAAAACAAAATACATAAGATCCCTACATGTTCAACTGCCTGGTAAGCATGATATCCTAGTAAGTGAAAATCATGGACAATTGGGTTGAAGAACATTCCATTATTTGCCTTCAGTAACCTTTATTGGGCTTTTGATGGCAGTATGTTCTAGAGATTTCAGTACGGGTTTTAGATGCAAAGTCAGGCCTGTCTAAAAAGAGTCTTGAGATGTAACCCCTTTGTATTTACACTTGTGAAGGCATTCCCTGATTGTAGACCAGTTCGTGTGTTATCTGGCCTTTCAGACCTGTTGATGGTGGTGTGCTTCATTTTTCTTTTAATTTAGCCACTCCCAAAGATTCTGCTATCTATCTTTCAGCCTAATGTGATCTCTTTGTTCTGCACATCAGAATTTCCGAAGAAATAAAAGTTTAACAGAAAGGGGGATGCTCACCCCTGGTCTGTCTCCGAGTGACTGATGACATAGGCCAATAAATAATTAAGCACCTCCCGACTATTTTTTTAATAGAATCAACGAAGATGGTTAAAAGATAATAGAAATATAAAATAAGGAAAAAAGGATGATAATGGGAAAGTGATAGAAATTACATACGCCATCTAGTGATACAAACAATAATGTAATACAGAATGACAGAAGAGTTAGATCATAATGAGGAAAATTTCCAGAGTAATATGAGAGATAAAAAAAGGGAAAAACCTTTGGAGGAAACAGTTGAGTCCCTCCCTCAACCAACAGTATAAAAGTGTGTGTATTGTATTGTTTTTCAGTCTGCTCTTAGCCTGTTCTTGAGCTGGCATTGGGTTGGCTCCCTTGGGCGTTGTTGCGGTAATAAACTCCAGCTTACTTTATCCAGATCAACTGACTGCTGAGTCTTGTTTCTTGATTCTGTTATAATTTGAGTTACAGCTTATGTTTTAGCGCTAAAGTGTGACAGGTATCAACAGTGGAAGATAAAAAATCTCCCACAATCATGAATCATAAACTTCAACTATGTTTTGATTGCTTCATTTTAAATTCATTGTGATGGTGTACAGAGGAGACAAATGCCAAACCACTCTGGAAGTATACTAATATATATCGACCTGACTGTATAAACTTTACATACTTTAAAAACACTATTCTTGGTGGGGAAAAAACATGAACATATTTCCTGTTTCTTTTTTCCATTTTAATTCTCAGCTTCGAATCAGCTTGTTTTTCTTGTATAGACTGGTCTTCATGTTTCATGAAGTTTTCACTTTTCATCAGTATTACCCTGAGCTTTAAGCAATAATTTTTTTTTACAGGTCATATGCTTCAAGAAGGTTATAACTGTCAGTATCTCAAAAAATATTAATAATTTGCGCTTTAAATTATTATTGCTTGGAGGGAGACGGTATAACGCTGACAAATGACCATTTTTGGGGCTCATATAAAATCGTCTCTCGTAGAATTTTTTAGGGAAGCAAGATTGGTCACTTCCATGTTGAATAAACTTTAGAAATAGCTTCTCACACAGATTTTCTGTATTGTATTCATATCATACAAGAATAAATCAGCATAACGCCTCTAATCTGAGGTGCTGTTAATTGGTCATTTTTCAGGCTGATAACTCTAAATGAACTTCTGGTCTGCAGCAGAGGTAGGTTTTGGTCTCGTCC
>JAQKPX010000001.1:1808834-1819132 GCA_030068255.1 Clarias angolensis
GATGGGTGGTGACCATGGTGGCCATTTTGAAGTCGGCCATTTTGGATCCAACTTTTGTTTTTTCAATAGGAAGAGGGACATGTGACACATCAAACCTATTGGGAATTTCACAAGAAAAACAATGGTGTGCTTGATTTTGAAGTAACTTTATTCTTTCATGAGTTATTGTAATTTATTATTAATTATTATTAACGTATTATTAACTTATTATTATTATTAGTTATTGTTAGTATTGTTAACTGTAGCATGGGAGATGGGTGGTCTCGTAGGGTGTCTTGCATTGAAATCTGCTGCAATGACTCGGTTACTGCGTTCACCAGACATCAACACAATTTCTATCCGCTTCTCACGAGTTAACCTCTGTGACACGTCAATGGCTGTAAACAAAGAGAAACTTGTAAATAACCCATGAAAGAATAAAATTACGTTAAAACCAAGCACCAAATTCTGCTTGAACCCCACGCTCGATTCTGACATTTAAAAAATGCAACAAATATGTTAATATTTATTGATCTAAAACAGAAAAAGTTTACTCTGCTTTAATGTTTGACAGTAAAGATGTTTTTTTTTTTTTTTTTTTTTTTAAGTGTAAGTAAATATCTGGTTTCAACTGTATATATACAGTGTATATAAAGATGTCATGACTGTGTATAGGATTAATATTCTTACATTTGTTTTATTATATAACAAAGCAAATGTAAGCATATTAAGTCTATACATATTCATGACATTATCTTCTACAAATGAGTGAATTTTGCATAGAAGGCGCCATTTAAACAGTTCGATTATATTAAACACAATAATTTTTATATACATTATTATATTTAAACTAACATGGAAATGTATTTATTTCCATTTTTCATGTGACTGAATTTTATATTTTCTCTCCAGAGATACTGTAAACTGAACATAATGGCAGCAAAAGAATCCAGTACTGAACAAAAGACTGACCTTCACTGGTGCTCAGTTTGTGAAAAGAGTTTTATGAACCAGAGCATGCTACGAACACACCTGTGTATTTCCCAATCGAATCATCTCCAGGATCACCAGAGTGTTAAAACAGGAGAGAAGCTATTTACCTGCTTACAGTGTGGGAGCACATTTACTTACAAAAGTAATCTCAAAGCTCACCAGCGCATTCACACTGGAGAGAAGCCATATCAGTGCTCCCAGTGTGGAAAGAGCTTCCGTCATCAGGATACTCTCCAGAAACACCAGCTCGTTCACACTGGAGAGAAACCGCATTACTGCTCACAGTGCGGAAAGAGCTTCCGTCATCAGAATACTTTCCAGCAACACCAGCGCATTCACACTGGAGAGAAACCTTATCACTGCTCAGTGTGTGTGAGGAGTTTTAGTAGACAGGATACTCTCCGGAATCACCAGCGCATTCACACAGGAGAGAAACCGTATCAGTGCTTACAGTGTGGAAAGAGCTTCCGTCATCAGAACACTCTCCAACAACACCAGCGCATTCACACCGGAGAGAAGCCGTATCACTGCTCACAGTGCGGAAAAAGGTTCAGTCAACTATACGCTCTGACACACCACCAGTTTATTCACAATGTAGCAAAGCCGTTTATCTGTTCTGCATGTGGGAGCAGATTTACTTATAAGGGTAATCTCAAAGCACATCAGCGCATTCACACAGGAGAGAAACGGTATCAGTGCTCACAGTGTGGAAAGAGTTTTAATCGACAGAACGTCCTCCAAAACCACCAATGCAGTCACAATAAAAAGAAGACACATCACTGAGTAAAGGTGCTTTACTTAGTCACATACTAGACCATGTAGTCAAAAGGTTTTGCACTCCTGAACATTTTATTCTTTCTGAGAACATATAGTAGATGGAATTGGGTCTTCTTTGTTTTTATTTATGTTGTTTATACAATATATGATCTATGTGGTAGTTAATTCATTAGATTTAGAATAGATTTGTATGTACGTTTATATTTTATTTGTGTCTCATAGTGCTTTAATCACAAATTCTAAAATGAATAAATCCTGAACTCTTTAGTAAGTAAAAAGTTGCTTGGTTATGGTGAATGACCCGGAGTTCCACTAATTTCTATCTGAATTAGCAGTAACACAATATTGCCACATTTTTACTATAAAGAATAAAAATTCCCTTAAAATAATTGAGTTCTTCAGTTTCTCAAAAGTAGATCTCTAAATCCACTTGTCCAAAATTTATGTCTATTGTATCTAACACTGCTATTGCTATTGACCTTAAATGTTGTCACCACCACAATGACAAATAAACAATTTATACACCAATTTTGGTTTCTAAAAGTTTATTTATTCTATTACAATTATGTAATTTTTTTATTCTAAAAGCACAATAAAACCAATAAGGGTATCAACCGAACTCATAATACCTATTCGGAAATGTATAATTTTTGTTGCAATCTGAATTTTTATACTGTGCTGGGTAAATGTGATTTATTTTGAAAGATTGTGAAAGAGTGTGTTCTGGGAGCATGAGGAACTCTTTTCACACATGAATCGTTCAATGAATCACACACTGTAACCAAAGCTAAAGGCGGTTGAACTAAATAATATGCATAATTTTTTTTGCCCAGGGAATGTATTAGTAAAGTACAGTAAATATCTGTATATATGATAGAAATAAGTAGGTCATGATTATTAATAGTCTTCTTTTCATACCAGAAAAAACAGAATGCATTATTGGCCTATAATCTACAGTCACAGGCTGAATGAGCAGAAGAGACTTTGGTAGTAACTAATTTGATGTAAAAAAAAAAAATGTTTGATTGTAAATGAATGTAATAAATATTGATAATGCATTACCGATAATAACATTGATAATGGGTAAAGTAAAATTATCCCCCAAATACTTGTAGTTGTTACTTATGGTAAAAAAAAGGCATATTTTTAAAGATTTGGATGATCTGAGTCCCCATTTTTTTTTCACTCACCGCTAACAATCCCTGCGGTCACCGAGGATATGTTAATGCCAGGTGTAAAACGAGTAGGGAGCAAGACCTGAGGCTTGATGCTTGCAAGTATGAAAGGAAACATGGGCGCTAATATTCTAGCTGAACTATCTCTTAAATAACAGTCAGTAAGCAGAGTTCAAAACTATAAATGTTAAACGACAAAAGTGTCTCAAGAATATTGGGATTATAATGAGACAAGAATACAACTACATTACATGTACTGTATATACTGTAATATTCATAAAGTGTGGGATTAGAAAAAGTTTAGGCAGCACCCAAAGGAATTAAGCAAGTATTATCCAGCATTCCGATTGGGATCACAGGGTTTTATCAAACATTTCATACAATAGGAAAACACTCATAGGAATGTGCAGAAGGGAAGTGATTGTCCAGAGTTATCCCAAGATTGCAGGCAGTGACTGGAGGAGTTATCCGATTGTTGTCTAGAGAGATCACAAGGTTTTGATGGAGATAAATCACCTGGGATGCACATTTAGCTGATGAGCTGTCGTCCAGGATGAGATGTCTTCCAGACATGCTGAGATCTGGGTGGAAACCTGAGTGTCTAAGTGAGGAAAGGAGAGAATGAGTTGTGTGTCATCTGCAGAAGAATGGTATGAAAAGCCGTGCGGGGATATGACCTCGCCAGGAGACCGGGTATAGAGGGAGGAGAGAAGATGACCAAGTACTAAGCCTTGTGACCCACACCAGTAGAGAGTCTGTGTTGAGCAGATGTGGATGTCACCTCATACGACTGATCTTCTAGGTAGGAAGCAAACCGTTGCCATGCTGTGCTGCATATTCAGAGGCTTGTAAGGATAGACAAGAAATTCTTGTGGTTCACCATGTCAAATGCAGCTGAGAGGTCCAGGAGAAAGAAAACATATGACAGATTAGCTGATCTTATACAACTATGCTTGCAGTATTTCACATAGTGGGTCATGATGGCATACTGATTTTGCCTTTGGAAGAATAAGAGTCAGCACTGGCCACTATAAGTCTACATAATCAACAATCATCCTCATACATCAGGGTCTATCTCTTACAGACTCCTAGTACACTCTTAGAAAGAAATTTCTATGCCTTTCAACCTGACTTGGGTCTCATTATCACCAGCAAATGCCTGAAAATATTATTGCAAGAAAAAAATTGTCTTTAACCAGGACACTTATGAATAGGTATTTTGAGTTAAGACTGAAACATGGACCAGGCTTCTTCTTACCTCCAGTTTTTTTTTTCTTGGTTGGTTTTATTATGCTGTTAGAATGGAAGATTTGCATGCTTCGAATAAAAGAAATGAAGTTTTGGAAACAAAAATGAGTATACAATTTATTTATTTATCATTGTGGGGTTGACAAAATATTCAGGTTGATAGCAATAGCAGCATAGAATAAAACAGACTTAAAATTGGCACAGCATGCAGAGATACACTTCTCAGGAAGCGATGAAACTTGATGATTCTAGGGGAATCATGGTTCTTTATAATAAAAATATGCAGATTTAAAAGTCCCGTGACGTTGCAAAATAAGACTCATTAGAGAGCCTGTGTTCATTCACCATAACCAAGCAACATTTTGTAGAGAGCTCAGGAATGAACATGAATTAATTTCTTAGTTTGTGAATAAAGCACTAAGAGACATGCATAAAACATCTGTCTAACACAAGACTATCTACCATGAAAATGTTCACATTTCAAATATGATATTAGAGATATATCTATTTTCATAAATAAAATAAAAAGAAAGAAGACCCAGGAGTGAAGTTCCATCTATATGTTTATAGAGAGAATGTAGTGGTCCGGGGTACAAAACTTTTGAGTTCTTGGTTGAGTAAAGCTATTTCTTCAGTGAAAAGTCTCCTTTTCAAAGTGCTTCCTGTTTGAAGAAAACTCTTTCCACACTATGAGCATTGATGCTGCTTCTCTCCAGCGTGAATGTGCTGGTGTTTTCGGAGTGCATCCCGTCTACTAAAACATTTTCCACATTGTTCGCAGTGATACGGTTTCTCTCCTGTGTGAATATTTTGATGTTCATGGAAATGAGTCAGTCGTGTGAAGCTCTTCCCGCACTCTGAGCAGTGATACGGCTTCTCTCCGGTGTGAATGCGCTGGTGATTATGGAGAACTTCCTGTCGATTGAAGCTCTTCCCGCACTCTGAGCAGTGATACGGCTTCTCTCCGGTGTGAATGAGCTGATGTTTTTTAAGCGCACTCTTATAATTAAACCTTCTCCCACACTGTAAGCAGATAAAAGGCTTCTCTTCACTGTGGATGAGCTGGTGTTTTTTAAGCGCACTCTTGTAAGTAAACCTGCTCCCACACTCTAAGCAGGTGAATGGCTTCTCTCCAGTGTGAATGCGCTGGTGTTGTTTTAGAGTATAATGTTGACCGAAGCTCTTTCCACACTGTGAGCAGCGATATGGCTTTTCTCCTGTGTGAATACGCAGGTGTTGCCAGAGATTATTCTGCTGAGGGAAGCTCTTTCCACAGTGGGAGCATTGATACGGCTTCTCTCCTGTGTGAATGCGTTGATGTGCTTTGAGATTACCCTTGTAGGTAAATCTGCTCCCACACTGTAAGCAGATAAACGGCTTCTCTCCTGTGTGGATGCGCATGTGCTGCTGAAGATTATTCGGCTGGCTGAAGCTCTTCCCGCACTGGGAGCAGTAATATGGTTTTTCTCCGGTGTGAATGCGCTGGTGTTGCTGGAGAGCATTCTGCTGACGGAAGCTCTTTTCACACTGGGAGCACTGATACGGCTTCTCTCCAGTGTGAATGCGCTGGTGTGCTTTGAGATTACTCTTGTAAGTAAATCTTCTCCCACACTGTAAGCAGATGAACAGCTTCTCTCTTGTTTTAACACTCTTGGGATTCTGGAGATGATCATACTGAGAAATACACAGGTGTGTTTGGAGCATGTTCCCATTGATAAAACTCTTTTCACAAACTGAGCAGTGGTGAAGGTCAGTCTTTTGTTCGATACTGGCCTCTGTTGTTGCCATTATGTTCGTTCTGGAGAGAAAATATAAAATTCAGTCACATGAAAAATGCAAATAAAAACACTTTGCAACATTGGTTTACAAGAATGCTGTAGAATAATATAATGTATCTAATAGTAATTGTATTTAATATAATTGAACTGTTTAAAGGGGATCTATTATGCAAAATGCATTTTAAAGTGGAACTTTAAAAAGTTTGAAAATTATTTCATTCATTTTAAACTTTTCTTTTTGGTCTAAAAGAAATACTCAAAATTTCACGCTTAACTTAAACTCATTAAATTTTAAATCTGTCTGGGTTCAATATTTTTACATTTCCTTTGTTATGATCAATTTCAAATTTAGAGACACTGCCTGGCCTTTTTCACCACAATGTTGATGTGACAGAAACATGACTGGTCCTGTATGATGTGAACACTGAGGAACCAGTAGCTGTCCACTCTTGCTGAAGACAGGGGTCTGGTATGTAGTTCCTCTTCTGCTTTGTCATAAAATTCATTATCAACTCCTTTGTCTTGCTGATGTTCAGGAGAAGATTGTTCCTCTGGCACCAGTTCTTCAGTTTTTTTTAACCTCTTCCATTTAGGTCGTCTCATTGTCAGTGATCCGGCCCACCACAACGGTGGTCACAAACAAGTCACAAACTTGATGTTGGTGGTGGAGTTGTTAGTGGCCATGCAATCATATGCACTCCACAAATATGGTCTTTATGGAAGAGTAGCAAGAAAAAAACAGTTTTCAGTTTGTGACATCCATGTGGAAGAGCAAACTGGAATTATTTTGAATTGCTTTCAACAATGGCTTTCCACCTGCACAGTACGAAGATAACTCAAGGGACTAAACAGCTGTGAGAAGCAGTAAGAAAACCACTTATCAGTGAGGCTTCAATTTGCTAGGGAGCACGAGGAATGGACTGTGGAGCATTGGGGAAAAAGTCATGTGGTCTGATGAGCCCAGATTTACCCTGTTATTGAGTGACATCAGGGTAAGAAGAGAGGGAGGTGAGGCGATGCACCCATCATGTCTAGTACCTACTATACAAGACTCTGTAGGTAGTGTTATGATCTGGGGTTGCTTCAGTTGCTCAAGTCTAGGCTCAGCAACATTATGTTGCATTTGTTTACTTCTTGCATAATCTAGGCACTAGCTGCTGTAATATTTCAATTTCTCTTTGGTTTTAAAACAATATAACTCTAAATGACTTTTGTGTTATACCATAATTCAGTTACTCATAAGAGCATTCTTATGAATAGAAATCATGATAACATTTATGATTAGAGTGACTTTAAAATCTGCATTGAATAATAAATATTCACATTTATTTTCCTTTTTAGTAATAATAATGATAAAAATAATAATAAGAATGTATCAGAACTTGTGCAAGTTCCTCGTTAAGGTGATTAAATGTTGAAAATGGTTTTTAAAAAAATGGGGCTTATTTAGAATATTAAACCTGCTTCCCCTTTACATGTTTGAACCTGACTTGAACCCGTGTTTTCAATTGCTCTTATTTAAAAAAATGACAGAATAAAGATCTTTATTAGTTTTTCATACTAATGCCAATGATTTCAAGGTTAATGTTTGATGTTTATTCCTGTTCTTGTGTACCCAAGAAGACTTTTTTAGGATTACTTGGTATCAGATCAAAAAGGAAATCAGTCCACACAGACATACAAGAAGTAAGGAGTAGCTCAGTGGTTAAGGCATTGGACTACAGTTCGGAAGATCCCAGGTTCAAACCCCACAACCACCAAGTTGCCACTGTTGGGCCCCTGAGCAAGGCTCTTAACCCTCAATTGCTCAGATGTATAATGAGATAAAAATGTAAGTCGCTCCGGATAAGAGTGTCTACGTAATGTAAATGTTCTTTTTGTAAATTACAAAGTTCTTTTCGCCTTGAGGCGATGACAATTGCTAAAAGCGCTATACAAATAAAATTGAATTGAATTAAATGTAAATGTAATCAGGCACTCATAGGTTCATAAAAAAATAATGAAGCAAACTTTTCTGCCATTATTATGATTCCAAATTTTTCAGATTGTAATATTCCCCTCTTCAAGCAGGCCTAGAAGAGACATCGTAAATAAATTCCTGATTTTTCAATGAGGCCAGATCATTAATCAGTCTGATGTTAGACTGCCACAGAGACAAACAGATAGGAATCCTGAAATCCCCTTTTTCACTAGAGATCATATTACAGAAAAGAGTCAATAATCAACAGCCTGCTCAATCTCGGCCTTCTTAAACATGTTTCCAGTCCATCTTTTAGTTTTATTCCAGAAGTTGTTTCTTTCTTGGTTTGTGTGTCTCTAACTAGGTTGTGTTTCTCTTGCATATTTATATCATTAGGGAGAAAATATATGAAAATTTACCTGTACCAAGCAGCTGCACGAATCTGTTGTTGTTCTTGTTCTTCTTCTTTTTCCTCCCTAAGTGTATTATTGGTCTAGTGTTGCCCCCTACTGGACTAAAGTGTGGAGCAGAAGATTGAATGGATGGATGGATAAGTGCTTTTCAATCACTAAAGGAAATTGTATAAGGACATGTGAAATGGATAGAGACTCCAGAAGCTTGTAAAGTGGCCACTACGCATGATGGGTTCATCGCTTCATGGGCTTCCAATCTTACCCTGATGTTCCCATTGCTCTGGAATAAGCTCAATCACATGACCTTTTTCCATCGCTCCAAACACCAATCTTTATTCTTCCTTTTGTTTAGACCATGAACAAGTGCTTTTCTTATGGACACACAGCTGGTAGCAGGGAAAGGGGTAACTCAAGGGGTTAAGGATGGCTGCAGCTGAAACACATTAATAGCTACAGTAATTATCCAGTCAAAGGCTTCTAAGGATTTGCTTATTTAAATATAAAGGCCATTGGAATGCATACAGGGGGAGAGGAGAGATTATTAAAGGGAGGGCAAACTTTCTAGTCTGACATTAAAGATTTTCTTTGGACAAATGAGAGTGAGCACTTCTCCTGACCTCCAGTTTTACCCTATTTATTTCATTGTGCTGTTAGAATGGAGGATTTACATTCTTTTAACCCTCATGTTGTGTTCGTTTTTGGCTCACACTCACACTAATGTTCCTGGTCACTTTTGACCGTGATCATTTTATTTCATTATAAATCCACAATAATACATATATTATCACCTAATGATGTATTAGATCTTTTTTATCAACTTGACCTCCTGTGAACATTACATGAACTTGTAATTGCTGTGTACGTCCTCATTTACGTAAGCACATACCACTCATTAAATAAGTAATATAAAAATATATTATACAGATATTATTTTAAGTATAACAAATACTTAGATGAAACATATTGTACTGTTTATCTCACAGTACTTCACTGAAATGTTTACAAAGTCACTTTTTTATTCTGTGGCACAAAATAACAACTTTTTGTTTGCCGGTCAAAACTGACTAGTATGATTTATTTATTGAAAACAAAAGCCCAAATGTACACAGGGAAAACTTAACTATATGACATATATAATGATTGACCCATACCTGTACAGAGGTGTCAAGTAACGAAGTACAAATACTCCGTTACCTAACTTAAGTAGAAATTTTGGGTATCTACTGTATACTTTACTGGAGTAATTATTTTTCAGCCGACTTTTTACTTATACTCCTTACATTTTAAAAATAGCCTCGTTACTCTATTTTTATGATCAGAACGCGTCCCTCCCCACCCCCTGGTAGCATGATAAGAACGCGCACAACCCCCCCAACCCCCACCCACACATCTGTTGCATGATCAGAAAGCTAGACCTTCATGGTTTTTCCCCCCCTTTTACTTTTACTTTTATACTTTAAGTAGTTTTGGAACCAGTACTTTTAGACTTTTACTTAAGTAAAAAGCTTGAGTTGATACTTCAACTTCTAGAGAAGTTTTTTTAAACCCGAGTATCTATACTTCTACTCAAGTAATGAATATGAATACTTTTGACACCACTGTACCTGTATGAACATACTTACAATTTTAAAATAGCCCTGATGTCAATTCTAATTAGCATTTGAAAATTAATTTCTGGAGATATAAATGTGTTTTCTTATTATTGGCGATAATGAAAAGAGTTTAATTTAATTTACAATTTCCAACCTTGCCATTATCTACTAAACCAAGGTTGTGCCAACCTTGTGATTATGTGCACTGATTCGTTTTTTCTCCAGTGTGAATGCGCTGATGTGCTTTGAGATGACACTTTTGATTAAATTTGCTTCCGCACTCTGAGCAGTGATACGGTTTCTATACAGTGTGAATGCGCTGGTGTTTCCGGAGGGTATCCTGCCTACTAAAGCTCCTCACACACTGTGAGCAGTGATACAGT
>JAQKPX010000001.1:1891253-1902561 GCA_030068255.1 Clarias angolensis
TGAACTCCACACTGCTATTTTTTTGAACAGACTAATATTTGTTTTTCTTCACTTACATTAAACTAATAATACATTTACTACATTTTTCTTCATGTTGTGATTCAGAATAGAATGTGCAGGGTGTCCAATGAATTTTTGTGATTTAAATTAAAAGGTATTATATGGATATGGAGCTTTACTCATTTTTTTCAAAACACTGCTATTATTTTGAACACAACTGTACATATAAATATGCTTAAACAAAGGCAGCATAATTTTCACTTAATAAAATGCTATTTGTATGCTCTTGTCTCTTGTATATTGTGGCTTAAAAAGCAATGCAGCGGCTCCCTAGAAATATTAATTAATTATGAGGGTGAGGTGAAAATTATTCGCATTCTGGCTGTAAAAAGTATTTTTAGAACTTTTAGAAATGACAAATACATCATTTTTTAACATAATCTCCTTGCTGTTCAATACCGTCAATCTGTCAACAAGCTTTCATATTCCCTCACTGAAAAATGTTTTAGTCTGAGCTGCAAGCCACGAATGCACTGCTGTCTTCTTCATCACAAGTGAATCTTCATCCTCGTAGGGCTGCTTTCAGGAGAAAGGTGAAAGTCTGATGGAGCAAGATCAGGACTATAGGGAGGACACTTTAACACCTCAAAACAAAAAGTCAACACTGTGGGCAAAAGTGTGCGGACGTGCATCGTTACGTGAGATCACGATGCCTTCGGATATCAATCCTCTGTGTTTAATCTAAAGTTCAGGCCTCAGCTCTTCAATAAGCATCTCACTGTAATGAGCACTGATGATTGTTGAACCTTTTTCTGATACTGTTCCAATATTTCTGGCCCTGGAGAATCTCAGAAAACTTTTAGCGTTGATGAATTTTCCAACTGATGGTCGACTTTTTAACTTTTTCTCGGTCGGTGATTGAGGATGTTTCTGTTCCATACTCTGCCATTTACTCTCAGGTTCATAGTGATCAATCTGTGTCTCGTCACCAGTGATGATTTAAAAAAAAAAACTTTCACCTTTCTAAGAGGATCGCTCCTAATTTTGTTTGCAGAAATCGAATCACTTCTTTTCATACTCTTCTGTGAGTTGTTTCGACACTAAGTACACCCTCAGACCACAAAAGACCTATGAATCACTGCATGCTGCTCTTCTTTTGTGCAAATCACAAGCGGGGCTTTAATTTCTGCTCGCATCACAATTACAAATGTATTGTAAAGTATTGTAACACGTTCACACCTGAACAGCAATGACTGGAGACAGTGCGGCCAAGTTTAAATCAAACCGGAGCTAGGAGCATTTTTGACTCACCCTCATATATACAGTACTGTCAAAAGTCTTATTACTGTATAGTATTTTGCCTAAGACTTTAGCACGGTACTGTATAATAATAATAATAATAATAATAAAAAGCTTTACAAAGTGCAATATATTGTATAGATCTTGTCATTATAAGTAATTAACAAAAAAGCCATTAAACATCATGGAATTCTTGTATCGTTCTTATTTTATGAATTGTGTAAAACCTTCCAAAAACCATTCTTTTGATATAAATAGATAGGAAATGGAATAATGTGATATTTTTAAAGTTAAACACAGTTATTAGTAACCAGACACTATTTCATCTGGAGTAAAGATCCAGTCAGTAAACAGTTTCACTTTAACTTACCTCAGGATTTAAAGATCAGCAGATTTCTGATATCCGCCCTTCTGCTGTTATTATTATTTTTAACCGGATCAGCTTGACCAGTCTCTGTGGAAACAGCTGTATGTAGAGATGACTTTAGCTCAGCTGGAGAATTTCATGCTCATATGCGGAACAAAACAGTTTTTCTTCTCCTTTATCTTGTAGTGAAGTTTTAACACCACCTCCTGGACTGGAAGATGGACAAAGCAGTTAAAGATCTACTTACATTGGCCAGGATTCTGTTAAGTACTGTAAGCCTACGAGGCATTTAAAATGAAATGTTGTGTCCTTCACCTGCAGGATGTTCTCTATGACGCTAAGTTTTGCCTCTGATTGCTCTCTCTGGCTAGTCTAGAGATCCATCACCTACAGAATCTGCTTTATTCCAAACAGATTTTTGATTAGTGCAAGAAGTGAAATAAGTTAATGTTAAAAATGCGAGTTCCCTTAAAAAAGGGCAGTTCTTCTGTTTCTGCTTTACCCTGAATACATTTGGGGCTGGAATCAAAATATCAATATGATATGATCAGAATATCAGCTTTAATTTCCTGATATTTAGATATTTCAATTTGTGGAATAACTCTCACTCACACAAAACGGGCAATTTGGGAATGCCAGTTAGCCTAATCTGCGTGTCTTTGGACTGTGGGCGGAAACTGGAGTACGCAGAGAAAAACCCACCCTAAGTACGTGGAGAACATGCAAACTCCAGACATGCACACAGAGACGGGAATCATACCTGGAGGTGCAAGACGACAGTGCTAACCACTACACTCTCACACACTACTTTAAAATGATCACAAATATGGAAACATGTGACTGACATTAGTTTCTTGGGTGAGACTCTAAGCAAGGATTTGTTGTTTAATAATTAAGACCAGACTGCTGTCTATGGGAGAAAAATCAGGAGGAAAACACTAAATGATAAGTACACCAAATAATGTGGCCCATAAGTATTTGAACATAATTGGGCCTCTGTACTGTATGTCATCTCAATCCATTTTAAATTAAGAAATCCCAATGTGACTGAATTTAAGGACTTGAGGTTTAATATAAGGACTTAACCTTAAATTAATATTATTGCTTTATTATCCATTTAAAAATCACATTTTCAACATTCTTTAATTTCCACAGGCTCATAAGTAATTGGACAACTGACTGATAAGCAGTGTGATGGCCGGTTTAGGAGTGGCCAAAACAACAATTTAATAACCTTCTTTTAAATAAATAAATAACTGCACCAGTAGCACTAAAAGACCTGGAGGACCATAATATCTGCGGTCTTGTATTTGTCCTGACCCATCAAATGACCTATCACAATGTGGCCCTTGTCACAGTAGCTACAACTACAATATCTCTTTACAACGGCACCTGGAAGTGGGTGGGACATATTAGGCATCAAGTGAACATTTTGTCCTGGAAGCAGAAAAACTATGAGTAAGTATAAGGCTTTTTGACGACTTTGACAAATTGTGATGGTTTGACGTGTGTTATGTGTGAGTGTGTCCATTAACGGCACCAACAGCCCCTTAGCCACAGCTAATTGTAACTGTATGTGTAACTGAAGACTTTAACATTCTGATATAATGTCATTAAGCAGCATGAAAGAATTTATTTGGTTTATTGTGGCAAATCTGTTTAGAGCCCAGTGTGCCAAAGTTAACTCACTATAATAAACATAACAGATTTATTTTAACACATTCGACTACTACATTATATTTTCCATTCTGTAACAGCCCATTTAGTATGTGACTGAGGACCTTCATAATTAAACACTAATAACAAACAGAAGAGTTTGTTAGATCTTGAGAAAATGCCATTAATTACAATAATTGAATTTGTTTCAGGTGTGTTTTGCAAATCCACTTATTTTACTTCACATGGTCAAAAATATTGGGACACAACTCACGCTGAGCAACATTTGGTAGGCTTTATGGGTGGAAGGGGCTTCTTTGATCATTGATGAGCATCTTTGAGTCCCTGCATGAGGAAGGGGTGGATATTATTTTCATCTGAATGTCTTATGCTACCCCTGACAGAGGCAGTTTGATGTGATATGGTTGCCTGGCTTCACGTGACTCAGAAGTCATCCTCCACATCCCTTGGTAAAAGAGAGGAGACTACCTGTTTGAGAAAAGGTTTGGTAGGTTGTTGGTTTGTGAAGCATTTTTTTACTTCTTTAAATTATGTTTATTTGTGAAAGGTTTTCATCTGAAACCTACAAACCAGAATCCTACCTCCAAACTTAATTTCAACATTGCCTATCTCTCCATACAAAACTATTTTACGGCATTTACTTGATTATTTAAGTTGTAATTGTGTCCGACATTTCAGAAGCATCACAGTTATTGTAAACTGTGAGAAAACTTTTCTGAAAGGTTATAAACAGATAAAAAAAAAGGGGCATGTGTTGAAGGTGGGGTTGGGGTTGCTGTTCAGAGGGATGTAGGTTCGAGCCCCGTCACTGCGATTAGGCAAAATACAACCCATGTTGGGCTGGCATGGAGTCCCGGTCCTTCTCAGCAGCGGCACTGTGTCTCTCTCGTGTGAATTTACTGATGAATTACTAACATGGTTAACATTCATACAACATTGTTAGCAGTTAAGCAGCTTCTATATTTACTTTTACAGAATCCCATAGACACTCTTATCCAGAGCCATCAGTATCAATAAAAGCATCCAACAGATTTCAAGTTCAATTGGTACAAAAACTAAAACCTGGAGAAGTACAATAATATAGTAAGAAAAGCACAAACACACACACACACAACACTTTTTGTTCAGTCCTCTATAGAGCATCCTCAGGAGTCCCTGCACGGCAAATCTTTTTCCAAACCGTCCGCCTGTGAATACGCTGATGTGTTCGGAGATGACTTCTTTGATTGAAACTCTTTCCACAGTGTGAGCAGCGATGCGGCTTCTCCCCAGTGTGAGTGCGCTGGTGTCTTTGGAGAGCGTTCGACAGACTGAATCTCTTCCCACACTGTAGACAGTGATACGGCTTCTGTCCCGTGTGAACGCGCTGGTGGTTTTGGAGAGTACTTCGTTGAGTAAAGCTCTTTCCACATTGCGAACACTGATAGGGCTTCTGTCCGGTATGAATACGCTGATGGTTTCGGAGAGTAGTTGGTCGAGAGAAGCTCTTCCCACATCCTGAGCAGAGATACGGCTTCTCTCCGGTGTGAACGTTCTGGTGTATTTGAAAATGACTCTCTCGGTTAAAACTCTTCCCACACTGCGAGCAATGATACAGCCTCTCTCCTGAGTGAACAGTCTGGTGTTCCTGGAAAGTCGTCTTGTGTTTAAAGCTCTCCCCGCACTGCGAGCAGCGATACGGCTTCTCTCCCGTATGAAGTCTCAGGTGTGTTCTGAGATTACCCCTCTGAGAAAAACGCCTCCCGCAATGTAAGCAGATGAACGGTTTCTCTCCTGTGTGAATCCGTTGGTGTTCTTGTAAAGAGCTTAGTCGAGGAAAACTCTTGTCGCAGTCTGAGCACTGATACGGCTTCTCTCCTGTGTGAATGCGCTGATGTCTTCCGAGAGTAGATGTGCAGTTAAAGCTCTTCCCACACTGCGAGCACTGATATGGCTTCTCTCCGGTGTGAACTCGATGGTGTCGTCGGAGAGCGCTCTTGCAGTTAAACCGTTTCCCACACTCCGAGCAGTGATACGGCTTCTCTCCGGTGTGAGTGCGCTGGTGGATTTGGAGTTTACTCTGGGAAGCACAGCTCTTTCCACAATGTGAGCAAGTGTAAAGATTTTTCTTCACTTTTGAGGAACCGCTGACAGGATCAGGTGCAACTGAGTTTGTTTGATGATTACTGAAGTCTCTTGTAGGCATCATGGTTTCATGGATGTCTAAGGAGGAAAAAAAAAATAGATAGTTCCTTTACAAGAGACAATACTGTTCTATGTTGTGCATCAGACTTGTATCTAAAACAAATACATATACACTACCAATTAAAAGTTTGGACACTAAGGATAGTGTATATTTAATGATGAAAACTTTATAGGGTCTGCCAAATGCCTTAATCTAAGGTAAAGTAGAATTTGTGCTTTTTGTAACAGTACCCATTATTAATGTAGTTTTTTGTACAAATATACACATCGGGCAACCAATATACATCTGCCATTTCTATCACAGTTATAAACAGGGTCGGGCTTTTCCCAATTGTATCTGAGCACTTCATGGTGAAGGTCTTTGCTCAAGGGTTGAACATTGATGACCCGGTAGAGTCAGGGCTCGGACCAGAGATCTCCTGGTCAGCAGTCGAACACATGAACCACTGAGCCAACCTTGTTCCCTGTGCAAATCCAGAGATGTAATAAGTGTTAGTTTTTCGTACACTTTTAATGTATACTTTCAGTGTAGACTATTAATTATCTCATTGTGTTGAATTGTGGAAGTCGACTTTTAAAATAAAAATAAACTCAGTAGTACTACTACAAAAGTGAACTGTACATGCTATAAACAAGGCCAGGTTACTACAACCATACTGATGCTACATAATGTTTCATAACTCACAACACATTATTAAGTTTACTGATTTGGTTTATTATAAAATAATGCAAATCTTGTTCAGAGCTAGTTATGCCCAGATTCTGTGCAAAAGTTTTTTTTATTATAATATAATATAATATAAGGATGTAAATTTGAAAAATAAAAACAAGGATTACAAGGAAATGTTGCTCCATCATTGAGGTTAAATAATGATAATAATGATCGAGTTACTTTTCACATGATTTTTTTCACATATCCCAGTTATGAAGCTGGGGTCAGACAGGATACAGCGCCCCCTAGTGGAGAGTGTTAAGGGCATTGCTCAAGTGCTCAACAGTGGCAAATTGGCAGTGCTGGGGTTCGAACCCTCGACCTTCCTATCAGTAATCCAGTAACCCACAGCCTTAACCAATTGAGCCACCACTGATTCCCCAACCAAGGAATAATGCTAAAATAAATGTAAAAATATGTAATTCATTGCTGGTTTTCAAATGATGTATCAAAGTTATATTCGAAGGTTACAAATGTAATTGAATCTTTATTTTTTAATTGATTTATGGAGACTAGCTTAAGACGATAAGAATGTAGGCTGGGCATATATTAGGATAAGAAATTCATCCATTAATTCATCTTCGATAATGCTTATCCTGTATACAGTGTTGCAGGGGGCCTGGAGCCTGTGCAAGGAGACTGAGGCACAAGGTGGGGTATATCCTAGATGAGATGCCAATCCATTGCAGGGCAATTAGCTTAGTCTGCATGTTTTTGAACTGTCGGAGGAAACTGGAGTACCCAGAGGGAATTCATCGAGCATGGGGAGAACATGCAAACTCCATGCACACAGACACAAGGTGAGAATCGAACCATCTACCTCACTGCCAAACTATATATATCAGATATCCAATTGATGCATTCAAACTCCAAACTTTTACATGAATGAACAATATACACTTAATAATTTTATCCATGCTTCGAAGCACACAAACAAGTCAAACATTTAAAGACGCGTGCCATAATTAATACATTTGGAAACAATTACAAATCCCAGCTATTATTTTTTGTTGTTGTAAAATTAATGAATGCATTAGTTCATAAACAATCATACACAAAAAGTTATTGAAATTAATCAATAAACATTCCTGCAGAAAAGTAACCTAGGTAAATAAAAGCATCACATTACCCTTTACATGCAAACACCCAGCACAGAACTTCTCAAGTTCCACTTAAACAAACAAACAAAAAAAATCGAACCTGTGAAGTTTTGGGGCTAAAATTTGACCTCAATAAGCAAAACTGTTAAACAAAGTCTCCAGAATTCAGAGCATGATCAGTAACAATACACATTCAGTGAGGATTAGGTTTGGTCAGGTAAACTAACAAATTCAAACAACCAAAATTAAGCAACTGAAAAAAATACATAGACAGCAGTGGGAATCTCATCTGAATTATTCATCAGGTTTAAACCCAGTGATCAGCACTAGACTTTATTCCATATGGAGCAGAGATCCATTTAGGATCCAGTCAGTAACTGGTTCACTTTAACTCACCTCTGGATTTAAAGATCAGCAGATTTCTCCTCTCCTCTCTTCTTCTGTTATTATTGCAGATGGAGGAGAACACAACTGTATTTTTCTTCTCTGGTGGTTTCACATCTAAACCCTTGGTTTACTGCCCCCTCCTGGGCGGTGTTTTAGTCAAAGACATCTAAAATCTGTTTATTATCCCCACATTGTTATACAGGTTGAACATTAAGTCTGTCTCTTATTTCAAACCTATATTACACAAAGCCTACACTATATCCTGGTAAGCTTTTTCCCACATTTCACACCTTAACAGATTGGAACTACTTCTGATTATCCGCCTGAGAGAACTAGTTAGCATAAACCACAGCAGAATGAACAATGCGAAAACCTCTGACTGAGTCAGGTATAAAGTATGAAAGTCAAGTACAGAATGGCTTTAATGTTGAACTTTAAATCACATATTCCCTCTAAACTTTATTTTTAAATATATTTAGACTTTCATTCCAGATATCCAACATTTCCATTGAATATATTTCAGATTTCCCCCCCATATGCATACTTTTTAATTTACACAATTGTAAGACGCCTATGGTGTTCGAATGGTGTGATAGTATATTAACTTGTAAATTAATGGTTCATTTAAGAAGAAATTGACATTGTGTTTTACTGCCATCTATGGAACCCTGAAGTGTTATCAGAAAACCATCTTGTTTACTGCATTAATGTTTCAATAGAAATCTCCAATGCTGATATTTATCACACCATCCTAACTGTGCCTTCAGGTGATCTCATGTATTGTGGGACACTTTTTGATAAAGGCCCCATGAGACTGGCAAAACCCTGTTTACTTACCCCATGTAATCTCAGCGCAATCACAACTATTGTTTCATGATACAGTGGTGGTGTGCAGCAATAGAGGTGCAGCAAAGTATTAATAGACCAACTTAACAGTGATTGGATGCTGATTTTTTAAATGCTTTTAAAGCTTTAAAAGCTTAAATATCCCACTTTACCTGAACTACATTAAACTTAAACTTTTGGGACTTTTGCAGTCCATTAATATACAGGGAGAGAATAAACAATATTTGATTTCACACCATGTCTACTGAACATGTCTTCTTTACTGTGATAATATCTAGTAAACCTTTTTAATTTTGTAAGGTTATCAGGGTTTCAACATGTTATTAAGAGCTCTAGATAATAATCTGGAGCATTTATAATGCCATTTCATGTTAAATTGTCTTGTTTGCAGAGTCTAAAGACATGCAGATTAGGCTAATTGACATTTCCAAGTTGTATGTGTTGTATGTTGTGTATGTGTGTGTGTCCTGTGTTGGATTGGCACCCCATCCAGGGTGTACCCTGCCTCGTGTCCTAAGTCTCCTGGGATAGGCTCCCAGCCCCTGCAACTTTTTTTATAGATACATATGTTTCCTGAGCCATACTGTACAATTTAGTGTTTTAAGGAGAAACATCTACATCACTCATCAGCTTATTGCTTGTGGTGTACATTTCAACCATTTTACAGAAAAGTCCTACAACAGGACACATCACAGAGGTTCTGAATGGAGTATGAGCATATGCAGATAAGCTCACAATGGAAGAATACTACTGTATGAGATCATGAGTAAATGCTATAGAGGATTCAAAAGAAAGGCCTGAACTAGGCTTTAAAACCAGAGAATAAAGAGAGCTCACAAAGCAGTCTGTAGTATCTTCATTCCTGTTAAAAAGCAGAAAAAAGTATGCATACTATACTTTAGCAACTCCCAAAAAAGGCTTTTAATAGCACAACTCAGATACAGACCATCACAAATCACTGATTCTAAATACTATAGTAGTTTCAAAAATAAATAAATTTAACAAATATTTGTGATATATTTGAATATACAGAAAAGGAAAATGGACTTGTATACTATAAGATTCTGTGTCTTAGATTCCTGACAGTTAAGTCCATGGTGATAAATGAGTTCTAGTAGTTTATACTCAGCAATTAGGCTTTTTATGGCAATGATTTCTTTTTGTACTTGTACTGTATGTTCTTACATGAAACTGTTATGTACATTATAACATATTTTGGATTTATTAAGGAGAAGCAACTGAAAAAAAGTTGTCTAGGTTTGTTTCAAGTTTGTAATGGCTGATTCTTTGATTTTTGTGAACTTTGTGAGAATTAAGTAGTGGGGGATGAGGTGAGGATTATTTACTGACATCTACGGTATATGTACATCCCCCACACTTTTAAATGCCTGTTACAATATGTCCCAACTGTAAAAAGTCAAATAAGATTAGTAGTAGCAGTAGTAATAAATTTATGGCATTTGGTACACAAATGATACACATCTGAGCAGTTGGCGGTTAAGGGCCATGCTCAGTTGTCCAACAGTGGTAACTCAGTGGTGGTGGGTTTTGAACCTGGGACTCTCTGATCAGTAGTTAGATCAGAGTTACTCCTGCCCTTAGTAGTACTAGTAGTGGTATTGAAGGTTGTTTTAGAAGTAGTATTAGTAATAGTAGGAGTGGTGGTAGAACTAGTGGTGGTGGTGCTGGTGGTGGTAGCTGTTGTGGTAGTATTGGTGGTAGTGGTGGTATATTGCCTCATGAGCATTTTCTCCAAGCCACATTTTTCCTCACCTAATATATTTTATGAAAAAAAAATATATAGATTTAGGGTGTTAGTGTATTTATTGCAGGGACATTCCCTGATACTGTACATCTATTAGGCGTAAACATCTGTAATTAACAACAAAGATGAGTAAACACATTTTACTAAATTCTGTTTTTAAGACTCTGTTTTGGCACATGTTTAGGTGTCTTTAAACATCAAATATCATATATATATACACTTTTTTTTCTCCAGTATATACTGTATGTACTTGTATCATTTAAATTACATTTTTTTAATTTGTGCAAAACCCTTCAGCACTGAGGAAAATCATCTGACGTGTGAACACGCCGGTGTCTTTGGAGCGTACTCGGGTGAGTGAAACTCCTCCCGCACTCTGAGCACTGGTACGGTCTCTCTCCAGTGTGAATGTGCTGGTGATGTCTTAGAGTATCCTTCTGATTAAAACACTTCCCGCACTCTGAGCAGCGATACGGCCTTTCTCCTGTGTGAATGCGCTGGTGTGCTTTGAGCGCACCGTGTTGGTTAAAACTCTTTCCACAGTGTGCGCAGCTGTAAGGTTTCTCTCCGGTGTGGATGCGCTGGTGTGTTTGGAAATTACTCTCCCGGTTAAAACTCTTTCCGCATTGCGAGCAGCGGTACGGCTTCTCTCCTGAATGGATACTGTGATGTCGTGTGAGAGTCCTCTTATGATTGAAACTTTTCCCGCATTGAAGGCAGTGGTAGGGTTTTTCTCCAGTGTGAAGGTGCTGGTGGTGATGGAGATTACGCTGCAAATTAAAACTCTTGCCACATTGTGAGCAGTGAAATGACTTTTCTACTGTGTGAGTTCGTTGATGTTGTAGGAAATTACTAACATCAGCGAAACTCTTTCCACACGCTGAGCAGTGATGCGGCTTCTCTCCGGTATGGATGCGCTGGTGTGTTCTGAGGTTGCCCTTGTGAGTAAATTTTGCCCCACACTGAACACA
>JAQKPX010000001.1:2055926-2068742 GCA_030068255.1 Clarias angolensis
AAACAAACAAAAAAACACCTATAGATCTAATGGTCGGGTGTCTGCATATTTTTGACCATACAGTGTATACACAACGCAGTAAAACAAGAGATGGACGTACTGATCAGCGTCCATAACAGCAGTCTGGAGAAATTATAAATACAGTGTGTTATTTGCTTATCCATTTTCCATCACACACCAACATGATGCTGAAGAACTAATTCCAACCTGCCAGGTGTGATCTGTGCATAAGAAAGTAACGCTGACTTTCAAATAAAAACGTACCTATAGTGCCTATTATTAAAGTAACCTATGATTTAGTGCAGTAGTATGCGGTTATCATGACCAACAATCTGATTGTTCACTAGGTTATGACCTCTCTCTCTCGCCGCCAGTGTCTGACTCAAAGATTTAGGAAATGTGATTGTGTGTGCTGCAAAAAGTCTGATGCTTTGTCTTCCACTAGTCATAAAATTGTTGAATTCCAGGAGCTGGAGAAGAGGTCCTGAGTCTTAGGTTTAAACTTTAACACACACATTGTCCTAGCCTCCGTGCAAGTGCCTGATACGTCAATGTTTCAGCACTGGACTGGAATGCTCCGACCCTTTCTGCAGAGCCTGCAACACCTGTAAGAGAACCAGCAAGATGTAAAACATCTTCAGATAGAAAGAAATATGAAGACCTCACTAGAGATTGGTAAAGATGAAGCCACCTGTGTCCACGTCCTATTCCTGCAGCTCATGTTGACGCTGCCGATGCAGGAGAAAAGTGTATGCGACTGCGCATGTGTGGAGATCTGCTCCGGAAGCCGCGTTAGGAACTGCGCCATGTGGATGAAGTCCATGTGCATGAGGACGTCACCATAGAAACGCAGGATCCCAAGGGCGGTGCGAAAGAGAAACTCCTCACCGTCCCGGCAAAACACGTCCCACACGCGACATGCAACGTCAAGTGGCAAGGACTTACTGTACAGAGTGAAGATCCTACACACACAAACCAGTAAAAGACCATGACGCTGCAGTAATGTTGTACATGCAATGTCATCACACTGTTTTAAAACAATCTCAGAAATGTCTGTTACATGATGAGAGGAGTCAGGAGTAGTGGCTCAATGGTTAACGCATTGGATTACGGTCCAGAAGAATTCAGTTTCAAACCCCACCCTCAAGTTGTCCCTGATGGGTCCTTGACCCTCAAGTTGTCCCTGATGGGTCCTTGACCCTCAACTGCTCAGTTGTACAATGAGATAACATTGTGATAAAAGTGACTCGAGATAACGGCGTCTACCAAACGCCATAAATGAGGTAATGCAAGCGGCAGAGGTCTCGCTTAACGTTATTGTTGCTTGATGATTAAGAGTTTAGGGTGGTTCAGTATGTTAAGGCGCTGAGTTACTGATCAGAAGGTTGTCAGTTCAAGCCCCAGCTCTACTAGCTTGAGCAAGGCCCTTATCCCTGTCTGCTCCAGGAGCACTGTATAATGGCTGGATCTGCACTCTGACCCCAGCCTGCTAACAAGAATCTGAATTCCCTGTACAGTAATGTATATGTGAGGAACAATAGCTGAACTTATAAAGATAACTCGAGTAAATACAAAATGCAGTTTTAAAATGATTATTTCAGTTATTGGGGGGAAAAATGCATTTTTATTTACTCTGGTTATCATTATTAAAATTTGGTAGATGATCGCAATCATTTAAGTGTGACAAATATGCAAAAAGAAAAAAAAACAATCAGGAAGGAACAAATACTTTTTCACAAAGAGTATTGATAGTTAAATGTCTGTAAAATGTTCCAGTACTGTTACCATCTATCACCACACTCGTCCAATCAGATTGCTCGGATGTGCCCACATACACAGACATACACAGTATGATATACAAGAAAATGCTTATATGAACGCCTGTGACCTAAAAGAAGGGTTTTTCTGCGAGAATTAATTGCACTAGCGAGTACAATAAATAAAAAAAATATAGAGTATTCAAATAGAGAAATAAAGTATGAAATAAGAAAATGATAGAAACCTTGGAAATGTTCAGCTAAATGTTTTCTATGTTTGTAAGTGAATGCAATGCACAAGGTTTCTAATGAAATAGAATTGAAATAGAAGTGTATACGATGTTATGTTATAAGTTATACAGCATAAATTACAGCTAAATGCAGTTATTCCTAATTAGTTTGAAAAATAAGCAAGCGGAAAAAAGGCCCAGAGGTGTGCAACATGTAAGCAATGTGCAAAAGTGCAACGTGATGAGTAATGTGCTGACTCGGTGTGTTGGCAGGTGTGTAGGGAGAGTGTTCACTTTGTAAAAGAACAAAAGAAAACAGATCAGATTGTTTAGTCCTATGTGGTGTTCTGGTTGAGGGCCGGTAGAGCCTACAGGAAGAACATTCTCCTCAGTCTTTCTCTATTGGTCTTAAGGGAACAGAAGCGCTTTCCTGACAATAACAGAGAGAACAGTCCATTGCTGGGTTGGCTGAGGTCCTTTACAATCTTCCTGGCCTTGTTCCAGTCTGTAGAGCTTGTCTGTCCCACATGGTGCTGTTTCCAAACCAATGTTTCCCATCAGGATGGTGTAGGAGTAAAAGTTCCTAAGCACCTTGGTGGACAGTCTCAAGTGTCCGAGGTGCTAGACACACTACTGGGCTTCTTTCACCATGGTGTTGATGTGACAGGATCATGACAGTCCTTTGTGGTGTGAACACCGAGATGTCCACTCTCTCCATTAGGCTCTCATTGATGACGGGGAGTCTGGTAGTTCATCTTCCGCTTTGTACTGAAGTCCATAGTCAACGCCTTTGCCTTGCTGATGTTAAAGTGATGATAATGTGACAGATGATCAGACAGGCCCAGATGGGGATAAGCCTGTGCATCTGTTACTTTAGTGTATACCTGATCCAGCGTCTTATCTCCCCTTGTTGTGCATTCCACATTACGATGTTCCTCTGGCACAGTTCTCCAGATTTCAAACGTCCTCCAGGTAGGATGTGCAGCAGAGGATTCAGGAGACAACCCTGGGGGGCTTCAATGCTGAAAGTGAGGGAGGCTGAGGATGTTTGCCCATCCTTACTGCCTGCAGTCTGATTCACTGACATAGAGAGGGGCTATGGCAGTCCCAAGTGCTCCAGCTTGGTGGTGAGTGTGGGGGGAATTATAGCATTAAATGCTGAACTGTAGAGTATTAGTTGCTCAGTCGTATAACTACTGCTCAGTGGTTCAGGTATCTAGGGGGATGTCACCAGGATGTCTCCCCAGGGAGGTATTCTTGGCACACCTATCTGGGAGAAGGCCATGGGGAAGACTGAGGACTAGGTGGAGAGATTATATCACCAGGCTGGCCTGGGATCCTGCAGTCAGAGGTGACTGAGGTGGCCGGGGAAATGGAAGTTTGGGGTTTCCTGCTGGAACTGCTACCTCCACAACCTGATTTTGGAAAAGCGTTAAAGAAGGATGGATAGATGTCAACGAACAGCATATTACCATAATTCCCCCTTATAGTGCACAGGTGAGTGAGCGATGTGTGCAGGAGGTGAGAGATCGTATTATCTGTTGATTGGTTTGGTGCTTTAGAACTGTTAAGCTGAAATAATAGGAATACTTATTTTTCTTCGTTTAATGAGATGATTATAAAATCGTATGGCAAAAGCATGGTTATAAGCTTGCCTTTAGGGTTTTTCTTTTTTGAGTCAAACAGTAAATGGGAGCTCGCAGCAGCAGGAAGGAGATAATTTTAGTTACTGTTTTAGTTCTAACGCCAGTGATGAGACCTAAGGATCTAAATCTCAATCCATAAGTTCTGGACCATGAAGCATGAGAGGACCAAGACTATAAACTGGGGTGATAAGTAAGTTACTGCCTAAACACAGCACAGAGAAAATGTATAAAATATCACATAATCATGTGCAGATCTTTAAAACTATACAGTACGTATCTGATTCCGAACCTGCAATTCTGATTAAAGGGAAGTGAAATTCTCCCTCGATGATATTCTTAAAGCAGCAATCTGAAAAATCTGCTCTCTAGCTGACACAGACGTTTCCGCTCTCGGCATGACAGAAATATAACAGTTATGTCCAAAAATGGTATGAACACCAGCACTTGACCGGTTATCATGCGCATGCGCACATACATACACACACATATACGCAAACAAAACACACACATACACACGCGCGCACACATAATAAGTATAAGTTTTTCTACTGGGCCAAAAGACTATGAAGTAGTGATGATTATTCCTGTACAAGACTTTATTGACCTTGTTGATGTATTAGCTTTGGCATACGCTCAGTGAGAGTTTACAGGAGTTCTGCTTTTCACAGACTCGCTGAAACTCACAATCTCACACACGATCTCACACTCGCACGTACAGACACTGTCAAACCATCCCCTGTTATTATAAAAATAAAAGGTGTGAATCTTCTAGTGAGACAAGAGCGATGCATAAGCAGTTTCAGAACCAAATGTGTTAACCAGGACTTGGGTAAATGGGGGAGGGGGGATCTTCCAGAAAATGAACAGGTTTTAGATTTTCTTTCTAATTATCACAAAATAAAATCAGCACAGTCAGCAATAAACTCGACTGCCTCAGGTTGAAGATACCCAATTAAAAAAAAAATCAAACAAACAAAAATGTTAACTCAGTAGCTCTGCACATTCCAAAATAATGATATGAAAAAGAATTATATAAAATGGATTTTGAAATAAAGTGTCGCCTTGAAACTAAACACCAGAGATGTAAGACCAGCACCCATGCTAGCACTCAAAGTGAGGCGATTCACGATTTATGGTTGTTTTTTTAGTCATGTGACTCAAAAGTAGTTTCTGCACTCTAAGAATGATTCCAGTAAATGAAGTGAACAGTCATTTGATTAATTCCATAATTTAAGGTAGATTTCCAAATGCAGATTTTCCAGAAACAGAAGATACTGGCCTGAAAGTGACACGAGGGTGTGAATCTGTGAGCTGATACATGATTCACTGTTAAAAAAATAAATAAATAAAAAATAAATAAAAGGAATGCAAAAGAATGATTTAATTATATAATTCTATTTAAAATGAACTATGAAGCTGTTCTGGACTCCATAATAATAGATAAAATAATGCGAAATAATGTAAATCATTCTACTAACAGTGAGCCGATTCTCATTTGTTTCAAAAGTATTTTTGAATACTGTAAATGATGATTCGATTCCTGATGAGGATAAGATACAGGTTACTAATCCTAGCTGGGAAATTCACACACCTGGCTGTAGACTCATCAGAACTTAAGGCATCATGACCCTGTTGCTGTCTTTCTTTGAAGCACTTTGGAACACAAGACCTGCTGTTTTGGACATGCTCTGACCAAAGTCGTCTAGATGTCACAATTTGGGCCTCGTCAAAGTTGCTTAGACTCTTAAAGTTACCAAATTTCCCACTTTCAACATGTCAACTTTGAGAACTGATTGTTCACTTGCTGCCTAACACCACCAGGACATGTTTCCAGGGATGGTCTTCATGAGAGACAGTTTCATCCTGGGGCTTGGTGGGTTTTGCAAATGCTCTTGACAATCCTGTTCTTGCAAGAACTGTTGTACTGTATGATACTGTATGTTTGCACATTTGTTTTGTTATACAGTACTTACATGCATACAAACCATCATGCACTTTATGATATATAACCATGCTGTAACTGCTCTCTTTATTGTTTTATCTTTTTTTTATCATCATATTACTGTTGCCATCGTTCTTATTTATGCAATGGGGGTGGACATTTTATTGTTGTTTGTTTTATTTGGATTTTATTTCATTTTATTTGCTTTTTATAGTCCGTTTCTTTGCCTGCAACTATTTTAGAACTGTGCAGAACTTAGGTTGTGTTAAATGTGCTTTATAAAATTTATTTGACTTGACGCGACTTATTCTCATTTTATCTGTTTATTTCTGCAAATCTTTACCCGCAATTCTAGTGTAAATTTTGCAATAACAAGAAATTAATTTTTTTTAAAAGCGTTTCACCGCACATCGTTCTGTGTGTGTGAAAAAAAATTAGAATCGACCTCCTTGCTGGGAAATCGCTGAGAAGTCGTTACTTTCACCCATTCTTCCTGCTTCCAACACGTCAACTTCAAGAAGTGACTGTTCACTCACTAATAATAACAACAATAAGATAACTGACATTATTTACGTCATCTGAGGTTTTCATTTTAAGGCTGATCTGTGTACTCTGAAAAAATTATACCAGAAAAAGACAAACCTACACACACTGAGATACGAGTGAAGCACAGATCTCCAATACTTTACCGCCACTGTGGTTCACTGTTGGAACCACACCAAGTGTGAAGGTAAAATAATTACACCTGTTTGAGTGATTAACATCAGCAACAAATCTTTTTGTTTTGTTACGAGTGTGTCCTCATTGTTGAACACTCCCAGTTTACTATGTCTGATTACCATTCCTGTTTTAAACCATGCTTTCCTGTTCAGTAGTGGCATGTGTGATTGGTAAATGATAACCCGGTTTCACCTGCAGATGAAACACTACATCATACAGAAACTCCATTCATCTTTGATTTATAAAGAGATAAAGCGCTTATTCGTTATCAATTTCAGACAGATATTCTGTTTCAGAGGTGTTGTTCTGGAAGAGATCTCGAAAGCACTTACATTTAAAATTATAAATGAATAAAAACATCCGGCGGGAAATTTGTAATCTGAAACAGATATTGATGAAGCTATTGATGAAACTATTGTGAAATCAATGTAAAAGAAAAAAAAGAAGAAAAACGTACTATATAAAACTATAGTGCCAAGCGCTTGTGTCATTCCCACCCGGGTGCAACAGAAAGACAGTGGGCACAGGGGGCACATGCAAATAAAGGGGAGACACCAGTACCATTATGACACTATTTTAGAATGAGGGAATTTTATGTTAAGACCTCCAAAAGCCCTGAATGCTGGAAAAAAGTCATATTATGATCTCACTTGATATGATAAAATTTCAAAGTTATTAGCCAATTTTAAGCATAAATGCGCTGAAAAAAAAGCATATAATATCACTAAATGTGATGTCACTAATATTGAGCTCTTTTACCAAGGTTACCATTATGAAGTATATTATATGCTGGGGTCGAATTGTAAAAGAATTTCAAGGGGGATGGAGTGGTCAAGTATTTTTTTTGTAACCATACAAAATGATTGTGAAATATGTCAAAAAAAAGAAGTTAAGTTTTTATAACAAAATATAAGCTTCATTAAATCAAACATCTATGTTTGACCCTCTTGTCCCCAAGAATGTAGGTGAAGCCACAAATTCTAATGAAAAATTAAAAACTCTTCTTTAAATTGAGAATAAAACTACATTAGGTGTGTAAAGAACTCGTCTTGTATAATCATTAAAGCTGTCAGTCATTTCTGAAACGCACGTGTTAAACTGAATCCTTGGTTTTTATCGCGTCTCCGCTGAGATGATTTGTGTGTATGTATCACACCTTCAGTTCTCTTCTTTTTGAAATAAGTCAAAAGCTGTGCTTGGACTGTTCTCTTGGGCGTTGGGAAATGCGAACAGCGCCGACATGTGGCACAAACCTGCGTGAGCTTTACAATATTGAATTCTGATTGGCTAATCACTGTTATTTATGGTTTGTAGATGATCATACATAGAATTTTAATATTTCATTTCATGACAACTTTTATATAATACACAGCGTTATTAATATAAAGGGGATGGTGAGGGGATACTGGTTTTACAGAGGGGATTGTTTTTGTCATTTTTTCAACACGCCTTGGTAGGACAACTATAAAACCCTGGAAATTATACATTTTGCCAGACTGTTACGCTAAAAACACCAAATTACGCACATTATCTGTGTCATCATGTGGGTTCGGAAATGTAGATAAGAAACATACCAGTCAATGAGATAAATATCAGGTGTCAAGTTGTTATTCTTGAAATGTGCAAATAGCTTTGGTAGGTTTTCTTCGAAAAACACTTCAAATGCAGCAAAGTATGTCAGCATCTGTGAGAAAGACAATCAGAAAGGTGTGTATTATTATTATTATTTATTTATTTTATATTTTATTTCACTAGCCATTAAAACCTAAATTAGGTACCTTTATCTCTATAGGTTATCTCTAGGTAAATGCTGTTTTTATTGCAAAATAATACTTTTTTTTTTAGTTTATTATTGTAACGCAGTCTTATGTAATTTATTAAGCAGCGCTCTACACATATGGAAATGTCCACAGAGATGGAAGAGAACTGTGGGATCGGAGCAATTTCCTCACTAAGTAGATTTCCCTAAGAGGCAGTACAAATACATTTATTTATTTATATCCAATTTGATAAATAATTCCCAGTGTTTCTATATTCGTGAACATGAAACAGACAGAGAGAGAGAGAGAGAGAGACTCACAAGACTATGGTCCACTCTGTAGAAGGCCATCTGACATGGTTTGTTCAGCAGGTTGGCAAAAGCAATGAAGGCATCAGCGGTGGCCATGTTCAAGTTCAACACTGCAGCAATGAACGACATCCCCTGTACCTACAAACACACACACAGTCATTTTTGTTTAAATATAGTTTACAGTACACACACTGTATACCGGCCAGGATGCGAATTAGATCCGAAAACTTATCTCTAAGCAGATGGTGAGTCTGTACTGTTATTAACTGAATCCAACAGAGGGCGCCGGTTTACAACAAAAATGAGAGACAAAAAGTCCTTCAGGAAGTCTGGAGACCTATTCCTAGCAACACAATCAAATTTGGATCTTTGGAAGCAGAGGCAGGTCAGAGTAAGAAGGGTCACTGCTGGACAAGTCCTCTTCATGTTTTGTGTAAGGAGTGCAAATCTGGAGGTTAGGAAATCTCGTGGGCCAGAAGTATTGGAACATCATCAGGAAAAAGATTCAACGATCAACATTGCTCGTTACAGTGAGACGCTTATTGAAGAGCGAAGACTAAACTTCGGATTAAAAGAAGCTTGAAGACTGATGTCAGAGGGCGTAGTGATCTCATGTGACGATGCACGTCCGCACACTGCAGCACACACTGTCGACACTCTGAGGTGTTAAAGCGTCCTCACTATAGTCCTGATCTCAATCCATCAGACATTCACCTGTTTGGTCCTTGGAGATTACGTCTCTCATGTACGTCACTTTCATGTAACATTACAGCACTGTGTCTTTCATGTTCTATTTCATCTGTGCAGTTTGTGGCCCTTAAAAAAATAGATCTGGTTTACAGTATACAAGTCAATAGCAGGCTACACAGAGGTCACATGGTATAAAGCATTTGTAAACAGGAAATAGATGCTTATCTACAAATCTTCCCTGTAACAAGTTACTCACACAGGTAATGGCAGAGGGTCGAAGTGATTTCTTTTTGATGTGTGTATATATATGTGTGTGTGTGTGTGTGTGTGTGTGTGTGTGTGTGTGTGTGTGTGTGTGTGTTTCACCAACGTACATATCCGACGTCAGGCCGGTAACAGGTGAAAGCTCCCAGAATGCTGTGCAGCACATCATGATAAGGGCCTCCCTGTTGAGACAAGAGAAGATATAACCGCGGACTCATGCACCGCTTTACTGCACCGCCGCTCTGCACTAAAATTGTCCTCGTCACATTTTTTGACTCTGCGTTTATGTGTTTAAATGTGTTAGAAGTCTTTATGCTTTGCTGCTCAACTGTGTATGGAGACGGACCGCTCGCCTTTGAGCCGCTTCACTTCCTGTTGCATGTTATTTCTGTCCTCACACCACTGTATGTGTCAGGCGTGTATCATGTGCCTTATATTCAGGACGTGGGTTATTTCATTTCACTGTTCACCGCACATATGCATATACACTGTATGTACGGCTTTGATCTCAATGAAGATAAAGACCTTCTCGACTCAACCTTTATACACGTTCACCACTCTGACAGAGGTTAAAGAAAGGGTCACGTCTCGTCTTATGGCATTAGTTCACTTCAATAACTGGGTACAACAACAACAACAATCAGGGAGAAGATAGGAGCGAGTCCGTTAGAGAGAGTTGGACAGAGAGAGTCACTCCAAAGAGAGAGCCGTTAGGAGAAAGTCGTTAGAGAGAGTCGCATGGACAGAGTGATTGAGATGGCCTGAGGTTAATGATGTCATGAGCGCATGACGTCCAGCCCTATTTTAAAGCCACACAGTAAGATTCCATCATGTGGAACTACTCACACTTATTTATATCTATATTTAATAACCCATTTTTAAGTGAAACTCTGACTCTGTAGCTCTGAGGATACTTTATTAAGTCCTAAATAGTATTATAATGATTTTTTAGAATCAGTTACAAATTGAAAGTCATTTTAAATCTGCAATATGAATTTTATTTAGACTTTATACAGTCGGTATATATGATGTTAGTTATTTGGTGGATTGATGTGTTTAGGCTAAAAATGTTAGATTACGTTTTATTCATATTTTCTCGAGCAGAAGAGAGTGAGTCACCCCGCCCCCCCAACCCCCGGCCCCCCTATGCTCAGATTGCACTAATTTCGTTCGTTGTGTCCATTTCAACTGTAAACCAAAGACATGTCTGACCTGCTGGAATATGCAGAGGCTGGGGAACGTTCTGGAAATGTCCAGCTTTATCAGCTCCAAACTCGCCTCGCGATCGGCGTGAGACAAACCCGTGTCTGCACACAACGAGAGAAACACCAAAAACAACAATACAGAATAAACATGTATTTATATATATATATAGTAACAGATTATTACGAAAATAGATAACTGATTTTAAACAGTGCAACAACATGAGATATAAAAAGTAAAAATTATACATAATGTAGAAGTAATAGTAGAAGTAATATAACATTAAATATACCATTTTATTATATATACTCATATATATACTCATATATAAAAACCTGCCTGTGAAATTGTTTCTTTAATATGGAAAGACATGAACTTGTTAAATAAACATGTTGAGATTTTATGTTTGATTTTATCTGGTTACGGTTAATGTTCTGTGGTTAAAAGAAAAAAAAAAATATATATATATATAAAAAGTTTGTTAATTTGTTCCATCTGATCACTCCACCACATCAACACACACACACACACACGTTGGTCATCTGTTTATTCTTGTCTTAGATGACCCTATGCATGGGTGGTTACCATGGAAACTATAACCTAATAGACCAGGCGCATTGACGTGTGCAGCTGCTGTACTGTCTGAGCTGCTGTTATAGAGAATTAATCAACAGCCTCTGGCCAATCAGAGTTCAGCATCACCCTGCTGTGAAGCGGATCACGGTGATCATACACACCTGCAGTGTCGTTTTCTGTTGCACTGACTGATGGTGAAGCGCTCCATTTCTCCTTCGCTCTCGCCAAACAGATATCGTACAGCTCTACACACACACACACACACACACACACACACAAATTAAAGTTAATAATATTATACAAATGTATTTATTTATTTGTTGATTCATTTATATCTATCTATCTATCTATCCATCCATCCTCCCAGAATCATTAAACTTCCCTTAATCATCAATCAGACTTCATTCAGGAAATAAGCAGCAGGCAGAAGCAAGTGTTGAAGTGATAAATAAGGAACACTTCGCCCTCTGGTGGTGAATTAAAGTAGCACACTATTAAATGTGCGAAAACAAACTCTGATCAAGAGACGGGACTGTGATCAATATCATGGCTTTGTTTTAATTAGCTACAGTTACTTTTTAATTATAAATACTTAATCAGAAATATTCTAAACCCAATTACCAAAAAGGAAGCAAAAAAAAAACTTTATTTAACTTTTTTTGCTGTAAAATGTTTTTTTGTGGTCACTTTGGGAAACACTGCAGTAGAAAGTTTATAATAATAATAATAATAATAATAACAATTATTATTATTATTAGTAGTAGTAGTATCATCATTCATTTATTTAGTAAGTTAGTTAGCTAGTTAGTTATACATTCATTAATTTCATTAAATCATTTATTTGACCAGTTTGAGGATCTTTTTTTAATGTGAATCAAGTCCTAAATAGTATTATAATTATTCAGAATCAGTTTATAAAATGGGGAACATTTAAGTCCTTTTAAATCTGCCATATTAATTATTTTATTTAGACTTCATACAGCTTGTCCTATTATTTTAAAACAATTGAGTTTGGTATATACTGTATGATGTTAGTTTTTTGGTTGATTGATACGTTTAGGCTAAAAATGTTGGATTACTTTTTATTCATATTTTTATCAAGCAGAAGAGTGTTTGAGAAAAATAGTTCATTTTCCCCCTCAAGCTCAGTTTGCACTGATGATGAAATAATGAGACTCACAGTAAAGTCCCTCATTTAACACTACAGAGCTCATCTGAGTCCCAGCGGACCTGGACACTGAGTTTATTTAACACTGGGAATGTTACTGTGTGGCTGAGAGCAACGGGGACAAATACAATGCTGTATATATATAATAATACTGTAATAATAATAATAATAACAATCATATCGACATGGTGTGATACTGACATATAATTTTAGACTAAACTAGCAGGGGGGACAATAATCTGACTCAAATCATAAGAGCCGTTTACACACGCTCTCACACACACTCACTCTAATACACACACATGCACACAGCCACACACACTCTGTCATGGAACCCACCGGGTGTGATGTTGAGCTCGTTGCCTATAGCGAGGCTCCACACTCGGCCTCTCACGCACGGGGGAATCCCCTGCCACCACAAATCCCTCACTCGTTTAGAGCTGCGCCTGAGAGAGAGAGAGAGAGAGAGATATTGCGTGTCATCCTTGCGCCAGGGGCCATGCTAATCTTCTCTGTATCGTTCCAATTTTAGTATATGCGGGGCCGTAG
>JAQKPX010000001.1:2162560-2172693 GCA_030068255.1 Clarias angolensis
TTTAGAACTGTAGTGTGTGTATATATATATATATATATATATATATATATATATATATATATAGTGGCACCTCACTAATATATATAACTAACCTCATAATATATATATGACTGCTCAACAAAACCAGAACATGGTTTATGGGGACCAGATAGCAGTGTGTGTGTGTGTGTGTGTGTGTGTGTGTGTGTGTGTGTGTGTGTCTTAGAGTGTGCATTAGAGAGTGTAAGATCTTAGGCTTCTCACAGTTCCTATATGTAAAAATAGAAGTATACTTAGAAATATAAAACATGACACACACACACACACACACACACACACACTCTAATTCCCTGGACTAATGTAATAACCCCACCGGGAGTGTTTTACCTTGAATCTGAGGTCAGTCGCAATTTTAAAACGTGTGCATGCGTGTATTTTTAGACTCCTCGGACATACTGTGCAGCGAACACGGAGGATCTGGAGATGGTGATTGAACACGTCAATAACTCTTACCCGACCACTCCCATCGTGGCTGCTGGAGTCTCTATGGGAGGGTAATGATACTTTACACACACACACACACACGGACACACACACGGACATGCACATTTTCTTAAAGTAAAACACAACTGAAATAAATACAACGCTATTTCTAATAGTGTTGTTTAATACACTTTGTAATGTAACATAGTGCACTTCTGTAGGGATAAGTCAGCTTGGTACCAATTAAGACAACAAGTGCACTATGAAGCGTAAAGCGATGTTCTAACCTACGCAGTGATGTAGTGCACCTCTATCGGGAACAGGGCGCTAAATCCCAAATTAGACGTACGTAAGAGCACGTAGCATGTAGAATCCATTAAAGTATCTATTTAGCGCACTTCTGTAGGGAATAATGAGCGGAGATTTTATATCCAGTTTTCTGGAAGCAGAGGACATGTATGTGTTCATTCTCCTGGAGGACACCGACTGGACATTTATGTCGATCCAACAGCTCCATATTTCACATCATTGCCGTTCCAGCGATGATGTATGTGACAGCGCAGCAGAAATGTTTTAGCACCTCTGTACACAATCCACTGCTGTCCTCATTTATTTCCCGTCTCACACTGAATGAAGTACGACGTCTATTTCTACAAACTCAGCATCTGAACACGCAGGACTGAAGAGCTGGCCTAGCATTCTGCCGCAAACACACCCCAACACACACACATACACACACGCATTAGCTTATGAAGAACATATAGTACAGTAAGTACGGCTCGGTTTAAATGCTACACAAACAGTGAGTAAAAATAATATTAATTATAAAATAACAACAACAAAAAAAAACACACACACAGCAGCGCCCCAGACTGGCCACATCATATATTTTTTTTTACCAAAAGTATTTTGTTTATTTTACTAAATTTTTTCCACGCTATAGATTTACATAGATTTTTTCGCAATCAATTTTTGTTAATACGTACACATGAGTTACATATTTTGGTTTTTGAAATTTTGTGCACAATATTCAATTTGTTCCTACATTTTTTTAAATGAATGTAAACGAGAAACAGTCGTCATACATTTTGTTTTTTATGTTAATTTGTGCACAAGAAACAATTTGATCAAAAATGTATTTTTTTTGTTTGTTTTTCTGAGTAGGATACACATTTTGGTTAATTTTTCTGCAAAAAATACAGATGGTTTCTACGATTTGGGTAGGTTTTCTGCACAAAATACCATTTGTTCCTGCATTTGGTTACATTTTGTGCACAAAATATAGTTTGTTCACACATTTCATAAAAAGTTTGTGCACAAAATACAGTATGCGCCAAAATATAGAGTACTGAAATTCCCGCATCTCCTGGCACACCCTGTCCCGAGTAGTGAAGAGGAAGTTGTGTTGTGCAGTTGTTATTGGAAACGGGTCTCTCGATGGAGGAAAACGTACTCATAGATGAGTATTTTTTCTGCTCATACGGAAGTGATCGTGAACGAGTTTGAAAAAGGGTAGCAGAACAATTCCTTCCTGTACCCATCCCACTCCCCCAATCTCGCACCACCTGTTGCCTACTTGTGGGGAACGATAAAGGAGAGTGTGTTCAACTGTGAAGATCTGCCAAGACCTGTTCCTGCATTTCGCCAGAAAATGATCGTCTTTTGCACAAGCCTGTAGCGACCTTTATTTCGGGATATGTTTGAGAATCTGCGTAAACGATATGAACACTGTCTACAGCAAACACCTACATTATGCTTAATGTGGTAAATCAAAAAGCTAATAGTGTGTATGTTAGTTTCTTTCAGGAGAAATAAACTCACAGATGACAACAAGGTAATATTGTTAATATTGATCTTTTCATTTCAGTACTATACAGTATATTTTGGCGCATACTGTACCATTTATTTTTATGTTTTGGTTAAATTTACAAACAAAATTTAATTTGTTCCTACATTTTTGGGTAAATTTTATGCACAAAATAGTATTTTCTTAAATATAATTTTTGCTGATTCATGCACGCGAGAAGCAGTTATTCTAACAATTTGTTTTTTGGTTGATTCGTGTGCACAAAATATTTTTTTTACACACAAAATTCTATAAATTTTCATGTTTTAAACTTTGGTTAATTCGTCCACACAACATTTACATATATGTTTTGTTTCATTCATGTTCACAAAATACAGATCATGTTTATGTGCCTGAATACAATTATTTTTTGAAGATGCCAGCTAGACTGGTACTCGGTAAAGATACAACGATGCAGACACCAGATAAAGTTTAATTAAATGTTCAGGTATTAGGCGGGGTAGCACTAAGTGACTGAAAATTGAAAATGTTAAATATAAATGGCAACTAAAGCTAACTTCATTGTACTGGCTAACCTGAGTTTCATGTGGTTACAGAATGCTAACGCTGTTGTTGTCGTTACAAATTGTAGGATGATGTTGGCAAACTATCTAGGTCGTAAAGGTGACGCTACATGCCTGAAAGGTGTCGTGGTGTTCTCAGCCGGCTGGGATGTGTTCGAGTGTACCACTTCTCTGGAGAAACCTCTAGACCGCTTGCTTTTCAATTCCTACCTCACCAGCTGCCTCCAGGCCTCCGTACACCGGTACCAACCTAATGTCCAGAATTAACTCATCGTATGAATTCCTGCTTGAAAATTAACTCAAGTTTTGGGAAAATTAACTTTCTTATAAGCTACATTTTATTGAAACAAATTCGTTGCTGTAGAGATCGCAGATGCTAATTTGCTTGCTAGCTTAAAGAAATCTTTTTAGACCAAAAGTCAGCATTTTTTGTCCTATGTAATGTATGATTATTGCACATTAAAAAGAAATACTGAGTATGTTTGAAATAATCAGAAACTTCTGTAGCTGTATAGAGTGTGTCTCTAGAGATTATCATCAGCATGTCGCTAAATATACTAATTAATGTATTTTTTTTACAGACATAGACCTGTTCTGGAAAGCAATTACGACATAGATCATGTGATGAAGGTGAAACCTTGCTCATCTTCCTAATCCGACTGTAAAATAAGCAAGCTTTCATTAAACTAATTCCTGTATATCTTTCAGGCTAAAACCATCCGAGAGTTTGATGAACGTTTCACGTCAAAAATGTTTGGCTACCCAACTAACGACGATTACTACCGCGATGCCAGCCCCATCCACAAGCTGGAATCCATCCAGGTGCCCATGTTGTGTCTCAACGCAGCAGACGACGTTTTCTCGCCCAATCACGGTAAGCAAATTTTCTGTTCGAGTATGAAACGCAAACTTTTGGAATTCTTATTGAGTAATTCTCTCTGCTTTGTGTAGCCATCCCTGTCGAAGTAGTGAAGCAGAACCCACATCTGGCGCTCCTTATCACCTACCATGGTGGCCATATTGGATTTTTGGAGGGCTTCTGGCCACGTAACAGCACCTACATGGACCGGGTTTTCCGCCAGTTCGTCAAGGCGGTCGTTGAAAACGGCAGCGCGATCATCGACCTAGCAAGCTAACACAGCGAGAACCAATCAGCTACAGCGCCCCCTACACCCAGAAGCAAAAAAACAACAACGATAACACAACAGCTACATTTTGTTGTGATCACAACATCACTTGTGGATTCTGTTTATGTGTTTCTTCCATTCTGTAATTATTTCTTAGTTTCGATATGTAGACATATACAGTAGATATGTGCCTGTGTGTGTGTGGCTCTTAATTCAGGTTGAGAGAACATTACTTTTTCATTATACTGTGTATATTTTTAAGTACGCGGTTTTGACCAATGGATCAACTGGAAGAAAAAAAAAATAGATTTTGTGATTTTCCAAATCATCCAATCAGTATTTGTTTATTTATTAATTTATTCCTGCTCTGCTATAAACCAGCGCCTAAATATTTGTCGCTTTCTGCTCGCGATTAATTCTGAGATCTGCATGCAAGCTTTTCTACAACCTGGCAACCCATTGAGGGCGAGACACTACAGGTGGATAGGGTCAATTCAAATAAAGATTAAGCAGGAAATTAATAAACAAAGATTAATTCATAATTCACTTCAAAAGCGAATATTGTACTTTTTTATACGATTCCTTCCCAAATTTACTTTTGACATGTTTTATGTAAATGAGGTAACTAAAACACCTTGTCTCATTTACATCAATATATTGATATTTGATATAGAATATAAATCAAAATGCTTTGTTTAAATGAGGTATCAACTATAAAATGCTATTTCTTACAACAGCAGCATTTTGAGAAATTCATTTTTAATATCCTTTTTAATTAGAAAAGTTTGGATTTAAATTTAATTTTTTTTTTTCGATTTTAAATATAAGTTACTTATTTATTCATCTTCAAAAATCATGTTTTAAAATCATCTTACATTTTAAAAACACACAATCCATTTAATAATTCAAATTTATAAGGTTTTTCAAAGAAAATGAATTGTTGAGCATAATGACACACATTGACATGTCAAGTACTTTGCAAGTCTGGCACCATATTATATTTAGTACAAATGTTGTTATACTGTAGTGATCATCATGTCTGTATTATTATGTACAAAACCATAAACTATTTCCAAATATACCCATAAAAATAAACAAACAAACAAATAAATAATGTTACACAAGAATATTCGCATACCTGTAAAGAAAGCTAAACATTATATGACAGACCAGTTTTCAGAAGGAAACAAAACAAAACAAACAAAAAAAAAAAACATCAACAACAAAAACACATATGTATGTGTAACGTATTGGCTTCTGGAGCGAGTGTGACAAAGTTACCAGAAGAACTCCAGCACACTCAGTGTTATTTTACTTGCAGGACTGTGCAAATGTCTTGGGCACATACAAAAACCATTATATACAGTAAATGTCACTAAAGAATAATAAAATAAACTCGGTCAATATTTGGTGTGAAAACCTTATGCTTGTAAAATAACCAGTAGTGTTCGATAGAGATTTCTGCAGTTTTAGTGAATGGTGAAATGTGAATGGTTTTGTATATAATAATGCAGACATGATGAACATATATAACAGCATTTGTACTAAAGAAAATACGGTGCCTAAGATTTTTGCACAGTACCGTATATCAGAAAACACTAATGTGATTTTCTTATATTTCTAATGATTCACGTTATTGCAAGCTGACAAAAACTACATGAAGTAAGAATTTTTTTAAATAGGTCTTGTCTGATATTTTCAGTAGTACAGTTTAAGTGATGGAGTATGGTATAGATATGTTTTTTTTTTTTCAAAAAAAATAAAAAGAAAGAAATGTCTGACTGAAATAATTTCCAGCTGTAGTGTCTCGCTCATTATAAACATCTTTGTGCTTGCTACATCATCATTTTTTGAGAAAACCAGACGGGTACAAAACCAGACAAGATATGTATGTCAATTTCTTGTTTTGTTTGTATTTGTAATAATGCTTGACTATGTATTCGTTTAGATATATGGTGCAGTTGTGATTTAAATTAAGAGGAACCTTTTTCGAATACATTCCCATTACAGATGCATATGACAATAGTAAGAATGCTACTCTAAATTTACCCCGCATGCATATGATTAAACAACGTGCACTATTCACAAACACACACACACACACACATATGCATAATGAACAACCAAAATGCAGTTTTACAGGCAATCCCTCTCAATAGTAGAGATAATGCGAATAAACTAGCAGCATGAGTGCTCGTATTAAACGGCTATTTCAAAAGTAACATTTTTAGAATTTTAGACTTAGAAATTTGTTGATTGTCTGCTGAACAACAAATAGCTAAAATTTACAAGCTTTCTATTCTATTCGGATTGCGTTACTTATTGTTAAGTATGTTAGCTTAACATAAGTATCTGTATCAAACAGCAGGTATTATTCCTGTAAATAATAATAATTATGTATGAAATATAGCTAGCTGGCTAGCATTACACCAAATGTTTATCCTGGATATGAATTAGCTGCTTTGCTAGTTATAGCTAGCTAGTTCGACATTAACTTAAACAGTTTCCTCGGGTAGAGAGGGAGGGGCCACGATCGTATGTGCAGTAAAAAAAAAAAATCATAACGTGAAAGCAGCATTTTAAAATATGACGTTTTAAACCTTTAAAAAGGATTATTATAGACCAAAAAAAATCGGACTTATTCTGTGTAATGTGAATGTACGTAGAGTGTGCTTTCATTACATGTTACATTTTGACGTATATGATGAATTTATTAACTGCGTTTTCTCCTTAAAGTAAAACATACAGTATGTGACAGTAGTGTGTAAGAAAGCAGCAACGATCTGAGTTTTTATTCCACAAAATTACGACAGGGGTCTCTGTTCACAATTAGTTAAAAAAATAACTCACATTTGGGTCACTGTACTGTAATATATGTATAATTTATGTGCTTATTTTGTGTGTTTTAAAGTCAGACACAAAATAATTTCTCAAGCTGCTTTATTGAGAAATTGACACTTTTCTTCAGCTTAACTAATCCCACAGCGTTTAAAGTCTGGACCCCTCAACAGCCAGACTTTAAATGCTCAACAGTCGGCACAAACCTTCAATGAGAGCAACTGATCTGAAATGAGCTCTAGAGACATTCAATAGTTAATTCAGAAACCTGTTTACTCTTGTTAAAGCTTGTTTTTGGTCGTCTTTAGAGCTTTGCTGATTAGTGTGGATAATTCCCTTGCTCATTAATAGCTATTCTTCTTATTATTATTATTATGATTATTTTATTTATTTAATTTTTCTTTCTTTTGCCTGAAACTTCTTCCTTTATTGTGTCATATCTACGTGGTGCCCCAGTCGTGGACGTCTCCAGACATCAGATGTGATCCTAGAATCTGTTTAGGCCCTAGGTAAAAATTTCCTCACACCTCCTCAGGTCTGTGTTTCCTCTGGGTACTCCGGTTTCCCCCCACAGACCAAAGATTAGGCTAATTGGCATTTCCAAATTCCCTTTATTGTATTAGTGAGTGTGTGCTGGTGACCTGCGATGGACTGGCATCCCGTTTAGAGGTTACATCTCCTCCTAAGTGCTATAGAGAGCAAGGAAGAGACAGAGAGAGAGAGCCTCACAAAACGGCATTCATCACCCTTATTTTGCAAAAATAAACAAGTGTGTTTGGCTCACAGGGGTGGCACGGTGGCTAAGTGGTTAGCACTGTCGCCTTGCACCTTCAGGGTCCAGTTTCTTTTCCTGCTTTGGGGTCTGTGTGCACGGAGATTGCATGTTCTCTCCATGCTTAGTGGGTTTCCTCTGTGTGCTCTGGTTTCTTCCCACAGTTCAAAGACATGCAGATTAGTCTAATTGGCGTTCCCAAATTGTCTGTAGTGTGTGAACGAGAGTGTGTATGTGTGTGTGCCCTGCAATGGATTGGCACCCCATCCAGGGTGAACCCCAGGTTGTGCCCTAAGTCTCCTGAGGATAAATGATACTGTAAGTGAGTGAGCCCTCAGGGGCCCCCTACTGGTCTCTAAACAAACAGCACCTCTGCCAGACATGGTGATAATTAACACTTGCAACAGGATCCATGAGAATGGCATTAAAAGATCCTTCTTAATATATGTTAAGTATGGAAACTTTTTTGGAAGACATTTTGCAAAAAAAAGTGCTACTTTTTCCAGTATTTCAGACTCTTGGGACACTATTAAGCAGTTTTTTTTATTTATTTAAATTATGGATGATATATTAACATTGTATTGAGATTATAGTATCAAAATGTCTGTTTCTTGTTGTTAATCATGCCTTTATCCCTGTAAAGAAGCTAAATGTATAGTCAAGACAAACATGTACATGTTTATCATGTGCTTTTTCATCGTTTGTCCATTTCTCCTACCTCTAAAGTGTTTGAAGTAGACTTGACCACATCTCAACAATCCAATAATGAAAATAAATGTAACAAGAGTAATGTATTTGAGGTTAAAGCCTGTTATCCCACTCAGCAGCTCTGTACTGATTAGACCTGCTTATATTTTACCTGCACAACCTGCATAAATGCTTGTGTTAACGAATAGTGTAAGCATAGACGGCATCGCTTTTCCAGCTAGCAATGATGCTAAGCAATTAACAGCTTTGAAAGGAAAAAAAAAATGTAAAGAAGTTTTATATCTTGCACAATTGAAGTTGATGTGATGTACTTGAGGATGTGAAGGTTTAACGTGACATTCTTGCTGTCCTTTTTTTTTTTTTTACAGAGCGTGTTGTGCTAATCTCTACATTTCAATACTGTTTAAACAGATCATTCTAGGGAGCTATCGGGGTGAATAACAAAGTTGTATTAGCAGTTATGTTAACTAAAATGAAGTCAAATTATGACATCTATGATGATTTTTGATTCCACTGTCTGACAAAGGTAATAAACTAACAGAATCAACCTGGACAGGAGGGTGTAAAAAACAGTACCTGGATGCAACGTTCATGTGTTTGGATGAAAATTGTGTTTGATTTTAAACAGTATTTAATTCCACATATAAGTGAAGGACAACAGGCTACTCTAACAGATGTAACCGTTAGCAAACATCTGGAGGACATTGTCCTATTAACAGAAAAAAGATAAAAATAAATAAATCATACATGACATAATTCAGCACAACAGACATGCTTTTTATCAGGAACAAGTGTTGTGTTTCCTTTTATACATTTATAAAAGGATGTTCCTGTTTAAACGTGTTCAGCAATAAGATTAAAAAAAGAAGAAGAAAAAGGATGTAGATAAGGCCTATGCACATGTACTTGTATGGAAGTGCATTTGCTGTCTTGAATTAAATTATGTAATTAAAACTTATAGTCTGTGCTTGTTTTTTTTAATCAACTGATTTACAAAAACAATAAATACATCATTGTGTGTTCTGTTTATCATGTTGAATTTTGCAGAAATATTAAAGTTATTTTTTTTCTTTCTGAAACGTGCATGACTTGCGACATTGCAGCTTCCTGACTGTTGTAATATCGCCTAACTGTCTCAACGTCTGCATTTTTCATGAACATGCATGATGTGAAATCAGCAGGTTCTATCCAGGCCACTCATGTTTAAGATCATTTGTGTGATTTGAGATCTTCATTAAGCCGTCAGGGCCCTCACAAGCCATCGCACTGAGCACCGATTAAAGTCCTCACCTCCTCCACAGCTCTCTGCACTACTCGTTCATCTGATCTGCCATCTGTCCGTCTGCATACTGAGAAGATTATATTCATGCAGAACACGCGTCAGATCAGCGACTTTCATATGGAAGTATGGCAGTGCCAAAATTCCTCGGACCAAAAATAATAACGAGCAGCTTTACACAGTCAGAAAGGGTGAGATTCCAGTATAAAAATGGTCTTATACCTACTTGAGTCAACATATGAGGAATAAAGCTATCAAAGTATACAACCAAACTAAAGTTTAGTCCTGTTCACGGTGTCATCTGACCATCTAAACGACGTCATGACTGATGTTCTCAGCTTGCTGTGGACTCGGTTGTCTGTATCACGCGAGATGTGTGGTACAATCACACTGTTTGCATTGTTACAGTAGCTTATTACTTCTGTGACTCACAATGTGCTGTTGTCTTCTATCTAAACTAGCGCAGAGGTCAAAGGCACTCTCTAGGACAGTTCGAGCCAGCTGATCTTCAGTGCACTCTGATACACACACACACACACACACAGCTGTGATAAAGTGAACGAGTGCACATCATGCT
>JAQKPX010000001.1:2718521-2728882 GCA_030068255.1 Clarias angolensis
CTGTCTGTCTGTCTGTACAAGTTATCCATCTGTCTGTCTGTCTCTCACTCTATCAGTTTATCTCTCTATCTTGTCTATCCATCTGTCTGTGTTTGTTTGTCTGGATATCTATCTGTTTATCAGTCTCTCATTGTCTATCTGTCTGTCTGTCTGTCTCTATCTATTGATCTATCTGTTTATTTCTGTCTGTTTTTGTTTATTTATCTATCTGTCTCTCTAGATGTGTCTGTCTGTTTATCTGTCTGTCCCCATTTCTTCCTGTCCGCCTATTAGAGCTGCACAATTAATCAGAAAACTAAACTTTAATGATCTCGATACACACATACACACACACACACACACACGTGTGATCTGATTTCTAAGTGACGCTGACTGACTCACATGCACTATTTACTCGACAACAATCACAGATGCTGTATCAGTCTATCTCACACACACACACAGTGTAACATGAAACACTATTAATTGACTAAGCAGGCCAGAGATTGGCGAATGATTGAGTCACACAGCTCTCATCCCTCTCCTTCGGTCACGGCGTTCCGATATTAACGCACGCTCAGCGCCTCGAGTGTTCTCTGGAGGTTACAGGTTTAAGAGTTTTCGAGTTAACTAACATTAATTATTATTTATTTTTATTTTTTTGTTTGTTTGTTTATGATATGCTACTTTGATATTTAAATTTGATGTCTTCTCTTCCCGAGAAAGCCTGTATGTTACCTCAAGCTCGGACAAATACACACACCTGTGACAACACCATTAAAATTCGTTCAGGAGTTGTTGTTTTTTTTTTTTTTTTTTTTTTACGTGAAGCGTGCACAAACAAACAGACAGACACGGGGGGAGAAAATCCAAAACCATCATGATGTGTCCTGTGTTACTCATCTTACAGACCCCCTCAAAGGATTTTTTTTCCCCGCAAATATCTTCAATGTTCAGACACGCACACTATATAGTTTAATTTTATATGTAATAGATCAGAGAGGTTTGGGCCGGCTAAACATCTAAATAAACTTTTCATGTACACTGATCAAGAAGAAGAAGAAGTAGTATTTTTTCTTCAACTATGAATTTAGGCCAGTCTCCCCATCTTTCTTTTCCACTAACTCCCACCGTCTACGCTGTGACAAGAATTGGTTTAGAATTGAAAACAGCATGTGAAGAGTTCGACCAAGTAGAAACACTAAGAACTGAAACTGAACTGAAAACTGGGTCACAGAGGCAACAAAAAAAAATAGCACAGATTCATAACATCACATATTTTTATGCTTGTTTCAGGTTGTTTCCGTGACCAAAAATAATGATTATATTAATTAAGAAGACGGTCCTCACAGACTATGACGACATCAGGTCACATGATGTCATAGTGGTTGGGACTATGGGACTTTTTGGGGGATTTTGGGAACACCGCCCCGACGGCCCCCCACCAAATGTCATAGCACACCATTCCCAATCAAGCCGCCTGAAACGGTGTAACATACGTAAGGGTTTTCTCAAAACTGCGGGATGAGAAACGCTGCAAAGTTTTAGGGATATAATAAATGGATTGCGCAATGATTTCTAGGGGAGAAGAGTAATAAGTGTGCGCCGGCACACTTAATAATAATTAATTAATAATAGTAATAATAATTACAGACCCATTTTGGAATTTCTACGTTTTTGCGATGTCATTCCCATAATTCCGTCAGCAGTAAAATATTTTTTACACATTAAAAATAAATAAATAAATAAATAAATAATGGTTACTTTTTAATTAGTTTGATAAGCAGGATAGACAGGTACACGAGCGGGAGCGCTAGAGGGAACCCCAGTTCTCCTGGATGAATTTTAAAGGGGTACTGAAGGAGTACAGATTTTTAAAAAGACTGGGTAAAATATACTTGGGTACCATAAATATAGAGCCGACCCCCCGACGTTGGTTTTCTTTGGTACTGTATAAGTACTGAAGGGTGAATAAAATAATTAATCGTCACAAGCCACATTTGTTCCTCCACGGTTGCTTTGGTTAATAAAAGTATTTGGCTGAGTTTACGTTGATATTTATGTTACAAAATTAGTAAATTATATTGTTCTTAATGGTTTAGCAATAAAACGCATGAAAGTTTATATATTGGTACGAAAAATAAAAAAAGCCATAAACAAAAAAATTGCCGGGGGGTTTCCAAGAACAATTATTGGTCAGGTTCTAAGGTAAAATCCGTGAACGACCAAGGCCGCAAACTCTTTGCTGAGGGGTCGACTGTACTTGCATCGCCCACCCAAATGGGGGAACACTGCGAAAGTTTTTATCCGATCCCATCAGGATTCGGTCTCATTCGCATCGCGTGTACGTTTATTCATGACAATTTCTCACCTTATCCAGAGTTAGTGTAATAACGGCAGTAACGTGTGTTTGTGTGTGTTTTAGGAGGATATGGCGGCCCACGTGGGTGCGTCCCGCTCGCCTCAGGAGGTGATGGAGCATTACGTCACCATGTACATTCACGGTAACCTGGGGAAGGCGTGCATCCCAGAGCTGATCCCGAACCGCGTGACTGACCACACGTGCCCGGGCGGGGCGCCCCTCTCCCCGAGTCTCACCACCCCCCCGCTGCCGCTGGAGCTCACGCCGAGCGAGCAGCAGCAGCTCGGGTACATGCCGCTTCGTGACGACTACGAAATGGAGTACGAACAGGAGGCGGAGTTGCTCGTCAGCGGCTTGTCCGTAAACTACGACGACGAGGACGTAGAGCTCGAGATGAAGTGCGCCCACGTCGATATGTACGTCCGGAAGCTACGCGAGCGCCAGCGTCGGAAAGACGTCGCCCGCGACTACAGCCTTGTGAATGCCTTTCTCGGTCGGGAGAAAAAGGACAAAGGTGGCGGCGGTGCGGGTTTAACCCCGGTCGCCGCGAGCTCGGCGTCGTCGGGTTCCGGGAAGCGCAAGATCACTAAGGAGGAACGTGAGCAGCGGACAAAGCTACGCGCGCTCTGTCAGTTTATGGCGTATCGAGATTTCGAGGACTTTTTCGACAACATGCACAAGGAACGCGTGCTACGCGCCAAAGTCCGGGAGCTCCAGCGGTACCGGCGCAACGGCATCGCGCGTCTCGACGAGTCGGCCGAGTACGAGGCGGCGCGGCACAAGCGCGAGAAGCGGAAAGAAAACAAGAGCTCCAAGAGAGGCAGCGGCGGCGGAGGGGGCGGCGCCGGAGCAGGGATTGGAATGGGAGGCGGAGCTAATTCAGGAAGTGGAGCCAACGCAGGAGGCGGAGGCAGCACCATCAAAGAGGAAGGAAAAGATGGTGAATTCTCAGCCATCGAGCACTTACCGGGCTTCGAGCTCCTTTCTGACCGCGAGAAACTGCTGTGCAACTCACTGAACTTGAGTCCGACTCGGTACCTGACGGTCAAGACTATCATAATCAAAGATCATCTGCAGAAGCGACAAGGCGTCCCCGCCAAGAGCCGCTTACCGGGATACCTGGACAAGATGCTGAAAAGACGCATCCTGAACTTCCTCACCGAGAGCGGCTGGATATCGCGAGACGCCGCGTGACATTCTCATCTCTTGTATTTATTTTTTTTTTATTTACCTTAAGAACACGGGAATCTCGATTCTGGTTCTGTTTATAGGAATGTAAATGTGGGGGAAAAAAACAAAAAAACAAACCTTGACTACACTTTTGATAAGGTTTCAAAGGAATAAATTTGTACATACATATGTATATTTTTGCTAATGAGATTTTTTTTTTTAGGTTGTGTGTGTGTGTGTGTGTGTGTGTGTGTGTGTGTGTGCGCGCATGTGTGTGTGTGTTCGTTCTGTTAATACTGCATCTTCAGAGAACATCCATGACCTCATAGAGAAGTTCTCATAATCCTGTGTTCCTCTTGTAGACAACAACAATCTTACCCTTACCTTTAGCTTTTCCGTTGTGACTCTAGAACCCTTGTACGAGCCTTAACGTGGCTCTCGAATAATCGAGAAGACTTTTGTGACGGCGTGGCCTCGTTTACGTGGTTTACAAATCATCACTGTGATGCTGAAATCTTTTGTGCGGCTCCGGAATTGTGCATGGTTCTAGAGTTCCTAGAGTTATGAAAGTAGTCCCTCACAAGAATCCCAGTTCGACTCCAAAATCCAGCGTCACGGCTCTAGAATCTTATCTGGCTAACATTTATTTGACTTGAGAAACTCGGGTGTTGCGTGCTATTCCGGCTGCGCAACCTGGTTCTAGAATATTTTCCGTGGTTCCAGGAACACCAAAGCAATAGTCTCATGGCTATGGTTCTAGACTAATTTCAATGGTTATTGAACTCCCCAGTCTATTTCTAGAATCTTTGTCCTGACTCTAGAAAGCTCTGCAATATGATGGCCCTCCCTGCCAAGGTTCTAGAGTCTTCTTTATGGGTTCATAATCATCTGATTGATGATCGTTCGTTTTTTTGATGTCTTCCATGTGGCTTCAGAATCCTAGGATTGGTACCGGGTTCTGGTATCTCTGCTGTGGTTCTTTATGGGGTGGAATTTTTGGTGCGTTAAAACAGCATAGTTCTAGAATGTCTATTGCAATGATTTAAAAGAATGAAATAGGAAACGTCTTTTCTTCGCATTGAACCAAGCCCATTTTGGTGTTCACTTGTTGCACTTCTTATTTTTATTTTTGGTTAAAGTCGTCTCATTGAGACTCTTTAGTATAATTGTACTTTTTAGTTGCCGGTGATCGTCTTCTGTTCTTTCATAACTTCTAAACGTCTACAGCCAATATATACTTCTGCAGCCAGTTGCGATATTCCAGACGTGCAATACGTTATCATACGGAAAGAGCCTGGATAGTCAACGTTTTTTGGTCCTTGCCCCGGCCAAAAACCAAATGCAGACTGATGTCTTCTGCGGTTCCTCTAGTTGGGGGAAAAAGCAATAAAGCACTGCTCCATGCATCATTCTCTAGAGAGCAATCCCATAAAATTATTTTTCCTCTGGAATATTAGCTTTGCAAACCATGATAAATGATTAGCCATGGCCCAGACACTGACAAGCCTAGCGTATGGTGCTACGGATGGTTGCATATAGCCTGGTCCTTAGGATGGATCCATAAAATACCAAAATGAATGTAGTTGGGGCGAGAGTGTTTATCTAAAAATATGAGGTTTTATTAAAGGGTGATGGCACTGATTATAATTTTTAGGTCAGCTACGCTGATTTTATGGGTCGGCACATGGTTAACTGTGAAACCTGTACACCTCTTTATCATGGTTTGCGATATTATCATAGTATAATTTATTTTCGTTTAATTAATGACGTTTAATTTTTCACACTATACTGTCCAAGATAAAGACTTTGACCTGAAATCTGTCCTCAAGTCACCTAGGCATGGATCATAATTGGGAACCGTTTATTTTAAACGGAACGCGAGGATGTCACTGATAACATGGAATATCGCAATGCAGAATCTCAGAACTGATAATCAATTCGCCTTTTGACCGGTTTGTTTTATTTCACATTCTACGTGGCTTTGAAGCATTTTGTTACCGAATTGAGGCGTTTTTGTTACTGCTCATCTCTGTGGCACTTCTTGTTCTTTCATGTTTGTCACTTTTTAATTTTTGGCCCTCTTCTTGGGGGCTTTTGTGCGGTTCTTCAGACCCGAAGCTCGTTTCCCATCCCATTTATATGTAAATGACTTGATGTGAATGCTGACTCGAGGGCTGAATACGAACGAGGAAAGGAGTGAACAAGTCTTTCTTTTTCTCTCTCTCTCTCTGACTCTTTTTAAGCTTTCTTTTCAACCACTTGACTTTTTTTTATGCATTTCCCCAGACAGTTTTACATAGTCAAGCTGACCAATGAAATCTGATTTATTTAATAAATAATTTCATATCAGATTATCCTTTTCTTTCTTTCCTTCTTCTTTTCTTCCTTTTTCACATTTCCTCCAGTTTCTTCTTACAATTAGCAAAGGGGAAAAAAAACATTTTTTTTAACCAGTTTTTTTTTTTTTTTTTTTTACAAATATTTTCCATAAGGTTTCATGCAAAGCAAACCTAATGAAATGTCTGGATTTTGAGCAACAATAAATTTAGAATTTGTTCTATTTTTATTTTGCATTTTTTTTTTTGTAATTATTCACATTTTAGAACAGTCCCTATTTAAAAAATGTACATATTTAGTTTTGTAAAATAAATAACATTTTTGTTGAAATGGGGCTAAGAATAAGGGGGAGAAAACGATCTGTGAAGTGTAGAGTATTTTTATTCTTGAAATATTTTATGAATTTTTGTATTTAAAAAAAAAATAATACCTTTTTTTTTTTTTTTTTTTAGCGTCGTTATTCTGGGTCTGGCATGCCGTTGTTAAGTCACTCTTTTTGTACAGCGTCTTCTTGTTTGTAATAGTGCTGGTGATGTTGGACAGGTTACAGAAGTCATGGAAATATTTTGCATTAAAGTGTTCGTACAAAACAAGCTGTCTGTATTTGTGTTCACTTAAGGTTAGGTGTCCATGTTACTATGGCTTTTCGCTGAAGCTTATACCTTTTGTGTGTGTTAGATACATTGATCAGCCATTACATTAAAACCACCTCCATGATATAGTGCCAACAAAAGGCCTGGATTCCACATGACCTCTAAAGGTGTGGAGGTGTGTATGACGTGGGGGCTTCACGGATCAAACGTGTTTCATCAATGCATCCCATATCAACAACTCAAACCATTCCTGAACAATGTGTGCAGTGTGTCAGGGTGCATTATCCTGCTGAAAGGGGCCTCTGCCATCAGGGACACAATTTCCATGAAGGGGTGTAACTTGATCTGGAACAATGTTTAAGCAGATGGGACGTGTCAGAGTAACATTCATGTGAATTCCCAGAGCATTACACTGCCACTGCTGGCTCACTTTTTTTTTTTCTCCGTAGTGCATCCTGGTGCCATCTCTTCCCCAGGTAACAGATGCTCTCTCTCTCTTTCACAGACACACACACAGCTGTGTAAAAGAAATTGTGATTCTTTAGACCAGGCCACCTCTAGTGTCTCGTTCTGATGCTCACGTGTCCATTGTAGGAGCTTGCAGCAGTGATGGGTCGTTAATGAATGACCCTTTCTTTTTGAACGAGTGATTCATTAATTTCCTACTGGATGCGCATGCAAAGCATCACAAGACCTCCGTAGGTTATGTACAGAAAACAGAAGTGAGTAGTTACCTCTCGAGTCTTTTAGTCCAAGTCGTTTGTTCTTTTGTCACGTGAGTCCCATAGATGCTGTGCGGTGCAATAGATTCAAAAGAACGAACGACTCTGACTAGAAGATACGAGAGGTGAGCTGCTCATGCTGTTTTTCATAATAATCCTTAGCTGCATTGTAATATTTTCATTACTGGAACTATAGCCAAATTTTTTTGGACGTGTTGGGGGTCTGTTGATTTAAAATTTAACATTTTATTTTATTTCCTATCAAAAGAACAAAATGAACTAAATGATTATAAATGGATTTTTTTTTTTATAAAGATTTGTTCATTTTGATGAACGAGATTTAAAGAACCGAGTCACTAAATTGATCCAAACTTCCCATCACCAGTGGACACAGGTCATCATGGGCACCCTGACAAGTCTGCAACTACATGACCCCATACACACCAACCAGCGATTTACTGTGTGACTCCTTTCTATCAGAGCCAGCATTCACCTTTTCAGCAATTTGAGCAACAGTAACTCTCCTGTGGGATCGCATTCTACGTGTGCAATCCCACAGGAGACAGGCCTGCCTTCGCTCCTTACACGCATTAGTTAGCCTTGGGAGCCTGTTACCCTGTCGCCGGTTCAGCGGTTGTCCTACCTTGGAGGACATTTGGTCCTGACCACTACATACCAGAAACATCAGATGAGACCAACAGTTTTGGAAACACTATACCCAGGTTGTCTAGATGCCACAATACGGGCTTTGTGAAAGTAACTTGGGGCTCTCCTCCTGCCCATTTTTTTTGCTTATGACATGCCAACTTTGAGAACTGACTGTTCACTTTATGCTTAACATACACTATATAGACAAAAGTATTTGGTCAAACCTGCAATGATATTGTATCCAAATACATATACTTTAATCTGTAGTCAGTCCCCCTTTTGCAGCTTTAACAGCTTCCACTCTTTATGGACGTTTGTCCACAAGATTTTGGAGTGTTTCTGTAGAGCATTTATAAGGTCAGGCACTGATGTTGGATGAGAAGGCCTGGCTCACAATCTCCATTCCAGTCTATCCCAAAGCTGCTCGATGGGGTTGGGGTCAGGGCTTTGTGTTTGGGCCAGTCAAGTTCTTCTACACTGAACTCATCAAACCATGTCTTTATAGTCCTTGCTTCATGCACTGGGGCGGAGTCATGTTAGAATAGAAAAGGGCCTTCAACAAACTGTTGCCACAACGTTACAAGCATAGCATTGTCCAAGATGTCTTGGTATGCTGAAGCATTAACATTGCCCTTCAGTGGGGATAAGGAGCCTGATTGATTGAAACACCTGAATTCAATAATGAACAGGTTTGGCCAAATACTAGTGAACCTTGGGAGGCCATGAGCTCACCAGTTGTCTTTCACTGCAGTTGCTTAATAGACTGGAATTTCCTACCGTTTTGCCTCTACTAACGAACTGGATTCCATGTTATCTTTAAAACATCTTCTGTTACATTGAACTTCGAGCCACCTAACACACAGTATGACTGCAAAATAATCCCTGATATCCATTATCACCCAAATGAGGATGGGTTAATTTCCTGTGGAGTCTGGTTCCTCTCAAGGTTTCTTCCTATTGCCATTTCAGGGTTTTTTTCTTGCCGCCGTTGCCCTCGGCTTGCTCATAAGAGACAATCTGATCATTCTGCTTTATAGATATTTTTTTCATGCTCATTTCCATAATTATTTCAATTCTGTAAAGCTCCTTTATGACAATGCCCATTGAATAAGTAGAATAGAATATAATTTAATTGAATTGTCCTTCTTTAGAGGATTTTTGGTAGGTCCTGACCATTTTCTTGTAGACACACTGACTTTACTTGTTGACTAATAAATCACACCCCTTGACGTGTACCAATGGTTCCAATTTTATAGCATCACACTGATGTTTACTTTCGTGTACGTGTGATGTATTTCGTGTGTGTGCACTGGCGGTAGGTTTCTCGCTTGCCAAGCAGAAGGCCCAGGTTCAATTCCCACGCAATGTCCAAAACCCAGCCACTGGATGCACTGCTGGTCTCAAGCCCGAATAATACGTGAGGGTTGCACCAGGAAGGGCCTCTGGTGTAAAACCTGTGTGAATTTGTGTGTGGATCGGCTGAGGCGACCCTTTTGGTAAGGTACAGGTGAAAAGTGTGTTTGTCTTTAGGGTTTTAGAATATGTTTTATTAGACAAAAATAATTTGGTTTAGATATAAGGAAGACTTTTATTTAAAACAGTCATAATTTTTTTTTAAACAGTTAGCATTAGCTTCCTGTATGATGTAAAACCCTTATTTCATTAAATATCAGGATCGATTTTCAACCTTCTTTTATTCCCTACATTAGTTTCCTATTTAGTGTGTGACCTAGCACCCTTTTGCACTATTATTAGTGCACTACTCAGTGAGGAATCTGGGGATTGGGCCCCAAACCGCGCCGTGGTGAATAACCTTCAGTTTCATCACCCCCTCAGAAAACTCGCCCTTGCTTGTCTGTTGTGCAACCAAACTCCAGGAAGTAATCGTCTTCACACTGAGAGCCGATTGGACGACACCGAACACACGTTACAGCCACGAACGACAGCTATTGGTTTTCGGATGCGCCCCGCCCACATTTCTATCCAGCCCTCATGTTCGGCCGTCCTCTATGCAAGCGCGTGAAAGTTCCAGTTAAACATGGCGGCCTTGTGTGTTCGTGCAGTGAGGCATGTTTTAGCGATTCCGTCACTTTCGAGGTGAGTTTTATTTCTCGTTGTGTAATACAGACACTTAAATTAAGTCTTTGAATTATTTTACATTTAAAATGAGATTCCGTATGTTATTCTTGTGTTGATTCAAAGCCTTCATAAGCCGGTGCAGTTAGCTAACATAGGGCTGTGTCCCAAATAGCGCACTTACCCCTGTATCTGTGAGGTTTACCCGGTGTGCAGTGACTGAGTGCTGTTCCCTATCTAGTGCCCTATCTAGCAGATGTGGAGAGATTAGGGACTCGGCTCTGGCCAGGCTAGTCAAGTGGTGTGGAGCGTTGTGTTTATTACTGGGGTCTTTTTAAATGTAAAGTTTTTATGGTTTTGAAATTTATTTCATTATGATAATATATATTTTAAGTGTTAAAGTTTAAGTTAAGTAGCTATAACTGTTTGTGCTGGTCAATAATAGTTGTAATAATAATAATAATAATAATAATA
>JAQKPX010000001.1:3589028-3599195 GCA_030068255.1 Clarias angolensis
TACACAATCAAAAGAATTATTTAAGTTTGTATGGAATGTGAATGTGTATGAATCAAAATGGTCAGATAGTCCCTGGTTCATCTATTTCATTTCATCCATTAAAACATTGGAAGGGACCAATACAACAGTTTGACATATTTTTAAAGCAGAAGGAATTAACTGGCAAGCTCAGCGATAGCAAATGGAAGATCACAGAAGACAACTGAAATGGATGAACACTGAACCCTCTCCATGGTAAAGAAAAACTCTTCCACAACATCTAGCCAAGTCAAGAACACTCTATCTACTGTAGGTAGGCGTATCATTATTAAAGTCTACATTGAAGAAACAGCTTTATGATGTAAATACAGATACATTTAGGCTTTTGGCAGATGCACTTTTGCAGAGAAACTTACATAATTGCTTTGAAGTTAACCCAAATACCTAAGAAACAGATAATTCTTTAAAGATTGCCAGTGACTCAGCTGTACAGACACCTAGAGTACATTCATTTCACCATCTAGGAGCCAGGACAGACAACAGTGCAGATACAGGAAGCCAGTGAACTTGGAAAGGTTGAAAACAAGGTCAGATAGCTGCATTCTTGGTCAGAACAACGGGAAAGGTGCATAGGGGCAGATCTGCCAGAAGTGAGTTTCAATAGCACAGACTTGAAACAACAAGGGTCTGAACAAGCTCCTGAGTGGCCTGTGTGGAGAGAAATGCACAAATTTGTCTTATGTTATAAAGAAAAAAGCGACAGTGTATGGGGAAAAGGACAGTTGAGTGTCCAGAGGTACCCCAAGGTGGTGGGCAGTGACTGAGGGAATGATCTCAGTGTTGTCCAGGGAGATCATAAGATACTGGCAGGGGGACGAATCATCTGGGTTAAACATCTGTTCAATTGCACTGTGATTAGATTTCTGTTGATGTCTGTCATCCAGGAGGAGATGTCTGTCAGACATGCTGAGATCCAGGTGGAAACCTGAGTGTTTGAGGGAGAAAAGGAAAGAATGCATTGTGTTATCTGCATAACAATGGTATGAAAAGCAGTGTGAGGATATAACCTTACCAAGAGACCGGGTATAGAGGAAGAACAGAAGGGGACCAAGTACTAAGCCGTGTGGGGCACCAGTGGAGAATCTGCATGAAACAGATGTGGATCCCCTCCTTGTCACCTCATATGATTGAGCTTCTACTGTAGGTAGGATGCAAACCATTGGATTAGGACAGGTGACAATTTAACTGATCTAACAGCATGTAGGTTCTCACTGACAGACAGAAGGGCAATATCTGTGGAATGTGCCACTTTGAATCCAGATTGGTTAGGATCATTGAGGTTGTTTTGCGAGAGATAAAGAGACTTTTGATAGTAAACTGTGCATTTGAGAATTTTAGTGAGAAAAGAGGGAAGTGATACCAGGCAACAATTATTGATTTCTGCTGGATCCAGGCAGGGTTTCTTGAAGATGGGCTAACCTTTCTTCTTAACTGCAGCAGGAACATGACTAGATGATATGGAAAGGTTGAAAATAGTTGTAATAAAGGGTAGGAGGTCTTGTGAGATGGCCTGGAGCATTGTGGAAGGGATTTGGTCTAATGGACAGCTGGTAGGATTAAAGGATGAGATGATGCGCTGAATGCCGCACAGATGATTGTGCCAGTGGAAGAAAAAGAGGATGCTGAAAGTGTACTGCTTTGTTTTCATATGAGTAAAAAAATCAAATGTATCAAATCAAATTAATTTCAAATGAGAAAATAATCTGATCAGCAATGTAATTATTTCAGGTTGAAGCCCACATACATGTCTGCCTGTCTTTCTGTATGGCAGAACTCTCTGCCTAACTTATTAATACAAAGAAATACAATTTTGTAAGGTTGAGTATCTTATGGCAAATACACACCCTGTTTAGATTATTAAATCTGACACATCTGTTCCAAACATCACTTTTACTAAACATTTTGATTTTAGAATATAGCACTGGGCTCTCAGTTCAGGTATTTTATACGCCCTCATTCAGACTGCCGTGGATATGTTTGCTCTAATGACCCATGTTTTAACTCATAGTTGCATTCCACCTGACTGCTTTTTATTAGTGCCACAGTTTCGGAACAGAGGAGACAAACTGGTTTTAAGCTTCCTGCAGGAAGAATAAAAACACAATGATCTGTCCATTCACCTTTGAAGGATCAGTTTTCATAGGCTACTTGCCTTTTATTGGAGTAAGCAGTGCTGTCATGCATTTGTTTTTGTTTTGTGAGAATTTGGGCACTTTGTAGGGGCATTACGGTTGTTTTTGTGTCTTCCTCATACTTTGTGTATTTATAATAAACTATCGTGTTTATTGGCTCTGTTGAGTGACACATATAGCCACGCCCACTTCAAAGGGGAAAAAACGCTAAATTTGTCCAAAAAAGTTTTGGCTGCTGTGATGTAATCTGGCACATGACTGCTCATAAAGTTTCATTACATTCTGTCCAGACGGTTTTGTGTGATGCTGTGACAAAATGTGGCTGGATAAACAAATACACACAGACAGACAGACATACAGACAAAACATTTTCTGAGACTGGTTTCGGGTCCTCCAGTGTATGAAACGTAAAGATATCATTGAAAGAGCGACCAATGTACAAACAAAACCTTTTTTTTTTTTCATTTATATAGATGAATGTTGCTTTCAGATTATTTATTTATTTTAATTTGACTTTTCTTTCCCCCCAAATAATAAATTTGCTTCGTTGTGATTAATTCAGATTCTTTGGTTTTCATGGGAATCTTTCATATTATTTTATTACTTATTTCAGATGCTTAAATAGTTTTTTTAAATAATAATTTTACATGATTTGTTCATTTTCATGATTTGATTTTTTTTTTTATACATAATTCAGTCAGACAGTTGATTCATTTCCACGTGGTTCTTTCAAATTATTTAATTTGATTCATTCAAATGATTCATGATTCATGAATGTGTTTCACGTGCTAATATTGTTTTCTGTGATTATTTTACTTAACTTTCCCATGATTTCTTTATTCACATGATTTATTTTATTTTAAAGGATGCTTTAAGATAATTCATTTCTTTTCATGTGATTTTTATTTCCACACATGATTCATTTTCTTTCACATTATTCCGTCATTTAATTAGTTTATTCCCATGTGCTTCTTTCAAATGATTCAATTACCATCATTTGATTCTTTTAGATTTATTCACTTGTATGTGATTTATGTGATTCTTTCAGACGACTACTTTTATTTCCAGCTGATTTTTTTTTTTACCCCACATGATTTGTTTTCATGTTTTTTTTTTCTTCTACTGTACATGCTGAATTTTCATACTATGCATGTAGTTTTACTTGTGATCTTATAAATATCCACCTATTAATCAACACACACACACACATTGTGCACAGTGACTTTTGATTTAAAAAAAAATCACTTTGCTTAATGCAGCTGTTGTATGGATCTACTGTACAGTTCCTTTCAGAGAGCAAACAGAGAGATTAGCATTTGGATTTAAACGAGACGGCAAAGTGGAGCAATGTCACGAGCAGAAGCAGCAAGGATGAGTGGAGCGCATGAGAAATTACAAATGGAAAGACGGCGAAATTAAGTTATTAAAAAAATCAGCTGACGTTAAACCAGTCATGGCTGAAGCGATAATTGATTGTGTTAGCTGTATCGAATGATAAGAGGGAATAACAATCCTCCCCAAAGGGAGAAGACGACGTATCACACGCCCGCAGAAATCCGCTAGCTGCTGCGGGAGGCAATTACTACCATCATTTTTTATTCCTTTTTTAAAAAATTTTTTATTTTAAATCCTAATAAACCTGTATCCTTCAGACGCTAACCAATTAAACATGCGTAATTACGGGTGCGGTATAGTTATTCATAAGCTGATTAGCATGTCTGCCTTGCATTCAGATTAGCTGCATACTGATGAGGCGTAGGTTAAGCAGCAGATCTAAGGTTGCATATGCAAATGACATGCAAATGAGCAGGTAAAAAAAACACACACACATGACAGCAGCAGGAAGGCCACATCACCGATGGCATTGCTAATGGTGAATTTGCATGCTGTTTATTCTCATCATTATTCTCCATTCAGGACCGAAGCGCAGCGCATTCTCGTCGTGTTCGGGTCACGCAGAGGAGAAACCGCACGTCTCTCTTCACTCTGCACCGCACTGTAGACCTGCAGGTAGAAATGTCTCCGGGACAAAAAACAAAAGCGTCTACCAACAGAGGGAGGAGCGGGTTTCAGAGAGAAAAGAGAAACATCTCTGATGTCTGATCATGACGGTGTCACCGCCGTACTCGTGCAGGGGTGCCAATACTTTGGGCAGGGCCGCAGTTGGGCGACAGTCAGGAAGAGTTCAGCTACAAACAGATCTGTCATGCCTCACCTCCAGACTTTCATCTTTCGCTCATAAACAACATTCAACAACATTTCATTCCAGCCATGAAAACGTTTCCCTCAGGTTCCCCCCTTTCTTTCTTTCTTTCTTTCTTTCTTTCTTTCTGTCTTTCTTTTTCCCCTGAAAATTCTTCTCCAAATTAATTCTGCTTAATTAATTGCTTCCATTTGCATTCTTCTTTTAACTTTTTTTTTTTTTTATATTTCGTCCTTTCTCTTCTTTCTTCTTAGTTTACATTTTTTCTATCCTCTATTTTATTTAAGTTGTTTTTAGATTTGTTTATTGAGTCTATTTTTTATTCTCCCTTTTTTCCTTTAATTTTTTTTTGTGCTGTTTTGCAGTTTGGTTTAATTTACAGGTTTTAGCTTTTTTCCCCCTTCTTTTTTGCTTTAGTTTTTGTTTGCTCATTCATCTTTAATTTTCTTCCTCTTTAATCTTTCTTTCTTTTCTTTTTAAATTTTTTTCTTTTCACTTCCTTTTATGCTTTCTTTCTTTCTTTTTATTCTTTCTTCCTTCTTTCTTCATTCGCTTTTTTCATTTATTCATTTTCATTCTCTTTTTTTTTTCATTCCTTTCTATTTCTCTTCATGTTTGGCTGTTTGTTTGCTTAATTGTTAGTTTCTCTTTGTTCTTTCATTGTTTTTTTCTTTCTTGATGTCTTTCTCTTTGTTCTGTTCTTTTCTTCATTCATTCATTTCTTCAGTTCTTTCTTTCTTTTTGCCTTCCTTCTTTCTTTAGTTCTCTGTTTTTTTAGATTAAAATTTTTTTCTACTTTAACACACACACACACACACACACACACACAGTCAGTAGAAGTGGAGCAGCAGAAGGAGACAGCAGGTCCATCAGCTCTGTTAGACTTTATTTTATTTTCTACACACAAAAATATCTATATACAGACTCGTGCTATAGAGACACTGAGTGTGTGTCCTGTTCCTCTGAAAACACTGAAGCATCACCAGCGCTTTATTCCTGATGTTCAACACACACCACAACGGCTTCATGGTATTGCTCACATCTGTGTGTGTGTGTGTGTGTGTGTGTGTGTGTGTGTGTGTGTGTGTTGGGGGGGTGGCGGTTGTTCAAATCAGAACAGATCGGATGCTACGCTGTTACAACAAACCACACACACACACACACACACACACACACACACACACAGTGAAAATATATGTAATAAATATATAGATACATCTGATACACATTTCAGATATAACACACACACACACACACTACTATCAGTTGTAATACACACTGCTATCCAAGTGCATCACAAAATACACTCTCTATCAATTTCAGCACAATAAAAGACAATTGTTTCGATTGTAGATAGAAACACGGGAGCTGTAGAGTGACATCCACATGAGTGTGTTTCAGCACGAACACACACACACGGGAGGAGAAGAGAGAGAGAGAAAGAGATTCCAGAAGCACAGACTTCTTCTCTGATGACTTCTAATACACAAACAGATGACTGAGTCACAGGAAGAAAGGATAGAGGAAGCGTGTATGTGTGTGTGTGTGTGTGGAAGCTTCTTCTTCACTGTGGCAGAGCTTTGAGGATGGCGTTCACCTCCTCGGCCACGGCAGTCAGTGCGAACTCAAACTGCTCCTGCAGAGACACACCGAGAACACACACACTTTAACATCACTGACTCGTGTCTCAAACCGAAAGCCGATCTTAAATTGAAGTGGGTGTGGCCTATATACAGTGCATCTCAAAAAATTTGATTATTGTGAAAAAGTCAATTTCTTTTGTAATTTAATAAAAAAATGTGAAACTCTCTATGTATCTCTCAGTCTAGTTCAGTACACACATGGGGGACACTGCTGATGTGACGGTTGTCCAAAAGATGAGCATCAACACCCTTTGTATGGAGGGTAACCCACACATGGTGCTGTGTTAAAGTATTTTCATGGAACGCTTTTCCCTGGAAGGGAAAAATGTAAGAGGAAAATTTGCACAAGCAACAGTGGATGACCGCAGTCTTTAGAAAACTGTCAAACAAGGCTGATTCAAGAACTTGAGAGAGAGCATCACAAGAAATGAAATGAGACTGGAGTCAGTGCATCAAGAGCCACCACACACACTACAACTGTTCCATTCCTATTATATATTAAGCCACTCCTGGACCAGAGACAACACCAAAAAAAAGGAGAAAAAAAACTGGACATTTGCTCAGTGGTCCAACGTCCTCGTTTCAGATGAAAGTATCTTTTGCATTTCATTAAGAATCTGACAGAATCTAAGCTCCTTGAAGTCCAGTGATGATTTGGGGAGCCAAGGCATCTGCTGGCGTTGGTCCACTGGGTTTTATCAACTCCAAAGTCAACACAGCCGTCTACCAGGAGATTTTACAGCAGTCCATGCTTGTGTTTGCTGATATGCAGATGCTGAGTTCCTTTCCCAGCAGGACTTAGCATCTGCCCAGAGTATTAAAACTATTGATCATGATATTACTGTGCTTGATTATCGAGCCAACTCACCTGACCTGAACCCCATGAGAGGAGAATCTGTAGTGTATTGTCAAGAAGAAGATGGGAAACACCAGACTCAACAATACAGATGAGCTGCTATCGAGGCAACCTGGTATTCAATAACATGCCTTGTCACACCGATGTAGGAATTTATTCTAAAGGAGCCTTGACCAAGCACTGAGTGCATAAAGTAACATCATTTTATTTTTAGAAGTTTGACATTTCCTGTTCTGTCTTTTTTTGAAATACAGAATTTTTGATTTTTATAAGCTGTAAGCTGTAATTACCGAGAACAAAACAAAATAAGGCTTGACATTTTTCACCAAAGAAAATGAACTGTTTCACAATATTCAACGTTTTTGAGATGCACTGTGTATATATACCGTATAAAAGACAAACAGATAGACAGATCCTTTGTTAGTCAGACAGAAAGACAGCGACATCTCATGTATGTATGCATGTATTTTTTGAGTCAGACACAAAGTCAGACAGATGAGTTTGTTATACAGACAGACTAATGAAAAGCTGGTATGAAGAGACAACCTTGAGACATACTACAGACATACCTTGGTGTGCACCATGCCTGCTCTCTGATCCCTCAGATGTTCCAGAGTGGCAGCAATATCAATCTCCTTAGCACCTGTAACACACACACTACAATTAGTCAGTGCTAAACTAGTAACTAGAAGCAGATATTACTTGTTACTGATATTATCTTTCTCGCTCCAGTGGAAAACATCAAACATGGTCATGATTACAGCCTGGGTGTTGGATATGCTGGGAATCATCTTCATTTCCTTGTTGGCTAAACATGAGAAAGTTCATTACATCATCAAAGGAGAGGCCTAATACAAAAAAAAAGAGAAAGGAGAGGGAGAGAGAGAGAGAGAGAGAGAGAGAGGGAGAGGTGCAGCCCAGGGCTCAAAATGTCCTCTGACTCTTTCATGTTCATAGACATCCTGAGATTCCCGAGTTTAGAATTGAAAAAGGGAGATAGAGAGGGGAGAAAAGGCTCTGCAAATGAAAAGGCATTCTCAAGCAATTTTCAATTCAGCACTGAAGATGAAGGCAAAGAAGACAGCGGAGGGAAAAAAAGAAGAAGACGAAGGGAGGGGCAGAGTGTGAGGAAGAAAAAAGAAAAGGAGGAGGGAGGAGGTGTGAGACGAAACTTTGTGAGGCTTTGATCAAACAAGCGGGAAGAGAACGACCTGGGACCAGCCTCTCTCTCTCTCTCTCTCTCTCTCTCTCTCTCTCATGCTGTCTGTCTCGCTCTCTCTCTGTCTTACGATAATAAAGGAGGAAGAAGAGGGAGGACTGTGAAGGCCTAAAGAAGCCTGGGAACGAACCACATGGGACACCTGCTCCTGTGTGTTTGTGTGTGTGTGTGTGTGTGTTTGTGTGTGGAGGTTGATCACGCACCTTTAGCCATTTTATTCAGTACCATGTCAATCAGGATATATGTCCCGCTCCTGCCCGATCCATCACTGCACCAGGAGAAAGACAGACAGAGAAAGAGATGGAGAGAAAAAATAAAATAAAAAATGTTAGTGAGAACAGCTGAGTGTGTGTGTGTGCGTGTGTGATGATATTTCAGGCATGCAGTTTGTTGTTGCATCATCACCCATCAGCACACACGGCTTCTCAAAAGAGACAGAGCGAGAGAGAGAGAGAGAGAGAGAGAGAGAGACAGACAGAGAGACACACACACACGGTACTTGCCTGCAGTGGATGGTTATCGGACACGAGCGTCCCCTGTAACACTTGTTAACCTTTCTGTAATGAAACACAAACACAGCGATGAGCCTGTAACAAATACATTTAGAGTGATTACATCATACAAACTCTACTGCACTTTACACTCAGCACTCCTATACACTCCCCTGTGTCAGGACATTCATGTGCTGCTCTCATTCAGTAGTGTACCATTTTTCTGTACCATTCCAGAGCATGAACCAGCAAAACACACTCAAGTGCACTTGAACAGGTGGTCTCGGTCGTGTGTCAAATCAGGTTGAAAGCTGATCATACCAAAAACATGAATGTGCGTCACTGTTTCGAATGTGACATCATCAACACCACCTGCCTCCTCTAAAATCATCGTATGTACATGAGCCTTCCAATGTCTCAGACATATCAGTATTAGTAGGATTGATGTGAAAGTAGTTTCTTGGTGTATTTTGGAGGATTGCAACCTAGCTACGGTACGTGCATGCTGTGGACTAATGTATTGCAGTGTATCTAGATACAGAACATCATTACTTAATGTGAAAGTGGATCAGGAGGGAGGGGTATACTCAGACATGGTACAAGGCAATCATGCCTAGTGTGAAAACAGCCTGACTGTCTTTACCCTTTACACTGTCCCATTGACTTTTCCATACTCTGTTCACTCTTCCGTAGACTACACACTCTCAAAACTATACACTTCGCACAATAGACACTATACACTATTCATTCACTGTTACATAAACGATACACTATTCTGTATACCATACACTCTTCCATAGAGTACACACTGTTTTATACACTGTTTCATCCACTATACACTATTTAATACACTGTTCCATATGGTATACTCACAGTGTATATTCTACACACTGTATGATGAAATATACACTGTTCCATACACTACACAGTTTTATATACTGTTCCATACAATACACACTGTATAACACTCTGTTATATACACTGTTCCATACACTATACACCATTCTGTACACTATACACTGTACACTGGCTTATACTCAGTTCTCTAAACTATACACAGTTCCATAAACTATGTACTCTTCCATTGTACATTGGGTTATGCACTGTTCCATACACTATACACTGGTTTATACAATGTTCCATACACTATACACTGGTTTATACAATGTTCCATACACTATACACTGTTCTCTAAACTATACACTGCTTCATATACTACACAGTGTTCTGTACAATATACACAGTTCTATACATTATATATATAGTTTCATATACTGTTCCATAAACTATACACTAGTTTATACACTGTTCCATAAACTATACACTGGTTTATACACTGTTCCATAAACTATACACTGGTTTATACACTGTTCCATAAACTACACACTGGTTTATACACTGTTTTATAAACTATAAACTAGTTTATACAATGTTCCATAAACTATACACTAGTTTATACACTGTTTCATAAACTATACACTAGTTTATACACTGTTCCATAAACTATACACTGGTTTATACACTGTCTCATAAACTATACACTAGTTTATACACTGTTTCATACACTATACACTAGTTTATACA
>JAQKPX010000001.1:3605811-3618118 GCA_030068255.1 Clarias angolensis
GGGTAAAAAAAAAAAAAAAAAAAAAAAATATCTAGATATATATATATATATATATAAACTGGCATGGTACATCACAAATCTGCACAAAATAACTCATAGCATTGAAGAAAAGAGAAAAATCAATATGGCTTGTCCAAATATTCATCACTATGTGTGGTAAATCCATAAACTTGTTCTGCTGAAACCCAAAGCCATATAATTAGACAGATAGAGTTTGTACGGGAACAATAACACTTTACTGCCAAATCTACACTGGAGTGTCTTACCCGTTTGTTGCATTGTGGGTCCTAAAATATTAATTCCAAAAGTATATACTGTGCTGTCATGGAACAAAGGATAAATCTAAGGAACTAATTATTTTAGAATGGCTTAGCCCTCAATATGACCGAGAATCTGTGGAAACACCTGAAGTCAGTATCGGGATATGCAAGCACATGCCAGATATTGGGGCAGGAGTCAACACTTATGGAACCATCATGCTACAAAGAAAAAACACTTGTGTAAATCAACTGGTAAAACTCCTAATTAAGTCGATCCAGGGTGTAAAACTACAAAAAGTGTAGTTAAAGTTGGTGACTTATAAGCCATAACATAACATAACAACACCACCAACGTAGTCAAGATTTAAGAATTTTGTTTAAAAACCCAACATTGGCTCTTTTAGGTCACCGTAAGATTTAAACTCACAACCTACTGGTCTGTAAGAGAGAACCTTAAGGAAGGTTAACTAAAACCGCCCATCCACAGATCATCTCAAATTAGCTTCCTGCTATTTCAGAGGAAAATATTCATAGGGTAAGGCATGGGCTTTTATTGGTGCTCGAACACGAGCAATAATTCTGAAGCAACTTAAACGTAGCGTATGTTTCACTTAACCAAGCATTCCCTCGAGACCGAGGCAGCTATTATTAACCGAACCGTCTCCTAGTTGTAATTGAAGTTTAAGTTCATCTCACCGCCCCGCTTTTCATTCGCTCGGCTTGTTCTCGCCCCTCCCTCTCTGTCTCTTTTCTTGTCTGTCTGAGCTCACAGTTTCTCACTTCATTTCTTCTAATCACAATTTTCTCCGTGTCCTTCAGAGATATAATGGCCCGCTGTGGCCGTTAGGAAAATGAGGGGAAAACACTGACTTTTACGAGGGGCGATAAAAACACAATGGGCCTGACCATAAACTAATCACACTCACGTTCAGCATGTCCCTCGAGAGCCGTTGAAGTGAAATACGCCATGAGTCTGCGCCAGCATGACTGGCTCAATACACCGCGTTATACCCGTTTTAGTGGCAAAAAATATATGAAATATCATTCGGTCCATATTTTTTTAATTATTTTTTTATTTAGTAGTTGAGTGTTTTCATGTATTTTTGTCTTGCTGTTATTATTTATCAGTTGTCATGTAATTTTGCCCAGACCATCGTATGTATAGTTACCATAGCAATGCTAGTATTGAATTACTAATTAACCACGCTTGTTCTTTAAATTAAATTTTTTATCCCCAGTTATGCAGATGACTTATAAACTTAAAACGAGATGGTTGTTGTAGAATTGAAGGTGGAAATTATTTAACTAAATCATTTGAGATGCTTTTCTGGCTTGGCTGTGTATAGTTAAATTGTGGAAAACTTTATTCTGTAAGTTCAGAATTATTATATTTTTATCTCTTTGTTTTCCAAGTCACTTCACATAGTAACATAGTGATATGTTAAAAAAACAAACCAGCAAACAAATTACTTTATGTCTCAGTTAAATTATGTGTTTATTATTATTATTATGATTATACTTATTAAACTTATTATTATTATTATTATTTTTTTTTTTATCAACCTTTCTTCTTCTGGAACCTCTGAACTACAACACATTGAGCAGTAATTTCAGAATTATTATATATATATATAGTATATATCATTTCTTTCATAATTATTACTTCTTTAATCTGCAGACCTGAGCTACAACAACAAAAGAACACAATCCAAGCACAGGGGTTCTCACTCAGTACAGGGGTTCTCTCTCATTCTTTCTTTCTCTCTGTCTCTCTTTTGACCTTCCAGTAACAACCACCGAACCTCAAACACAGCCTGCGTTTTAATTTTTTTCATTGTTCCGTTTCGGCGCTCTCATTAAACGGCTGCTTAAGAATCGTAAAAATGATTTCTGATGTGGTTCTTCTGCTTCATTACCTCATTAAACTCCTAAGTCGTGACGCTTTGTTCGTCATTACGGAGTAATGACTCCGCGAACCGGAGCCCGTCTGATGAGCTAATACAAATGTTCCAAAGCAGGTGATCAAATATTGTCAGTGACTAACATCGCTATGCAAGGTTAAGCAAAGGTCAAAGCCGAAGCGGCAAACAATCGCGCCGCTGGAGCAGAACAAATCCCGGGACTGGCGCTGCTGGAGCAGGTGACCTTCAAGATAATGAAGGTAGACACTATGAGTGTTTTTTTTTTCCCCCTCGCTAATCTTAATGAAAATGACAGACGATGACATAAACACACCAAGATAATTGACAGGGATCGACATGCACATATTCATCATTAATCCAAATGGGGCATTTTTAATGGAAGCGTTAATGGAAGAGTCTGCACACCTCTAGTTTGCACCGTACAAAACTAATTCAATTGAGATCATTATTCTTTTTTCCTCATCAGTAATTGGCAAAATGATAAATACAAGCAACTGGTAACCTCAATTAGATGCCATCCCATTAGTTGGCGAGTGTTGATCGGTTGCTAGGGAAGGTCGGGTGACATCAAACGCATTAGCGTAATCAATTTGCGTTAGCTGGGAGTTCAATTAAAAGCACGCTTTTAACAAAGCAAGCGAGATATCCTGCGCGCCACTGTCTCGCCTTAAGCCTAAATGAATACTCGAAGCAAAGCAAACAACACATCCATTAACGGCTTGGCTGCAATTGTTCACACAGTATCATGGCTCTGAGAGGCATGAATGTGGTGCTGCTTTATTTCTCTCGCTCGTACACAATTCACATGAACACTATCCCGTGGTGAAGTTGAGTCAGGTGAGCTGGAGTAATTTCGCCAATGATTTTACATTACAGCCTGTGAAAACTGGAGTCTGTGAAAACTATCTTACTATATAGACTTGTAAATGCCATTTTTCTGCGTGAAAGCATTAGGGATAAGGTCTGGTTCGGGGCCAATCGCATATAGGTGGAACTCCCGGCCTCCATCCTGATCCACATGCCATCCAGCACATAGTGCAATGGGTACTACCCTCCCTGGAGATACTGTATATTCCTTGTTTCTGTGGAAGTTACTTACGGGGGCCGGTTGCCAGCCCGACGCATGATTGCATCTAAGCATTTGGGGATGAAGGACCTTGCTCAAGCTTTCAACAGGCGTCAGGTCTCGAACTGGGGACCTCCTAATCAGCAATCCAACACCTTAATCTTTGAGCTACCCCTGCCACCATGAAAACATAATTTTCTCAAAATCTGTGAAGCTTCCGCATATGTGGATTAGTCCGCTCCTCCTGCTTTAAAAAAAAAATTACTAAATAATATCCTGCTGTCCACTTGGGTGTAATATGGTATGTTAGAAAGTTAAAATGTTGTACGTGTGCAGCTCACCTGCCAAAAATCAGCCACCGTAGATGACAGAGGGCCCTGAGCTGAGATGTAGGCTGGGTTACGAGGGTCATGGTCCATCTACAGAGCCAAGGAGGAAGAGAGATTAATAGCAGCACACAGATTACCAAAGCTCATGCATTAAAGTGGAGCAGATGGCTGGTCTCCTGGTGCAGTCGTGTATTTGCTATTTATTTATTCATTTATTTATTCATTGCTCACCAATTAAGAGCAAATTGTTTATGATAGCAGCTGGAAGAGATGTACAAATTGCAAGAGAGAGAGAGAGAGAGAGAGAGAGAGAGAGAATGATAATTTGAGTAACCTGAATATATTATGTGTGGTAAGTCTAGCAATCCAAGGTATGAAAAAATGTTTAAAGCCACCAGTTAAATGATGTAGAGCTGTTTTAATGCCAAATGATCAAAAAATAAGAGGCCACGCCTCCTTCATTGAGACTGACACATACCGAGGTCACGTCTCCTTCACTAATACTAACGCACAGACAGGCCACGCCTTCTTTGCTGAGAATGACACGCATGAACACACACAGAGGCCACACCTCCTTTATTGAGACTGATACAAGCATGCAGAAACAACACCTCCTTCACAAGGACTGACACACCCACACAGAGGCCACACCTCCTTCACTAAAACTGAGACCACACCTTTTTTACCAAGACTGATGCACACATATACTCAGGCCACGCCTTCTTCACTGAGACTGACACATACATATACTCAGGCCACGCCTTCTTCACTGAGACTGACACACACACACACTCAGGGGCCACGCCTCCTATACTGAGATACACACACTCAGAAGCCACGCCTCCTATACTGAGATACACACACTCAGATGCCACACCTCCTTCACTGAGGGGACAGGCAGCAGAACCCTGATCCTAAAGCCACGATCTTAATTAGACTTGTTCCAACACATTTACAAACTTGAACTCATATCACATTAGTGCTTTGTTTGTTTGTTTATTTGTTTTTTTTTTCTCTGCTGATGGAAATAATCCGGTTTGGCCTTTCCTTTATTCACTTTACATTTATTAAAGGAAATTGTATGAAACAAAAGACAAAGTCAAGATAAATCACAAAGAACATCAACAGGCTACCGTCTGATGAGGCCAGAGCCGAATTCGTCACGCTTCCCTCCGTTGCTGTGTTCTTCCTTTCGCTTCCCCTCCCTCACTTTGTCTTTCACTCTCTTTTCTGTGCAGCGTGTGCTGCTCTGCTCTAATGCCATCCATAACGCTCTGGCCTCGAATGAATAGCGACAGACAAATTAGCGGCTGAAAAAATCAATTTACATCTTTCAAACGGCGGTAAAGCCTGCGCTCTGATTCTCATTAAACCCGAGGATTAGGGTCGGATGGTGTTTTAGTGACTCGAACGAAAATAAGAAACCCAAAATTGTCCGGCTTCAAATCAATAACTTTCAAATGAAAAGCTTACCGCAGTCCCGATTAGCACTTGTTAACGTTCGTGTTGTTTGGAGGTTTCAGTATCACACGCTGTTTCTCGAGACTCTTTCGTGAGCCTGTCAGAAAGCGCCGCTGAATAATCCGCTGAATTATTCCGCCGTGCTACAAAGGAACTCGGGTTAATGAGAAGGCGATCGTCAGCGGATTGGAACGCAGCCATTCTGAGTGGATACAATAGGAAGCCGGCTAAGTGGAGCTCAGGTATGCTCCCTTGTTAGGGGATCAAGCTGGGACACTATTGTCCCCAGGCGGTGGAAGAGAGCGTAATCCAGTACAAGCAGGCTTTACTCGCTTAAAAAAAGAAGTCTAGCAAATTCTCAAAGCATTCTAATGAGCTTGGTGTAGCAAAAGAAGCTTCCAGAGCTAACCCTGACTCTCTGCCTGGATTCCGTAAGATAACTCGAATTGGCTACTGCACTAATCAGTGTGAAATTTTTTGTTATATCCTTTTTAACCGCATATGCTGTGTTTAGTTCATCGATTAGATCAACGAGGCTAGCTTTCTTTTCCACTGTTGCTTGTGTAGCTTGCACATAAGAATTTCACTCACATGTACTGTACCTGTGTACCAGTAACGTGATGTGACAATAAAAGTGATTTGATTTGATTTGATTTACCAGCTACACACTCTAACCAGACACACCAACACCTTCCGCTACATCCTTTCAAGCTTTATTTTCTTATTAATGTCTGTATATACTGTACACGCAACTCTGCGTTGACCGTGGAGGCCAATGGTGACCAATGGTGACCGTTGTATTCATTCCCATTTTTACGACCGCGGTAGGACTTCTCGTCAACATTCACACACTCATTAACACACTATATGGGCAATTTGAAAACACCTATCAGTCTATGCTTTTGGACTTTTTGTTTGTGGGAACAGTTCACAGCTGGAATTGCAGAAAATGTTGGCTTAACCTTCATACTATAAACACAATTTCTTTTCCCCCTAATTAATTGAAGTAGTAAACTCAAAATAGTGATTTTTAAGTGCAGTGAAATATCTGACTTCCTGCCACCCGCTGCTTTTGTCTGTGTCCTCCACTAACTCGTGCAGAAGATCTAAATGCAAGCTAAAAGGATTTGAACAGATCATCTGTGTAAATGATCCATGTTCGATGCTCATCATAAAAGCTACCCCGGCTAAATTAGCTGTACTACTACCATAATCGTGGCATGGCTCTGACGTTTGGTGAATGAGCAACAAAAAAAAGAAAAAAAATCAGACACAAAGCTCCATTGTTCGTATGAACGACATGCACTGCCATTAGCAGGCTCAAAATGGATATAATTGCTTAGCACAACCTTTATAGTCAGCAAGAGCCATTATACGCCAGACAGCTAATACCAGACTTTTGACTGCCCTTGTCTCGCTTCCCATAAAGGGAGATATTAAAGCGGATATATCATCTCAAACTCAAAAAGATGATCACGCTCATAAAATCTAATTACTCCAAGCTGAGAAGTGGATCAGTGGAGTGCCAGCTCGACAATAACTGCAAGGAGTGTGTGCGAGGCTCTCTGGGCCACGGCAGCAGACTTTGCGAGGAGCACAGCCGGAAACACCAACACAAATAAGGCTACGGTTTGTCTGTCAATTCTGACTAACGGAAAAATAGATATCTATACACAGAGAGGAATAAGAACCGCTGCCAGGGAACTGCCACCATTTCATTTTCTTAGATTTCTTATTAAAGCAGAGAAAATCCTCTCTGATCGCCAGCACCTACTTTTTATGGAGTTTTTTGCAGTCACTCTCAAGGGCAAAACTATCTTTAAAACCAGTCTAAGTGATCCCGAATAAAGCACAGTTTTGTTGGCTTCGTTTATCTGCTGTAAGCACTTTAATCCTGGTCAGGGGTGTAACGAATCCCAAATCCATCACAGGAACAAGACTGGAATACACATACACCCTGGATGATTACCTAAAGGGGCAACTTTGTATCAGCATTCCATCTGCTGGCTTGTTGCAAGGCATGGGTCCAGGGGTAGCTCAGTGGTTAAGGCTTTGAACTACGGTTCGGAAGATCCCAGGTTCAAACCCCACAACCACCAAGTTGCCACTGTTGGGCTCTTGAGCAAGACCCTTAACCCTCAACTGCTCAGATGTGTAATGAGATAAAATGTAAGTCGCTCTGGATAAGAGCGTTTGCCAAATACCTAAATGTAAATGTAAATGTGTTGGGAAGTAACCAGATTCTAGACTCTGGACCATTCCCCAACCTACCTGTTGACAACCATGAGTCAGGATCTTACCTGATACCTTGGTCCAATACCCAGTTCCAACAAGCTGCCCCTGCTTGTCTATAAAAGGGCATCATGTCAGGGATGATCCTACCTTCTGACCCAAGCTTCCTTTCATGTTTTTTGTATCCTCTGGCTTAGTGGTTAGTACTGTGGCCTTTCACCTCTAAGGTTGGGGGATAAAGCCGTTTGGTGGAGTCTCCCATTGCATGGTGAGACCATGCGCTATAGGCTGATGTGTGAGCCTGATGTGCTATAGGCCAGTGTGTGATCAAAGTGTGTGTGCTTGTACCAAGTTGCTTGTACCACAGAACAGGGGTAGTTCAGTGGTTAAGGTGTTGAACTACTGACCGGAAAGTCTCAGGTTGAAAACTCACCACCACCAAGTTGCCACTGTTGAGCCCTTGAGCAAGGACCCCAACTCTCAACTGCTCAGATGTATAATGAGATAAGCGTGTCTGCTAAATGATGTAAAATGTAAATGGATAGACTCAAGATCCCACATGACCCTACAATGAATTATTAGTGAGTACTCATGAATTAAATGTAAATCTAGGATGAACTGGTAGTCCAAAGATGATCTCCAAAGCATAAAAAATATATATATATCAGACTAGTGACCCACAAATGACTGGCACCAGAAGACTAGGTACAATGTAGCTTAGGCAGCCCAGTTCTTAGTAAGTTTTTGAAAGCTGAGAGAAGTCTCCAAAGGAAATCAACATAGAGGGAATGAAGGGAAGGGAATAACATTCCACTTCCACTTAAGATGGAATTAAGCTTTATCTGAAAGGGAACACTGGTTGAGATCCAAGTAAAGATAAAGACCAGTGGTTTACTGTCGTGTGAATTATAATTTATTGATATAATTAGCAAAAATGTATTAATTAATTTAACTTCTCGCTGATTGTTACCACAATCAGCTAGGTGGACTCCACCCACCTTGTCATTACCATGGCAACAGATAATTTTTATGATACTGCCAGGTTCTCAATTATAAAACAAAGCATGTGTCTTCATAAGTGACTGAGGTGTGTGTGTGTGCGTGTGTGTGTGTGTGTGTAAGGGAGAGAGAGTGCATGTAGAAGGGCCAAAACCTTCAACCCTGAAGATCCACTTAACGGGAGACGGGAGGGTTTGAAAAGGGGGGGAATGTCAGAGATGACTCATTTCGAGGTTCTTCTGCTGCGACGCTGCTAACGAGGCAGCAGGCAGCAGCGTTTGACAGATGTAATTATGGCGGTTTTCATGTCAGTTTCCTGCCGGGATGTAATTACGAGGCCCCCTGTGCTCTGATGGGAAGAGAAAACCCCTCAGTTTCTTTATTCTTTTCTTTGTTGTTTTTTTTTTGGCGTCGTCAAGGGGGTCTGAGGAGATGAAGCAGGAAAGCTGGAGGATAGACTGACTTCAGCATTAACCCTGTGCTTCTGTGTCTTCTGTTCGGTGTGAACCACTCACCTGGGACATCTGTACGGTGTATACACACGCAAAACTTAACACAATTAATGGATAAAACCCAAAATCTTAGTGCTCGATTAACAACTTGATGTTGCAAGGAAATGTCTAAACGATTTAGGGAATGAAGTGGATGCTTCATGGCTACTCGTCCTCGACGTCTGCATTCTGATTGGTCAGACGGTATTGACCCGTTCTCTGAGACTGACACACATATGCACAGGCCACACCTCCTTCACTAATTCTGACACACACATATACAGGCCACGCCTCCTACACTGAGACTGACACACACACACCAAGGCCACGCCTCTTTCACTAAGTCTGACACACACACAGGCCACGCCTCTTTCACTAAGTCTGACACAGAGGCCACGCCTCCTTCACTGAGATTTAATATTACAACTTTTTAAAAATATATACTGTATTTTAAGGTGAAATTGACCTTTTCCTAAGTCAGGCTTCCGAAGCATGTCCAATGTCCATAACAAGACAACAATGAAAGACATTACACACTACAGCGTGACTGACTGCAGTATGGAGGATTAAAGCAGCTGAACAGGAAGGAGGTGAAGAGCTGCACTCACTATGAGGCTGGCGTTGATGTAGTCCGAGCTGCTCTGGTTATTCTCAGCCTTTAGTGTCACTCTGGAGTGATCGTCTGTGAGAGACGGGAAAACATCAGTCATCTTTTAAAGAAATAACAGCTATAGCATGCTTATAACATATGTATTACATGTTATTACACACAGTGCATCTTAATGGATATAGATACAGCATATGGGTCAATCCAACATGTCTCTATTGTAATGTTAAAGCTAAAAGTTAATCTGTTGTGAATATACACTGATATGATTGTCAGAGGCTTTAGTGCAGCTGTGTTCCACTCACACGCAAGCACGCCGTTTGGTCGGTTCTTCTTGGCGTTGCTTTTATCCTGTGCCGCAGAACAAGCGGCCGGCTCGGCCTGATATCCACACAGAGCTTCCCACTCCTTCTCCAAACGGTCCTGATTCTGCAGGTGATCCTCCATGTACGCCTGAGGAAGAGGAAGAGGAAGTGCAAGTTAGTGTGTTCATATATTTAAAAAACAAAATTAATTATTTGTCAGGCTGCAGAAGTTATAGTGGAAATAGTTTGTAAAGAAATAAAACACATGATGTCCCTGTTACAGCTCTAAAAGTGCAACGAGCTGTTGCTATAGAAACGGTAACACAGTAGAACGTGCGCGTTAATACAGACCCGTGCTGATGTTAAAGAGAACGGGTCGATACCTTCTGACCAATCAGAATGCAGACGTGGAGGACGAGCAGCCATGAAGCAGCCACTTCATTCCCTAAATCGTTTCAATGCCCTGTCTCACTCTCCCTCCATCGTTCTTTCCCTCCGTTCCTCCCTCCACTCTGTTCTTTTGTCTCTGCTGGATTCAGCTACCCAGGAAAGAAGGCTTAAGCTCAGACAATCTTATCGGCGTGTGTGAGAGCGGAGAAAAGCAGTGATTGAAGCTCGGCTCTTTCAGCCCTCCTAATTGCATGTGTGATTGCCAAGGGCCAGCCCGTCTCTCTCTCTCTCTCTCTCTCTCTCTCTCTCCCTCGCTCTCTCTCTCTCTCTCTCTCTCTCTCTCTCTCCCTCCCTCTCTCTCTCTCTCTCTCTCTCTCTCTCTCTTTCTTGCAGTGTTCCTTTGTGCAGCATATTTGGGATTAGTCTCTGAGATTGACGAGTGGAGCTGCTTTGAGCTCACGTCTGTCTGCACGGATGGAGGTGTGAGTGATTGTAGAACGACAGGAGAAAAAGCAAAAGGGAAGAATGGAGAGAGAGAGAGAGGTGGGGCGCAGAGGTAAGCACGATCACGGCTGCCTAAAATATTTGCATATATTAATTTGTTCATTCTGAGGCAGCATTGATTGACAGATGCTGAGTAGGTCAATGCACATTAATTATTGATCATTGATTAGGGGTCCAAGCAATTAGTGCAAAGGTCATAAAGCCAGAACGTACCAAATTTGTCAGAAATGTTCGCCAGGTCTCTGGAATGTGACGAGATCCACGTCAGCCTGTTGGTGGCGCTACCAGTGTGTTGGTAAATTTGGGTCAAACGATGCATCGTTTTTCCTTAAAGTTTTATTTGGGAAAATTATTTCCACCGACTTTTTATACAAACCTGTGGCACACCGAAAGGAGTGCGATCGCAAACAACATCACTGCTTCTGTACAATGCGATCAGGTCTTTATACTTAGATGGCTTAAACAGCAATAACTTCAGAATGGAAAATTCTAAAGTCCAACTGATATCACAGCAGCTTTAGCAGGCAAGACTGAGTTTCTTGCATTTATATGCAAACAAAGTAATAGGAAAAAACTAAGCAGCAACGTGAATTCACGTAAAAACCTACAATAGTTTCAGTTACATATCGTCTTTAAATCAAAATGTAATAAAATTGTTCTCCCTTGTTTTGACATTCAGGATAATCTCTAAGCACTAACTCCGCCCCTCATTCTGCCCTTCAAATTTATAACTTTTCCATGCTTTTCCATAGAATATTGTATTTTTTAATAACTTGCACTTCAATGAGCGCTAACTCCAAACATCATGCTGCAATTCCATCATCTCACCATTAACTTTATCTCATTGTTGGTAACACCATAATGTCCGTTCATGACTTTAATATATGATCTATAGCGCTCGTGAACTTGTATGAAAGTCCGTGTTGCATTTCATGCTCTGTCTGACATGAAGCTTCAGTCATATCTTACAAGCTTATGTTCGACGAGACAGGGAACTTAATCGAGGCCATTACGGTCCATGTAGCATTCATTATTTAGCGGGTGAAAAATGACTTTGATTAACAAGCCAGAGAAGAGACTTAATGGGATTAATGCAGTACGATGAAAAAAAAATGGAGCTTTGCTTCACTGAGGAACAAAGGGTCATCGCTGCGGATCGACACGGGGAATATGCAAAGGGCTTGTACGAAGCGATGGAGAAGAATGGTTAAGGATCATTCAGTAAAAATATCGATGGCTGGGGTTTGAGCTGTAGTGATGAGTGTGGTCAAAGTGTCTTTTGGATGTAATTTTAGTCATGGCCAAGTCTCTAATCAATGGCCATATGATGACCATATGGGGGTGAAAGTAAAGAACGACAAAACAGCGCACTCACTCATCGTCTATACCGCTTTATCCTGTGTACAGGGTCACAGGGGACGAGGCGGGGTACACCCTGGACAGGTGGCCAATCCATCACAGGTCACACTACAGGCAATTTGGGAACACCAGTTAACCAAATCTGCATGTATTTGGACTGTGGGAGAAAACCGGAGTACCTGGAGGAAGCCCACCAAGCACAGAAAGAGAACATGCAAACTCCATGTACACAGACCTAAGACAGGAATCAAACCCAGAACCTGGACGTGCAAGGCGACAGTGCTAACGAGTAAGCCACCGTGCCACCCAATAAAACAGCCATTTACATCTTCTAAAACCTTGGAGGGAAGCACTATCTACCCTCTTCTGCATACACATTTAC
>JAQKPX010000001.1:3618386-3635928 GCA_030068255.1 Clarias angolensis
ACTCATCTTTCCATAATGATTAAGCATTACGAAAGACACGATCACGCACATTATAGATGACATCAGAGATTCCCTTTTCTCATTACCGAGGCTCTTTAAATGACTATAAGGGGACAATTTTGCAGCTCTTTATTGAAGTATCGTCCTCTGAACTAGCAGGAGAGTTTCAAAGTCGGCTCTGTAGCATGCAGCTCATCTGTCTCACACCCCAGACTCCCATCAGCACAGCAGATTTCATCACTTTGCTGAAAGTTGATGTGATGTGGAAAGGTTTCTTTTTTTCTTGATGGTGAAAGATATTATAACTCGCTTCCTAAAATTGCGCAACTCAGGCATTTTGTTTTGATGTTAATCACTTTAGCACTAGTGTCAGTCATGATTTCTCAAGCCTGAAGAGTTTTCCTCCCATCAGGACGAGACAAAACAAGCATCGCAAGGCTGAGCCGTGAAAGCCCGCGCTCCCCGATCGTTAACATTCTCCTTCCGTAACAACGGCAGCAGCACTCAAAGTGCTCTCAGCCCTGTGAGTACACATTACCTCCACCACCTCCACTCCAAATCGTCACAAATTACCCATCATTCAACAAAAAGACCTCCCAACGTGGCTTGTTTACGAGGGTACTGTTTTTCAGCCAAACTTTCAAAGGACACATTTCAAAATGATGCTCGCTATACTCTTGAACAAGTCTGGGTACGTCAATGCTGATGGTCACAACATTTATTAAAAGGGGTGGGGTTAACATTTGGCGGTTAAATTTTGAAACGTGCCATTTATTCTCTGAAAGTCATGTTCATCTGTTAGGTATCTCATGCGAAGAAAAAAATAGGCATACATGAAGTCTGGGTTTCAACAATTGATCACATGATCAGCTAAAGGAGGGAATAAAAAGAAACGATTAACTATTCATGAGACTATTATTAGTAGTAAAGGATTCTGGAATAGAAGTGTTCAGGTGATTAATGATGGAGCGTGTGTGTGAGACAGGAATAAGGTTTAAATCAGCTTCACGTCCTGTCACATTAAATATTTTATTGTTGATATTGATTTTTTTTTCTTGCTTTCTTATTTTTTCTATATACCAAAAATCAATAATTGAGCACTTCACTACCGTGACTTTGTGTTGGCTGAATATTCGCTGCACAAGGAGTTTGCAGAATTTTATATAATTAGGTAATTAATAACGCATATTCCGTTTATTTATTTTTGTTAGCGAGCTGGGCTCAGAGAGCAGGGTCAGCCATTATACAGCACCCCTGGAGCAGACAGCATTAAGGGCCTTGCTCAAGGGCCCAACAGTGCAGCCGGGGCTCAAACCACCGACCTTCCCATCAGTAACTCTGAACCTTAACACACTTTTGCATTTTTTTTTAAACATGTTTAATTTAATTCTAAATCTAATAACATTTTCATAAACTACACCAACAGCTTTAACAAAGAGTTCTGTCATTATAACATAATTAAACATGTAAAAGAATTTAAACAGTGGATGGCCCAGGTATACCTCACAGCACCCATGGGTTTAACAGAACCTGTGCTGGGGACCACGCTGTTCCCGAGTCTTTAACGTCTAACTCTATTAGCGCGGTAAATGTATGATGTAATCAGACACAGAGGAGCTTCAGCACTTTAATCAGAAGCCATCCTCCGGCCTGTATTAGCTGCTTGGTGATAAATGCAGCAGCGGCGGTGGTGGATGAGGTAGCTAGCTGCATTAGCAGCGGCTTGTTGCTGATCGATCGGCTCACGTAGCGAGACTCCGGTGTACACGCACACGAACACCATAATGACCAGATGATGTCTGGAGATCGAGCCTGATCTGACCGAACTCAAGATCAAGCCTTTCATTTCCACTTGCTTCCTATACAATAGTGTACAGAGATTATGTTATAGATTTACTATACGGTACACACCATTACAAGTGAGTAGAGCACTGGACAAATACCACGTCTGGTTTATATATTTGATGTATGTTTGATCATCCAATCAATTATTGCACATATAGTATTACTGCATCCCATAATACTCCCTTAGAATTGAAATCTCCCCTTCATGTTAATGTAAAGTTTGCTGCTGTAACTGTACAATGTTTCTTCACCTCCAGCCTCATTCATTAGTCTTCCAAATAAAGTTTTGTGCAAAAGATTTATATAAAAAAAAAAAAAAACTAAAATATTGATCAATGCTGATTGATGCAATTCCAATCATTCTCCATAAAATCCAAAACTCACCAAATGGTGATGGTAAAAATAATGCCGTGTTACAATTTCCAATGAAGTAGCTCGGTTATTGCAATGCATTCAGTTCGCTCAGACACAGACTGTTAAGACTTTCTCTTTTTTTAGGGCGCCATTACTTTGCTCTTAATTAAACCACTAGTCTTATTTGTCACAGCTTAATTAGATATAATAGAGAATGAATGTTGCTGGACAATTGTGTGCGAGCAAGGAAACAAACGCTTGCTCTTTTGTTTTTAAAAGCTAAAAGGCTGTGAGTTTAAAGCATTGAATGCATTGAAAGCATGTTTTTCTCCCATAGAGCCGTGAGTGAGGCACGTCACTCTAATGTGTCACTCTGATACATCACTCTGACATGTCGCTCCGACACGTTACTCCAATACGTAGCTCTGATACTTCACTCCGATATATAAATCCAATACGTCACTCTGATACATCACTCTGGCGTATCACTCCAATATGTCACTCTGATTTCTCATTCCGATATATCACTAAAAAGCCACTCTAATATGTCACTTTGATATATCAGTCTGATATATCACCCTAAAATATCACTCACGATACATTAGTCAGATATGTGACTCTGATGCGCGCTCTCATACAGTATGTCAGGTTGATATATCATTTTAATTCATCACTCTGATATATCACTTCGAAACACCACTCTGATATCACTCTGATATTTCACTCTGATATGTCACCCTGAGCCATGACTCTGATATGTCACTCTGAATCATGACTCTGATGTCATTCTGATGTCACCCTGAAATGTCACCCTGAATCATGACTCTGATATGTCACCCTGATATGTCACCGTTATATGTCACCCTGAGCCATGACTCTGATATGTCACTCTGATGTCACCCTGAAATGTAACCCTGAATCATGACTCTGATATGTCATTCTGATATGTCACCCTGAATCATCTATTATTTTAACAGGCTTACCTTTTCTACTTCGCTAACTGCTTTAACAAACCTACTTAGATCACCTAAAATCTACATTATCAGTCTACCTATTATGGTCTCTTTCTTTCTGAAGAACTGCCTATAGAAAACAGGTATATCTGGCTAACTTACTGATGTATTTGTTTGATCAGAGCCTGAGCATTACGATGTAATGTCTTGATCATAATTTAAACAACATCAAAGGACTCCAGTTGTTCTGTAGTAGAAATGCTCATAGGTGGCTCTATCTAGTAGAGTTGCTCCTAGATGTCTACACACACACACATCCACGGTCCACTGCATCGACCACAAGCCATAATTACCTCCTAAAGTCGCACCATTTCAAAAGATTAGTCTAGCAAAAATAGCACATTTTTTATGCTAATATATAATAAAAAGTGGGGAACATTTTAATTAATCTCAATCTCATCACTAAATCAAATCTTAATAATTGTTCAGGCAGATGATAACCAAGTAGCGTCAGGTCGCTTGAGACCTTTGAGGAGCAGATTGTGCATGCGTTTCTTTCTGTTAACAAACACTACACTGGTCTATTAAACACTGTATTAAACAGTGTGCTTGTATTAATAATAATAATGCCATTTCTCCCAATGACATCAGCACAAGACACAAGCGCCGACTTCCTGTTCAGCATTGACCTAAAAATTTTTGCACTAAACACATAATCATATTTTATGGAGTTTAAGACGCAAGAGAATGTGTGATAAGAAAAAGAAAATCTGCATAAACACGGATTATCCTACGCTGCTGCAAAAACTGTTGTTTCACTACCGCAGTGAGAACATTACAACGAGAAGTAAAGCAGCGTAGATGTCAATCAAAAAAGGCGAATGAGGACGAAGGAGGCGATTGAAATTCCGCACAGGTTCACTCCAGATGAGGCCAGACTGCAGAGTGCTCGGCTTTTTGCTCTCCTTCGACGCTCTGAATGAGGATGAGACTGTTCGCCATTGTGAGCCCTGACAGATCTCTGGAGCTGTGGAGCTCATCAGGACCAGCGAACTTCTTATGACTTCATTCAGTTAGAGAGCAGCACAGATGCTGTAATATTAACATCAACATGTCATATGGTGCTATTATTTTGCACTGACACTGCTAATGAGAACTCTCCTCATCCTATCCATTTAACGAGATGAACCATACAAGGACGCCACCAGAAAGTGGTTTTATGAAATGATATATGCAGTGCCTTGGGGTTTGCTTGGAAACAGATGGAGATATATTCTATTCAGGAAGTGCTACAGTATATACTGGCTAGGACTGTGAACGATTCAAGTTCTATCCTGGGAATACTGGGTGTGAGTGAGATAGGAATTCAGCCTGAACACCAGTCTATCACTCATTCACACTTAGTGGAAATTTAGCACATTCAATCTACCTAGCAGCATGTGGAGGAAACCAGAATGCCTGAAGGAAATCCACATAGACACTGGGAGAACATGGGGAATTCCACATGGAAACTAACACAGCAGAGGTGGTCTATCATTTCATCTATCCATCTATCTAACAATAAAATGTCTTATTAAAACATAATGCGTTACACAGTCATCAACAGAGATGATGATATATTGCATGCTACAGATCATAAAACATTTATAAACTATTATACATTTTACTTTATTATACATCATTATAAACCATTAAAGCCTTACAAACCATTCCTAACCCATTACAAACCACAACAAACCAGTAACCAATATAAACCAGTATAATCATTATCCATCATTATAAACTGGCAGTTACTGGCAGCATGGTGGTGTAGTGGTTAGCCTCGGGTCTGTGTGCATGGAGTTTGTATGTTTCATCTGGGTACTCTGGTTTCCTCCCACATATGTTCAGACATATGCAGAATAGGATAATGGGCGTTCCCAAATTGTCTGTAGTGCGTGAATGACAATTGGCCATCAATCTGGCAACCCAACCCCGTAAATAACTGCCATGGAAATGATGGAGATGTCTCCAGGGTGACAGACCAAAATACTAAAAAAAAAAAAATAATAATAATAATAATAATAATAATAATAGTACTTACCCTTACAATCCATTACTAGCCATTATAAACACTCATCACAAACTATTAATAGCCATTAATGACCATTGTTAACTACAATAAATTATTATTAAGCATCATAGAACATAAAACAAATCACTGATCATTACACAAAAATTATAAACCATCATTATCATTACAAATCATCTTTAACCATAACCAACAACATTATAAACAATTATTACCAACACAAACCAGTATTAACCTATTATTAACCATCAAAAACCATTATAAACCATCACTGCTACCACACACCAATATTCATCATCATGAACCTACTGTATATTAGCCATTATAAATCATTATAAACAATTTCTAACCACTACACACCAGTATACACTGTTATTTAGCACTATTAACCATTATACATTATTATTAACCAGTATCCACCATTATTGGCAATGTTTAACGTAAATTATAACTGACCCTCACATTAATAACCATGAAAACACAAACATCTTATTACCTGTTATAAAGTGCTATAAGCCATTGTTATAAATCATTACGAATAATTAGAAACCGTTACCAGCCTATAAGCACCATCACTAACCCTGTATTATACATAAACAAAAAAACTATGAATCGTTAATATTACAAACTATCACAACATGACTAACGATTACACAACCGTTATAAACTTTAAGGATCAATAGAGACCACTGTAGAGTTCTCACCTGGAACCTTTTGTTAAAGGGAAACCCTGAGCTGAAGGGTTCTAGACAGAACGTTGAGGAGTTCCTTCAGATGGAGGAACAGGAGGAGAAGCCTCCACTCAGCTCGTCTGATCCGTCACCAGAGCCAGGACAGACCGTGGCTCGATAAAAGATCAATACAGCATTGGTTTCCAGTGGGCGTGGCCTAAGACCTTCACTCTGTGTGACAGAAAACCATCCGTGTGTGTGTGTGTGTGTGTGTGTGTGTGTGTGTGTGTGTGTGTAAGCCATGTATCAAAACGTTTGCACAGACGCATGTTGTGAACAACACACACACTCCTTCACCCCCACACACACACATACACGCATATACACGCACTAATGGATTCTGAAACATCGTCAGATGATGGATTCTTCTCAGGCTAATGAACGCTACGCTAGCAGGCTGTGATCAGTCTGAGCTGCCACATTAATAAAACAAAAGTTAGAGGACCGAAATTAAAGTTATCCATTGTGTGTGTGTGTGTGTGTGTGTGTGTGTGTGTGTGTGTGTGTGTGTGTGAGGGATGGATGTCATCAGCCCCTATGGCTTTCTTAGAGGAAAAAACAAAACAAAACAAAGCAAAGCAGCACAAAGCCTGTGAGTGGAGTATGCATGTGTGTGTGTATGTGTGTGTGTGTGTGTGTGTACCAGGATCATGTGTCCTGTAGAGATGTCCATGTTGCTGTGTGCCGGTTCCTCGCTCCATGATGACGTGCTGCTCCGTGCTGATGGACTCTGGGTCGCTCCGTCACTGAACTGTGATGACACGCTGTTGATGCGTGACGTGTGTGTGGCGTGATGGAAAACATCGGAGCTGCGCTCTGCCATGCGCTGACGACACAAATCCTGACCGGGAACAGGGAGGGGAGGATTAGCTACTCGATAGGAATATGTTCAATAAAACACACAAACACACACGTATTCAGTACCAGTGTGAGAGAGACAGATAGAGAGAGAAAGAGGAAAAAAGACAGAGAGAGAGAGACAGACACAGGTAGCAGAGAGAAGCAGAGAGAAAACATCAGACGTATGCGAAGAGAGACAGATCGAACTGAGATGGAAGAGGAAGAGAGACGGACTGAGTGAGTGAGACAGATGGAGAGAAAGAGAGAGAGAGAGAGAGAGAGAGAGAGAGAGACTGATAGAGAGAGGAATATGGAAAAAGAGAGACAGGGAAAGAGAGTTGTGAAGGGATTATAAAGGAAGGAAATCCTGAGTCCTAGAATCCGAGACTGAACCTGATAATCCGACACCAAACACACATCAAGCCCTAATAAACATACGTGGATTCTGATTGGTCAGAAAGTGTTGATGATCTGTGATTTTAACTCTTAATGGATAAAACGTATAACCTTGTAAAGATTATCTGGAGTTTTTCGAGGAATGAAACAAACATTCACACAACAGTACAATAACCAAACAGCAAATGTAGATTCTACATCCTCAAAGCGACTGTCTCCACCCTAACATTACTTTCCTGTAGCACACAGCACTGATCGGGTTGGCCAAAAAATTGTGTATATTAAGTAACATCATACTATGTATACATTTATAATAATTATTAAGAATCACCGTGTTCCTGTTCTCACTTATAGCAGGTATAAAGTATAAACCAAAAACTCTGACATTGGAGACTCCTTCCATAATGTGAAATCAGCATCTAATTTTTTATATATATTTTTTATCTATTTGTATGACATCTGTGAAAAAGATCCCAATAAATGACCTTGTACTAGAGAAACAATAGCAGGTTAGAACGAGTGCATTACAATAAAACAGGTCAAAAGGTGATAAATAATTCTGACCAATCAGAAGCTAGAATTCAGCAGCGATGCTATAAATACCTATTAGACTAAAGATCACGAACTGTTAACACCAGAAATGAAAAGGGAAATATAGTAGCTAGTAGCAAGTTGCTAAACAAAGAGGAAATTGAGTACAAACAAGTTAAACATACTTCACTATCAACAAACATCCACAAACGAATATTCCGAGCATGATGTTAATCTGAGCTACATCTTTATCATCCACTCTGGTTTCAATTCAAAATATAAAATGTCACATTCTTTATGAAATAAGATCATAATTACAGTTATGCGCATTTATAAAGCATAAATACGCAGGTACATGTTTGTTGCTGGTCCCCATAATGTTCTGAAACTTGAAATGTGTGTGGAATTTTCAGGAACTTGTGTTTCATCCAGCCTGAATTAGGCGAAATTACATTACTTTTTTCAGGCTTAATGGTGTTTGAACCTTGGCAATTTTTTGTCAGGCACCCATTTGAAAAAAATAAACCTAAAATGCACTAGATTTGCATATTTATGTATTTGTGGTCTAAAGACTCCAAAGCACTTCATTTAATATTATGCGAGAAATAAAACATTTTGGTTCATGTTATTATAGAAAAATAGTCTACCACATATAAGTGATGAAGTGCACTTACTGATACTGTTCTTAATTTTAAAAAAAAAGAAAAAAAATTGTTATTTTTGTAATTTTAATGTTCCACATGATGATGTTTGTAACGAGTCCCCATAATGTTTTGAAACCTGAAAAGTGTGAAATGTTGTGAAAAACCTTTTTCTATCTTTCCATGGCTGCATGTATTTGTGTGCTGCACCACCATCTCTAACTGCATGTGCGTTAGATCGAATGAGGCTGTCAGCACAGAGGAAACCCCTCGTAACTCCGCCTCCATCATTCTCTCCTCACACCCACAGCCCCTCCATCTTATTTCCCCCCAAATCCCAGGTGACCCCGCAGGAACCCATGCATCGATTTGCACGGCACCACATGCAGAAATAAAACTCGATATGTCATAATTGAAGGACAAAATAAGAATAATCCAGATGTGAGCTAAGAACTTGATGACAAGACAGCCAATTCCAGGCCTGCGTGTACAGTCAGTCATGGAAGGGACATTTTTTTCCCCCTGGAAAAGTGTGAGGTGACTATTAAATATTGAAGCTGACGAGGAGGGTGGAGGGCTCTCGTCTCGCCGAGTGCAGCTGAGCCCGACGAGGAAAAAAAAAAAAATCAATATGGCTCCAGGAGGCCTTGGGGAAAAGGTCACGCTGCGAGCTCATTTCCCTGCTAAAAGCGCCCCGCTGCAATTAGAATTCATTTTATAAGCTGCTGCTGTCATGCGCGGGACATCTGCGTTTCACGTAATTAGCAGAGAGAAGTTGGAAATAAAATTCTGAAATTCTGCTGGTTAGTTTCATAGAGAAAAAAAGAAAATTTCTTTTCAAGGTAAACAGATGCTTGTAATTTCACCTGCTCTAATGCTAAACGATAAATCAGTGGACTAATTACAATTTCTCTTCCTGTTCTACAGCTTCATTAATCAGCTAATTTAATTAAATTTACTAAAATATGAATTTTACAAAAAGGAACATTAGAACGGACCGATCTGGATCCTTTTGCATCCCGTCTAACATCTTCCAGTCCAAACAGCCTCTCATAACGATTCTTCATCAATTACATTTGATCGCCACACCCAGACATTCCCTGACCTCCTTTTGAGATCTAACAGTTAATTGACCAATCGGGTTCCGACGACCTCGCACCGCACTGTGTGCCGACAGCCCGACATGATCGCGAGCACGAGTGTCCTGGTTCGTACCTGATAGGTTGTCGTGGCATCGTGCCCGGTGTCTGTTGCCATGCCAACCAGCTTCTCTTTAAGCTCGTACCCGGAGCGGCGGCGCATGCAGAAGAGCGCCCCCGACAGGCCGAGCACCACGGCAACAAACGCCATGGTGACCAGGACCAGAACCAGGAGGTTGCTGGGTTCGAGGCGGCTTTGCTTGATCACGGGGATGTGATTCAACTTGGACCTCTGAAAAAGAGAAAAAAAAAATCGATCTAAATAAGCAGATCAAAAAATAGATTATTTAAAATATTTAAAAATATGTAAATATTTTGGATCTCAGGGTATTTATTTACCTATTCATTCATTTATTTATTTGTTTATTTATTTATTATGATTAAGCTGTATATTTTGGTAACTGCATCGTTCTGAGCGGGGGTGAAAGGACCAGATTAAACCTTCTGGTGTCTGAGCTGGATGTATCAGCAGGGTTTTAACACACACACACACACACACACACACACACACACACACACACACATGAACACCCACACAGTGTCAGGGCCTTGCTCTGGTCTTGGCAGGGTGAAGCGTGCCACCACTGAGCAATTAGCCGAGCTCCTCACCGGTACAAGCTTGTTGCTAATTAGCCTCAGCATTGGCAATGTGTGTGTGTGAGAGGTGTTTTTTCGTGTGTGTGTGTGTGTGTGTCTGTAAGAAGAGTTGGCTCGGACTTCAGACTTAATGAAAATAGGAGGGGTGAATGTGGAGAGAGAGAGGGGATCACTGGGAGTGTCCATACCCCTGTAATGTCCCTCCATCCCTGCATAGAGGGGGGCGATGGGTGTGTGTGTCGGGGGGGGGATTGGGGGGAGGTGTCAGGCTTGTTAGCCCCTCAGGGGCACCGGGGGTAGATGAAGGTTTGGGGGAGTGTGTGAGAGTGTGAGAGACAGACAGACAGACAAACAGAGAGAAAGAGAGAGTGTGTGTGTGTGTGTGTGTGTGTGTGTGTGTGTGTGTGGGACGGGAGGCTGAATAGACCACGGCTTCATTCAGAAGGTGCTTCAGAGCCGAGCGCTTCTGTCTTATACAAAAAACACCGCCTTTCTTCATACTCGCTCCTATCAGAGCTCAGCGAGTGGCCACAGAGCCCTGCTTTCCTCCTCACACACTCACACACACACACACACACACACACACACACACACACACGCTCCAGCCTCTAATGTCACAACCGTTACTAAAGCGAATTTCAAAGCTGACGCTCGAGTTTCTGCAGCTTTCGCAGCTCTACAGATGGCGTGCACTCGCACATCCCGTGCGAAATTACACACACACACACACATGCACAAAAACACACACACACACACACCGCACATTGGCTGGCTGTACACCCGAGTCGGGAGTCTCTATGGATTACAGCCCCTTTTCTCTTCTCTAGCTATTGTTGCGACAGGAGCAGCCGACCTTCCTCACATCAAATAGGATCAGAAAGACAGAGAGGCAGGATTTAGAGTTCACACACACACACACACACACACACACACACACACACACACACACACACAATCGATTTACATGAAATCCTGCAAAATTATTCCTTACAATTCAAGATTACGAATTAAAAATGTGTTATATTTTTATTAATGTGTTTAAACGTTTACAACAAGAAAAAATAAACAAACTTATGTAAATATATTTTTGCGTTTTTGTTTTGTAAATGTTAAATGAACATGTCATGCTAAAATATATAATAATGTGAAAGCTATCAGATACCAATGACGTTCACACACACACACACATGATGAGACAGGTAATAAATCTGAGAAATTCTAAAATCTTTAATAAAGTAATAATAATAATAATAATAATAATAATAATAATAATAATTGGACGTGTAACAACGCATTATGTCTAGTTTGCTTGTTTTTATTCATTCATTATCATCCGAGGCGTAAGTCTACATTTAACAGAAAAGCACAAAACACTTTGTTTCTGCTAAAAGCAGAGACGAAGGAAAAGGAAGGAACGAGATACGGAGGGAGGAGAGAAGAGAAAAGAGAGAGAAATAACGAGAGAGACGGAGAGAAGCCGAGGCTTTTATCCTTTTGTCGCTGTGTGCTCGTCTGCAGGGAATAACATTGGACTTGCAAATTTTCTTTTTTTTTTTTCCCCCATTCGGTTCACGTGGGTGGTGCGAGGAAAAAAGATGGGCGTCAAGCATGTACAAAAAAAAAAGAGGAAGAGGAACGTGTGTCAAAAGGAAAAAATCAAATAAAGAGAAAAATATGGGATTTTTTTTATCTTTTTGAAAGAGTAAAGTGAATCAGACTTTATAGAATTTCTGGATTTTGTGTAAATCGATTGTGTGTGCCTGTCTGTCTGTCTGTCTGTCTGTCTGTCTGTCCATGTCATGGTCCCCACAAAATGTCTCCAGAAACAGCGCGAAACCTGAAAAGTGTGTGTAATTGCAGCCTCCTGTTAAGACGTCTTTCTTTCTTTCTTTCTTTCTACCTGATTGCTATGGATTATCTATCTATCTATCTATCTATCTATCTATCTATCTATCTATCTATCTATATTAAATGTTATTCCTTGTGTTATTTCATCTGTAAACCTCCAGCACGTAATATTCAAAATGCAAATTAAACATGGACAAAAGCACCGTTGTGCACAATTTTGGAAAACTTAAAAAAAAAAGACTTTATTTATTTATTTTATTTTAATAATGATTTTTGTTCATCATGTCATCTGTGTCTCTCTGACTCCTTCACTCCTGCACAGTCTAAAGACTCATAAACATGTCCCGAGTGCAATTGCTGAAAGATTTTTTTCTTTCTTTTCCTTTTTACTCTGCGCTAACAGAGCCGAGAGGCATTCTCTCCCTCCTTCAGGTTTATTCATCTTTTTCTCTCGTGGATCCTTTCTTCAGATCGGAGGGATTTTGAGAAGAAAAGACAGAATCTGATTTGAATGAGGGTGAAAGAGAGTTAAAAAAGAAAAATGTTGGGTGGCCCTCAGCTTGCAGCAAAGTCTAACACCCCCCACCCCACCCCTACCATCGCCCCACTCCACCAATCTAAAAAAAAAATAAAAAATACGGCCCACAAAATGTCGCCTTGAACCTCGGTTAAAGACACACACACACACACACACACACACACACACACACACACACACACACACAATACAAAGTCAGATGTAAAAAAAAAAATGAAAAAATGAAAAAACAGCTAATTAACTTTGGAACAATTTTTTATGCTTATATTTTATGACCATTTGTGACGTTCGTTGCTTACAAGGTTTATATGTTAATTCTTACATTTTAGAGTTTACATATTTTGTGTCTCTCTCTTGCCCTCCGTTTTTTTTTTTTTTTGCATATGCATATTTTAAAAATAAATTTCTGTATTTTTTACGTTTTCTTTTTTTGTTGTTCTTTGTTTGTTTGTTTGTTTTCTCCACATAAACTCATAGCTTATCTTCAAAAATTGAAGTGGTGTTTAGTCTCCTTCCAGAAGCTAATTCATTCACATTTAATCATTTATCTTTTGTGCATTTATTTTTTTTTACCAAATGCTACAACAAAGGTGCACATTCGATTTCGATAATTAAACCTCGTCCTTTATGGAAATGAACAATTTTACAATCCCTCCGTTTCTCTCTCTCTCATAAAACAAGGCAAAGAGGAAGTAAAAAGGAAATCCTTATAATAAAAGTGTTAGAATATAAAATATACAATGAGATGCATAATCACTTCTGGATAACGAACATGGCGATGTCTCTGAAGGACTGGACGTGTAATCTGGCGTGAAGTTCCACCTGATCGATAAACATGCGGTGCGTGGAGGTGAAACCCGCTTCCTTGTACACAACAGGAAATAACCACAGCTCCTGTCCCTGCTGAAATCACCTCAACGAGCCTACAAGTAACCCCTAAATAATACTAAGTCAAGGCTTAACACACAGCGGATTTAACATTTTGTTTTATTACAGTATGCATTTTAATTAGCCATCAGGTGGTGAATTAACAAGAGCCTTCAAATCATGCGAATGTCTTCAGTATGAAGCTTTTTATCAGTCTTACGTTTCACCATCTAACACCTTCATGTGGTGAATCAACACTTACATTTTTAATCCAATTAAAACTCAAAAAGTTTAGAAACTTTCAATATTTTATTATTAGAAACCCTTTTTAATAATTTAATGAATAAACACCTCTCGAAGATCAATGTTCATTCCAAACACCTTTAATATCAATGTTGAACACCTTTTAACACCTCCGGGTTTTTTTTCCCAACCTGAACCAACCTGATCAAATAACTGCAGTAACGAATCAACACTTTACTGGGCGTAAAAAACTAACACTTCATTTGCTACATTAACGAATGTAGGAAATCCTTGGTTGATATTAAAACATTTTTACATTTCTAGGTCTTGCAGTGACCATATTTCTGTAATTAACACCTTCAAGTTATAGTGACAATTTCAACACTTTGTGAATCAACACCATCATTGTTTTATCAACTGCAAATTTAGCCTTAAGGGGATATAAATGTAAAAAAAAAAAAAAAAAAAGTCATTCTTAAAATCAGACACAATCAGGTGTTGAGACTGAACACACATGTCCCAGTGTTGAACTGACGCCTGTTCTGGAATTAACACCACATCATGTAGGATCCATGGATTGATATTTACAGTTCATTTGAGAAATTAACACTTAATGATAAAGAATACTACATGAAGGCAAGTGTTTATTACGAACACCATTTCAGAATCATCATAAAAAAACCTTTCTATAGTAAATTAACACCTAAGCACTGGATTAACACCTACAATGTTTCTATCGACAAATTCACTTTCATCCCCAAAAATGAGATGAACACCTGCACTATGATCTAAGCATTTCCAATGCTATTGGGGTTATCTAATATATATATAGACTGTATCAACACCTAAATAGTGTTTGTTCAACTTGAATTCATTATATATAAAATAACACATGAAACTGTGTATAAACACCAACATTTTGAATATGATCAACATAAAACTACCATGATGGATTAACGTGGGGTGACGGTAACACCAGCATTGAGTGCTGAAATTAACACCCACAGTCCTGGTGTGTCTAGACTCAACACCGTGATTGTGTTTGCCATATAGAATTTGTCAGAAATGAACATTGTAATGCTGAATTATTGGATTGACACCTAATAAGCGGCTCGTTACAGCATTTCAGTCATTAAAACGGTCACCAGTGATGGATTAACACCTAATAAACACTACTATTTATTAAATAAAGACTAACTGTTGAATTAGCGCTGTACAGAGTAAGGTATAGTTATAACACCCACACTTAATGTGGACTGTTTCACTCTAATGCTTACTCTTAGATGAACCCTCACACTGATGGATGAACACCAACAAACCAGAATTAATACTTATGTTTGTGTATTAATGGACATTTTCAGTTTGAGGTAGTATTTAAAAGAGAGCACAGAGGCTGCTGAATGGAATTAATGTCTGAAATTAACACCTTCGTGGTTGTATAAATACTATAGATACAAATAAACACTATGCGAACACTACAGTGGAGCATTTAAGAAGAGTTCTTCCAGGTGTAAACGGTAAAGTAAACCTCTTAGTGAATGAGTTTGAATCCTTAATGGTGTTTATTCATTGGTGATTTTACAAAAAGCATTAAAAAATCATTAGTGTTTAATTAATGTTTTTGGAGGAAATTTGGGGGGGAAAATTATAATATTAATACGCTAAATTCAACTAAAACTCAAAGTGTTCATTTAATGCTAGTGGATTTTACTATAACACACACACACACACACACACACACACACACGCAATATCATCTCCTCAAATTCATATACACGTTACAGGTCATTAAGAAATAATTACAGTGAATCGCAGATTAAACACCACCAAGGCGATTATCAAAGACATCAATTAGGTTAGGATCGACAAGAAAAACCACAACAGCAAATCGTATTCACGCGCTCCAGAGCACAGGCACATCCCAGAGTCGAGGGAAAGTTTCGTTTCACCCCGGCGGAGAAACACCACACGGGACGGTTTTTTCTTTTTTTTTTTTTTTGCGCTATCCATCCTGCCTAAACACCACATTGTTAAATAATTATAAGCATGAGGTTACCTAAATCCAGACTCGGAGCTGGGTTAGCCATGATCCCCAGTGCAGATCTCTCACACACGGTCCCGCCAAAAAGGAAAAAAAAAAAGAAAAAAATCCAACAACAAAAAAAAAAAAGAAAAAAACCCAAACCACGTATAATTAGCAGGTGCTCATGTCTTTCTTTTCCTTTTCTCTCTCTCTTTCTATTTTTTATGAAGTGCAAAAAAATGAGAAAAAGAGAGATAAAATATATTTTTTTTAAAAAGAAAGCTCAGAAGGCACAGAGGATTTCCCGCCAGCTGCGTCGTGTCGCTTCGCTTCTCCTCGAATGCTCGAATGTGCGAGCGCGCTCATCACAAACCGTTTTTTTTTTTTTGTTTCTCTCTCTCTCCCTCTCTCTTTTTTTCTCCACGCCGCCCCTCCTTATATCTCTGGACTCGCTGTCTGCAGCACATGTCACCCAAACCGGTTGCTATAGCGATGCCTCCACATGTTGCCGACAGCGAGAGAGCGAGAGAAGAAAAGAGAGCGAGAGAGCGCGGGATGCTAATAAGTCCCCGGCCGATAAGAATGGGCCGAGAGCTTGTCACTCATTTGTTTAGCTGCTTGAGCTTTCTGAGCGTCGCTGAATGAAAGCGCTCTTCAGTTGCCCCCCCCCCCCTCCGAACCACCCTTCATTTACCGCCCCCCCCCACGACCTCTACTACCTACATAATGTCCCCACATGCCCCCAAACCACCCCGTTTACCCCACTATTGTTTGTTTTTGTTAGCGTTTCATTAAGACTAATATTAATTGCTTTGCATAGTAAAATAGTGGTGACGGTAAGTGAGGTGCATTAATCTGAAACAGTGAGGGTGGAGTCAGGAAATTGTTTTTTTTCTTTGAATTCAAAATAGAATATTTGATTAATATTTGCTACGCATGATGTAACAGGAGCAGAAACGTTACGTTTGAACATTTGAGCATTAAACACATTAAAGACAATGAACAAAACTAAAGCATGTTTTGTTTAGTGTTGCCGCTTTCATCAAGGCATCAGCTTTTCATCAGCTTTTCATTCGTCTGTCTGGATACCACCTCATGCTAATAATGCTAAAGTTTGTGTGCATGGTGTGAAGGTCCCCCATCTTCTCCTATAGTTCCTTTATAATTTTTAATGTTGACTTCTTTTAATAGGCCTATCGTCTACTCAGTTTGCGAAAAATCTATCATAATGTAACTAATATAAACTTTAAATCAGGAATCACGTCTTTTTTGACCTCTGCGTGTTTGAGCTCACGTGTTAGCAACAATTTATCCAGCTAAATGTCGAAAGTGATGTATATCTGCCATTGTGCTCGCTGTGGATGCTCTGAGTGGCCATTTTTATTTGATGTCAGTTGCTCAAGAAATATATATTCAATGTATCCCCTTGGCATTTATTTTATGCCAGATTTCCTTACTATTGAGACGCTCCCATTTCCTAACCAGGCTTGGGAATGACACTGCATGCACTGCTTGGGTTGTTTAGGATGTGGGGTTAAGGGTCCTGCCCAAGGACCCAACAGTGATGACCCGGCGTTGATGGGGCTCAAATCTCAACCGCCTGAGCCACCAGAGCCCCCAATTTACATGAATAAATGTACTTGGGTAAAAAAAACTACAGAAATGACTAAACTGTTTTTTTTTTTTCCACATAATTATTAACTATGCTAACATATTACTTCAGGGAAACAGAGTGTGTTCTGCTGGTTAAAGACTCCTGGGCCCGTATTCACAAAGCTCCTTGGGTGTCTAAAAGTTGCTCCTATTGACAAAATTCTAAGAAAATTCTTAGAATTATGACATTTTCTTAGAATTTCCCCTTAAAT
>JAQKPX010000001.1:3688393-3699286 GCA_030068255.1 Clarias angolensis
TTTTGCTTTAGTTCTTGGATATGTTAAGAAAAAAATGTACTGAGTTTTAAATACATCTCCTTCAGTATATTCTGGATCATAAAAACCATCATGGCGATTGACTTATAAATCCCAATAAGAACAAACCTTGAAGCGGACAATGAAAAAGGAAAAAAGCCAAATAATTCTGACTTTGCCCCTGAATATAGCTATGCCTCATGGCCATTGGTCTGCAGCATTGTATACTTTTAAAGCAAATTTTCAGGCCAGCCAGAACATTCTAGGATGTGACCAATTGTTTAAACGTAGCCTACTAGTACATGCTGGTCAGCGCCTCAACTCAACACCCACAGCACGTCGCTCGAGCAAAGACGAGTAAATAAAAGGAGCAGATGCCAGACAGGTGAGCATGGCTATAGAGCCTCTGAAAGGAGAACAAACTAACTGAGCTGTGGCAGAAGCACGAGTGGCTGCGCATTGTCAATTTGAGGAACCATCACAACAAAATCTGAGCCGAGATTGCCTTGAGCCACATGGGTGACTCGACAATAGAGGCGCCGTTCGTGTCCCGCTGATATTACGCTTGCAAATATGTGTGCAAAGTAAAGATAAAAGACATTTTAAAGACAGGTGAAATGTCCTTCAAAAACAAGCTACGTGCAAATAAAAATTGACAGCGAACTACGGCACTGCCACCTAGACCGGCCTACTAGAATTGCATTACATTTTTTAAAAATAGAGAAAATTGTATTGTTTTAGCATTAAGGGTTGAATCTGGTTAAATCTAAGAACATAAATAATGTGATTAAACAACTCACTCACTCACTGACTCATCATCTATACCGCTTTATCCTATGTACCTGGAGGGCCTGGAGACTATCCCAGGAGACTTGGGGCCCAAGGCATGGTCACTATGGGAGGATACCGGAGGGAACCCATCAAGCACAGGAAGAACATGCAAACTCCAGGCACACAGACTCAATCAAAGACAATTCCCAATGCCAATGCCCAAAACCCAGCTTCTGGAAGTAATACCGGTACCAAGCCTGGATAATAGGGGAAAGGTTGTGTAAAACCTGTGACAGCTGTGGTGACACTTTGACCAACTATAAAGTGAAAAATGTAGGGTTGAATGATGAATTGTGGAACTACCAGAGTGAGAAAATAAAAACAGCATTCTGTTTTTTTTTTGTTTGTTTGTTTTGTTTTTTTATCTTGTCATATGTCTTCCTAAATGTTTATATTTGCTTTAGGAAGGGGTACATGATGCTGCAGATTTTGAGAAACAAATCAGACGCAGGGCGTTCAGGCCGATCAGGGTGATCCTTCTAAAAGAAGGTATGACAGCTTGACAACCGCACCACTTTCATGACATCTTGGCCTCCCACATCTTGTTAATTGACTCCTCCCCCACGCTTGATCCGTTTCTCCACACCACTGGTGGTGAAAAAACATTTACCTCTGTAGGGAGGGTCGACGCCCGCCATAACCGTTAGTGAGCGATCGTTCCGGTGCTAAAATGGCCGCTGTGACAGACGGCCCACCCGGCACAGCTGAAACCTGGCACGGACTGATCCATCACCCAGAGATGGAGCAAGAGAAAGACAGAAAGGTTGATGCATGGCACACCTTGTCCATTTTTCCTCCATAATGGGAAAGGAATGATGACTGCAAACCAAGCAAGAGCACCAAATGCGACTTCACCTGCCTGATTTTTATAAATTATAAATGCATTAAATCCTTTGTACTGCAAGGCATTAGGGGGCAAGTTTGCACTTGTGCAATTATGACATAAATTCAGCCCGTTAGAGGCTCCGGTGTGATGTTCCTCATTTTTGCAGGAGGAAAAAAATGGAGAAATAAGGTACATAAATTCAAGCAGCATACGATTTTCTCCTTTCGAAGAAAGGAACAATCAGGCGCTCGCCAATCGCTCTGCTGAATTTCAATGTCGGTTCGAGCAGGCTTTTGATAAACCAGCGAGATGGAATCAAAGCAGGAAGCCGTCTGCTGCTCCGAGTCAACAAATGAATATGAGAGAAAAAGGGATAGACAGAGTGTGTGAAAGAGAGAAAGAGAGAGATAAAGATGGAAAGAGATAGAAGAAAGTGAAACTGAGAGACATATGATGGTAATGACGATACGGAATGAAGACAGAGAGACCGAGCAAGAGAGAGAGAGAGGGAGATGAAAGCAGAGGTGGGGGATAAAAGAAAGGGCGAGCTGGAGAGATGGAGAGACAGATGAGAGGAAATGGAAACAAAAAAGAAAGAAGAGTTTCTAACACACACCATCGTAAAAGCAGCTTTTTAGGCAAAACGGTTGCCGTGCAGTTACTCGCTCTTGTTTAAAGTCGTGCATTTGTAAGCTTTGCACCTTATTAAAACCATGCACCACGCACATGCACATAAAAGTAAGTGTGTGTGTGTGTGTGTGTGTGTGTGTGTAGCTGTCCACTCTCATTTCCCCAGCATGATAACGGTTGTCACAATCGCTTTGCTTCCCCCAATACTAAAACGCTTTGAGATCTATTTCACGCACCATACGGCAGAATTATTTATTCCCCCTTTCTACCTCCTTTCATATCTTGTGCTGTGATCGATGTCTGATTGGTCCACCTGAGAGGGGGCGCTCAGGACACAGCGCCTGATAGGTTTAATATAACCTTCATGATGGCTCATAACTGCCCTGCATTGTGTCCTGTATCATTTGAAATGAATACTCCACAATTTTCAGATGATCGTTTTTTTAGCCCATTCAAAGCAAACACACACACACACACACACACACACACACACACATACAGAGTCTCACATGCACGCTCTGAATCCGTTAACAGGTTCTGTAATACCGGGGATAAATTCACCTGGGATAAGAGCGGAGAGGCGCGCCAATCTTTCTCACTGATTTAAGCTTTTTCCCCCCCACATTCTTTTCTCGACTTTAATCGAGACATTGTGCTTCTCGAACACTGTTATGAAGGATTCAATTTTTACATTCCTGTAAAAAACCCTGAGTGTCAGAACATTCAAAATCAATTATGAACATTCTGGAAAGCCATGTCTGCATCATTATTTTTTTCTTTTTTATTCTCTGGCTTATTCATCATCCCATGACTTGCTCTTGATTTGAGTCTTGATCCTGGTCTGGTTAATCAAAGTCTTGGTGTAGAAGTACTCTGACTATCAGTACCCTAATTTTTGGTCTCATTCTCACATGTCCGGGTCTTTCCCTTTATCTGTTTGAAGTGATCATTTTGTGTTCTTTGAATCTCTTGGTTTTGGTCCACATTAATCTGAGACTTGACCTTCCTTTGGGATTCGATACTTAATACCCAATGCACAGTGCAATAATTGGTCAGAATCTGATTACTCTGGCTATGTTCATATTACAGCCCTGACTTTTTTTTACCCTAACGTGGCTCAGATCTAGGCAGTGGTGGTGGTGGTGGCAAGGTTTTGGGCTACTGATTTAAAAGATGGAGGTTCAAGCCCCATCACTGCCAAAACTGCCACTGTTAAGCCCTTGAGAAAAACAGTTAACTCTATCTGTTCTGGGTGCTGTATCCTAACTGACCCTAACTTAGCCTTTGAGTCTGGACTTCATATTGGTTCTATTAATCTGAGTCTTGATTTTGTCCAAGTGGCATTGTTGCTTAGCTTTGGTTCAGGTCCCATCACTCCTGATCTTTACCCAGAATCTTAATTGATATTTTATTAATCAAAATCTCTATATAGTGAAATTTCGTTCAGCTGTCATTGTTTTGGTTAAATTTTTAGGTCTTGACCTTGATTTACGTCTCATAACTTATGCATTGGTTTAGGTTTCATTCCTCTGATGTCTTGGTATTGGTTCACCTGTTCTGAATCATGGTCCAATTTTTAATGCCATGAGTCCAAATCCAGTACTTTGACTCTGGAGCGTTGTGTCATTACACTTAATCTTGGGTTATGTCCCATTACTCTGTGTCCTAACCTCGGTTGTCAGCTCATTATTCAAACTCTTGTTCATGATTTCTTTTCAGTGTTTTATTAGACAAAATTACTATTGAGAATTTTGGTCTGGGTCGTGTTACTTAAATTTTTGATCTTGTTTTGACCCTATGAATCTCGAGTATGGTCCGGGTTCCTGACCTTGGTCTAAGTCACATTAACCTCAGGCTTGGTCAGAAACTCATTATACTGGTGCCTGGTCTGAGTCTGATTATTTTGCATTGTCACCTTGTTCTGAGTTTCTTTACTTTCATTGCATTTTGATTTTGGTCAGAGAATCATTACTTTAATATATTTTCCTGGTCGAATTAGTTTAAACTTAGGTCTAGAGTCAATTACTCTGGTTGCTGACACTCTGGGTTTTGGTTTAGTTTCTTGATCTGGGTCTATTTATTCTGAACACTTATTTGGGTCATAGTATTTTAAGTCGTGGTCTAGATCTCATAAGTCTTGGTTTAGGTCCCATTACTCTAGGACTTGACTTTGGACTTAGGTCGCATTACTCACTTATGGTCTGGATTTTATTTCTCAGAGTTTTGGTCTGTTTGCTGTTGTGTCTAAGTACTTTGTTTTGGGCCTATTACCCCTGGTCCTGAACTTGCTCTGGATACCAGTAAACTAAGCCCTCATCTTCAGCCTTATTACTGTCGATCCAATGACCCTGATGTTTTTGGTATTTTAAAATCTTGGTTTGTGAGTCAGAACTCTAACTCTTGTCTCGGTTCTCTCTAATCTAAGTCCTGGTCTGGGTCTTATTACTTTGGGACCTACCCATTACTCAAATTGTCTTCTTTATCTAATTGCACTTGGTTACTATTAGTCTTGGCTTTGACTCATTGATGTTCAGTCTGAGTCTCATGAATCAGACTCTTCTTGTTGGTTTCATTACCTGGTGTCTTGTCCCGTAGTCAGTTTTGGTCTTGCTCTGGACCCTATTACTCTGGCCTTGATCGATTAATATGAGTATTTGTCTGGGTGCCATCACTTCAAGTGTGGATTTTGGTCGCATTACTCAAGGTGCACATCTGCGTCTCATTACTCTTAGTCTGGCTTTCAGGGTTGCTGATATAATGCACTACCTGCAGGCTGTGCAATGAAGCATCTTTAAAAATGGGATTAGCCAAAGATAGACAAGCATTTAGAGCTCACTGCACTGGACACGGAGAGAGAGAGAGGGAGAGAGAGAGAGAAAGAGAGAGAGAGAGTCATAATAATACAGCTGGCAGTGTGCCACAACTCATGGGCATCCAGCCAGCAGAAGATCCTCTCTAGGGCTATCTCACACACCATACACACAAAACGACAATTAATACACATAAACGCATACACACATTCTATCACATTCATGCATGGGCTCATCTTTCACACACCACACACACACATTCCCTACTGAGTACACACTGACAGTGGAAGCTCCACCTGCCAATGTAGTAGCAAATTATCCTCTAGACTCGCACTATGGCTGAACTCCTTCAGGAGACCCAATTAGCAAAGATTCAAATCATCTCTCTCTCTCTCTCTCTCTCTCTCTCTCTCTTTATCCATCCATATATCCATGCATGTTTTCTCTTTTGTCGTGTCTCTAATTTAAACAGCAGTAAAGCAGAATGTGCTATCATTCTTTCAGACCATCACAGATAGATTTGTAATCAGGACTCTTTGAAGTTCAGCAATCCTGTTTCACATCAACTGCATTCATCAGGATGTCAAAGGCAAAAACAAGCAGGGAAAAAAAATACTTGCACAACAACAATTTTCCTCCCTGCATGGCCTACAAATGAGAGTTTTAAATAAAAACAAGCAAATTCTACCTTAGAATGCATTAAATCTGCCCTGTTTTAGCTGACGAAATGAGTTCTATCTATTAAATTTGCAATATTATAAATCTGCCTATTATAAATTATAAGTTAGCCTTTCACAGTGTTCTAGTTTAAATGCACATGAACTGTATGTAGTTTGGATTCCTTCTAACATTAGACCTTAAAGCCAATTGTACGTTGGTACAAATTGGTACATTGACCAGATTCTATTCCTGTTGATATACAGTACTGTGAAAAAGCCTTGACCCCGCCCTTTTTTCATATTTTCGCTTCCAAAGAGCCAGACTTGCTTGCATTTTTAATGAGGAACAGTCCTCCAAGCTGACTTTGTCTCTCATATTCAGAGTCCCAATATTTTAGCAGTTTCAGAGGATTTTTTTTTTTTAACAGTATGACCTATGAATCATCAAAACGCATCTACCTTAAGGCATGACCCAGTGAAAAAGAGGTGCAGATGATGACAGATGATCAGGCCGATGATTAGTATACTGGTGATGCTGAATGCTGAGTGGCTGGGAATGATGAGAGGGGAAATGAGGTCGCTGCTAAAGTTGTTATATAAAGAATCCATTTTTAAATTGTCAAACACTTTTGTTCACATTTTCTTAATTGACATCATGAAATAAAGGGCTGGCTCAAGACGTTTGCACATCACTATATTCCTAGACACTGAAAATTAGATCTACCAACATAAGAAATGTATCAAGAAAGACAGCTTGACAGGAGCCGAGCTCATTTCTGATGTTCGATTTCAGGAAGCAAGTAAAGGAGCCAGCTGCAACTTCCACCCTCCAGAAGCAATGAGACACAGCGGGAGGGGAGCCATTTTGGTTTGGAGGTGAGAATGAGATTCAGACGCTCAGTGGAGCTCCATTTCCGGATGCTCTTCATTGACAGGAAAAAAAATCTGATTTGTCACAAGTACATATAGTATAGATTACTGTGCATACAGGATAGAATCTATACCATTTGAATAAATTCAACCAACATGCTATAGATTTACAGGAGGTGTGGTTGGTTTAGAATTAAATAAATGTCATTAAATGCTTTAAACTGTGTGAATACAACAATGTTAATAAAATAATTAGGCAATAAAACTAAATACGATCTGCTGTTATAGGAAAATAATCAACAATGGTGTGATGAGATTATAGGATAAAGTGAAGTTGGATATATTTCTCAGAAGAGCAATTACCATAGCGTTTTATTTCCCTTTTTCCATCAGCCTTTTTAAATTTATAATTGTATTGAATGCTGTAAAATACTGACTGCTAGTTTCCGTTCTCACTTACACTGCAGTATTTATTTGTTAAAGATATTTATCAAGCCACTGTACTGTAGCTCTCTCACTCACCTTCTATACCGCTTTATCCTGTATTCAGGGTCGCGGGGACCTGGAGCCTATCCCAGGAGACTTAGGGCACGAGGCAGGGTACACATTCTGGACAGGGTGCCAATCCATTGCAGGGCACATACAGTATGCATACACACACTCAAACACTCATTCACACACTACAGGCAATTTGGGAACGGCAATTAGCCTAACCTGCATATCTTTGGAGGAAACCGGAGTACCCAGAGGAAATCCACAAAGCACGGGGAGAACATGCAAACTCCATGCACACAGAGCCTGGCCGGGAATCAAACCCGGACCCTGGAGGTGCAAGGCGACATTGCTAACCACTACACCACCGTGCCGCCTGTACTGTAGCTCAAATATTAAAATAAAAAATGAATAGTTTGACAGCAAAATTAGATAACTCCATTTTTTCAGCTTTGAGCGGAAACATTTTTTTTCTTCAAATGAAAAAGAAGTAAGTTTATACACACTTTTTAACTCCATGGTCGTTCCTGGTTTTTATTTCTTTCTACAATGTAAAACAATACTGAAGGCGTTTATCCAAAATATGCAATAATCTCCTTTGAACAGTTGATATTGAGATGTATATCTGCTACTTATGCTCTGTAAATCCTTCATAACGGCTCTAATCTGAGGTGCTGTTTGTTTTTTTGGTGATTTCTGAGGCTGGTGACTCTAAATGAACTTAGTTCTGGTCTTGTTTTCCTGGGAAGGTCTTCATGAGAGACAGCTTCATCATGGAGCTTAATGGGTTTTACAAATGCACTCGACACAATATTGTTCTTGCAAAAACTGTTCCAGAACAGGTGAGGGTCATGAGTTACAATAAAAACTGACTGTATTGTTGCTATGGAATTACTTAACACTAAACAAAAAACATTGAAATAGAAGAAGTGTCCAAACTTTTGAGTGGTGCTGTAAATAACATGGTGTTCACACAGGATCCAAATCACATAATGCAATAATTCACAGAATGTACAGCAGACATTAAGTGACACATAACTGCAGAGGTCAGAGATGGGAGTTAAGTTAGTTCATGCACTTTGTTACTGTACTGGTGTGTAGTATTTGAAGAGGGAATTTCATCACGTGCTGGCTATTATTGCAGGACTTGACATGCCTTTCCTTTGAGACACACCTAATAATGTAACAGGAGTTTCAAATCAGAAGGTTTGCTGGTTGCAGACATCAACAAAAACAGCAAGTTCAGAATCAGGAAGGGGCGAGAGAGAAAGAGAAAGACAGAGAGAGAGAGAGAGAGAGAGAACCTACAGTGAGATAATATAAGTCATTCTAAATTAGTAAATTTGAAGTTGAGTACGTTTGTATTTTTCCTCAGGTAAACAAGCAAATCGAGGACTCTACATTTACTTCAGTAATATTTGCCCTAGGGAATCTATACTTTTACTCAAGGACAGGAAATGTGCACTCTATCCAAACATTCTCCAAAAAAACCCTGAGCACATTTAAGCGACATGCTGCAGCTGTGGTTTCCTCACATTTCCCCTTTTGCACTGGAAGTATCTTCGCTCCACTGATCATGAAAGAAGTGATGCGATTGGCTACTCATCATGCAACAACTTTTGCTGAAAAATCGGGCAGCTACAACACTTTTCCCAATTTTCTCCCTAATTTAGTCGTATCCAAATCCCACCCATCACTAGGGGGCTCCCACAACAAGGCTGCTACAAGCCGTCAAGGAGGACCAAAGACTATCACGTGTTTCCTCCAAACCACATGACGTCACCCAACCGCATCTATACGAACTGCCTGCTCATGCACCATTGGGGCGGCATAACACACTCTGAGGACAGCTCTATCTAATCCTTCCAATTGCATGAGCTCACAGACACCCCTGATTGACGATAGAGCCATGATTAATGTGAGAGCACTAAGTGCCTCCCATCCCACCCTGCTGAGAGACCTCGGCCAATCAGCTCTCTCTAGGCTCCAGGTTGCGAGAGGTTACAGCATCACCCGGGAACTGAATGCTGGCTGGTTTCTTAGTAAAAGTTGATGCATAGCTAATATCATGACGTCAAACTTCTACCTAACATGAATGACAATAAACATGTCCAGTCAAACATTTCTGTATCCTGATGAGACTAGTAAATAAATGTTTAGATCAAAAGATAATTGACGATAGTGTAGTCCTCCCCAAAACAAGATGGTGGTGGATTGTTGATTGTAAATGCCCCTAGACCTCAATCGGGACCACTAGAGATTCTGAGCACCTCGATAGCTTTCCATCCCCCTTCTCCAATCTTGACAAAGCCTTGACTATAGGTTGTTGAGGCTTGGCTGCTAGAAGATGAATTAGCAATTACACCCACCATCACCATGTCTGGTAGTGTTGTGTTGTTGATTCCTGGAAGTTACTTTTTTTCTGTGGAGGGATAAGGATGCAATAACAAACATCGATCGTTCCCTGAAATGGCTTTTCCAAAAGCTCTGGGACCTTTTATGATCAAATACTAGCCAGGTACATCGGTTCCTGCCTTAAAAGGAATACATCTTAACCGACAGCCATTATGGATCCTTTTGAGCAAGCCAGGCTGGTCATCATGCACTGGAAATGGTGAGAGGAAGAGACAAAGCAAAAAAAAACAGGAAGCTGAGCACAAGGTCACCTCATTACAGCCCATTTGTTCCAGCTGTCATTAGGAATCACACGGAGTGTCACTCATCCTAGGAACGAGAGAGAGAGAAGGAACGAGAAAGACACGCGGGGCTGGTCGAAGATGTCACCCATCATATCAGTGCCAAAGCTCACACTTTTAAATGCTTTACTGTATCACTCCATTATGACCTTGTGTCTCATGAAACCACACTCAGGCTCGTCTCTCCGTACTTCCCCATCCCTCCCGTCCCTCCCTCCTGTCTGCTCTCGTCCCTCTTCAATAAGGAGGAAGGGAATCTTTAATAAGACGTTATCGTGTGGGATGAGGAGATAAGCGTGGGCTCTGGATGGCTAATCATTAGCAGCGGTGGCGGCGGTTTCAAAATGGCCGCCCTGCAGCTAGGTTTTCCATTTTGTTTCTCAAGAGAGATAAAGAAACCCTGCTGCGAGGCACAATGTCGTTCATGCCACAAAAACCACTGCCGTTATTGATGAAGAAGCCCCCGCTGAATACACACACACACACAGCACAGCACAACACAACACACACGCACACTCCAATTTATGGGAATTTGTTTGAATTGCTGCCTGACTGGAAGAAAAGAGGATTCCCGGGCATGGAGGAAAAAGCAGATAAAGAGGTCTAAATGTTGGATTTGAACTGTGTCAGAAAGGTAGAAAAGCCATCCAGAAAGAAGAAATGATATTCAGTCCAAGGTGATAGTGTGTGTGTGTGTGTGTGTGTGTGTTAAGCAAATGAGCTTCTACACTCTGAACTGACAGGAGCTAAATGAACAAATATAACTGAACGTGAGAACCATAAAATTTTAGATTAATTTTTGCATGAAAAGTTTTTTTGTCTTGTTTTTTTTCCCTTGGAAAAGTTGTACAAGATGAACTGTGTGTGAACTCTTTTACCCTTCTCTTTAGCAGACTTACAAACTTTTCTTTTATGTTTGACTTACCAAGAACAAACATATGCTGTACATTTAAGCGACAGCGTTGTTGGATTCTGGAATGGTTCACACTACCTCATACAGTGGGACAAAATCAGGGATGTGTTTAATATCTGCATGATTTTACACTTTGCGCTCCTGATACACTACAGTTCAAAAGTTTTAG
>JAQKPX010000001.1:4155739-4169005 GCA_030068255.1 Clarias angolensis
TGTGTGTGTGTGTGTGTGTGTGTGTGTGTGTGTGTGTGTGTGTGTGTGTGTGTGTGAGAGAGAGAGAGAGATAGAGAATTTGAGAGGATGAGAACACAGGAAGTGGTAAACACTCACCTCTGCAAAGTTTGGGTGCTATATGTCCATCTCTTTTACTTTCGCATTCTCTCTTTATACATACAAAAGACAGGAAGTGGTTAGACTTCACATCTTTCCTCAGTCAGTCAGTCAGTGGTTATAGAGACAAGATGGAGCTCAGTCCTCTCCCTGTGATGATCTGTGAGTAAATGTTCACTTTGTGTCTTCATTAGAGTGAGTGTTGGGTATAAAGTTGTTCATCTGCAGTCTGAATGTCCTGAGTGATGAGCTTACTGTGTGATTAGGACATTGTGTGTACTTCAGCATGATTTCTCAGGTCGATCACTGTATCCATATCAGTTATGAGATACATATCTATTATCTGTTATATTTAAAATGTTTACTTTGATTTGTAACTACTCTCAGTAACTACAATAGTTCAACAGGTAAGAATCTGTTGTGCAAATCTGTACCTGATCTTCTGTGTCCTGATGTCATCTGCTGCTCAGTGACAACCTCTCATAATTATTTGATTTATTAAATCAAGAAAATGAATGGATGTTGTTTGTACTTGGTTGTGACTTACGGAAATCGGAAATTGTTTTATCTAGTTCATCGTTACACACAAATACCGCACGAACACCAAGAACAGGAATTTTTTTTTTTTTTTTTTTTTTTTTAAAGCAGACCTGTGAGTTGATCAAAAAACATTTTCTTACTTCTTACCTACAGGACTACAAAGGACAGTATGTGTAGGGAAATCACAGGTGCATTACTACTATATTATACTGTAAATGTCAACATCATAAACTAATTGAGTGTACAATTTAGCAGGTCTTTTTGAGACAGCTTTTATTCCATTGTGTTCAAACAAACAAATGTGAAAGTAAGGTTAGCACAGAGAAAATATTTTAAACATATTTCTAGTGTATAGACATTTTAGACATACTTTACATTTACTAGAGTAACTAAATATAGTAACAGATATATCAGAATTGTTTTTAGAAGGAATTGTCTCTGTTAGCATGGCTGCTTATTGGTTATCTCTATCAACCTTCATCACTGACAGTTCCAATCTTACCTCCTGTCTTTGTTTGTGGAGTTCCCTGTTCTGCCCATTTGAGGTACTCGCATAATTTAAAGAATACAGTGTGGGCTAATCACTTACCCAAATATCCATATTGTAGTGAATTATTAGGTGTGTGAGCTTCTGCTTTGCACCTCAAGTTTTCTGGGATATGCTGTATGCCCAGCAGCACCTTTGACAGGATAAGTGATATGGATGGATGGATGGATGGATGGATGGATTTTGTTTCTTTTTCACATGTAGTATTTCATGGTAATTATTTGATTTGTATTTTTACAAAGAAAAAAATTGCTTACATCACAATTGTTTGATAACTAGCAAGGTTAAACAAACAAGCAAAACCAAATCCAATTTTGCCCCAATTTTTGAACACTAAAAACATCAGGTTACCTAGTGGAATTTTCCCCCAATGCTTTTATTATGCAGGTCTTAAGCTGAGCAATTCTAAGTGGTCTTCACTCTATAATGTGCCAAACATTCTCAATTGGAGACAAGGCAGTACGGCTGGCAAGCCTGGTATTAATGGCATTAATGGACAAAGGTTTACCAAAGTGTTCCTGATCTAAAGTACTCCTGACAAAGTTTTACAAAATGTTCTGATGTTATCCATGATATTGATAATATCATATTATCATAGTTGAAATAGTTTACATTTCCTGAGTGAAAATTTTCCTTATATTTTTTCCTTATAATATATACTTATATTATGTTCAAAAAATTTTTTTTCTTTTTAGTGATGTCTTCACTCATATCAATGGCCTTTTCTCAAGGTAAGTTAATAATAATAATAATAATAATAATAATAATAATAATAAATAATAATAATAATAATTATTATTATTATTATTATTATTATTATTATTATTATTATTATTATTATTATAACTAAATATTTAACACTAACGTTATTTATTTATTCATTTATTTTAGTTTTCATTAATAGAAGCATCTTCCGCTCTTGGTAGATTCACCCATACATTTCTCTTTTTCTTTTTCCAAGAACTACTATAGTTCAATTGAAAATAAATAGTTTTATGCATAAATGCTCCCTAGATGCTTTAAACCTAATTTACTAAATAACTAATAAACTTACTAAATGTGGAACAGCACAAGTTTTATGAGAATGTCACGGGGGAGCAACAGACAATGCTAATTACACTACCACTTAAAAGTTTGGGATCACCTGGAAATTTCTTCGTTTTTGTTTAGTTAAAAGTTATTATTCTAAGATAAAGATTCTAAGATGAAACTGGCTCTCACAAAGACCAACCCAGGAAAGCAAGATTAAAACTGCTGCAGTGTAGAAGTTCATTTAAAGTTACCCGCCTTAAAAATAATCAATTAACAGCACTTGTGATTGGAGCCATTATGAAGGCTTTACAGATAACGAGTAGCAGACATTAACTCAACATTAACTGTTTAAAGGAGATTATTGCATATTTTGGATGCATTCAACGTTGCTTTACAATGTAGAAAGAGATAAAAATCAGAAATGACCATGGAGTTACAAAGTGATTCCAAACTTTTGAGCGGTAGTGTATTTGGCATAGACAACATATGTAAGTTTTATTAATTCCAGAATGTTTTATAGGGAAGCCTAAAGCTGTGGTGTCTGTAAAGCCTCATAAACATGTATTCTTTGGAGAGCATGTTGGCCTCAGATGTGACCTTCAGGGAGGAGGAGGCACAGAGCGGACATACAGCTGGTTTAAAAATAATAACCAACTATATACAGACAGGACAATGCAAGACTTTAAAATTTGGTCTGTTGGAGTCTCTGACAGTGGCCAGTATGCCTGCAGAGTGCACTGGAGCCTCTCTCAGAGCTCAGAGATCAGTGATGCTGTTACTCTAATAGTATCAGGTGAGTGTGTGGCTGTTTTTTTATTCTTATTTAATATGTATTGTGTTTGTGTGTGTGTGTGTGTGTGTGTGTGTGTGTGTGTGTGTGTGTGTGTGTGTGTGTGTGTGTGTGTGTGTGTGTTTGAGCTACCCATAACAGAGTTCTTGATTGTACAGTATAAATACTCATTGCAGCATAATTGTGGCAATCCAGTCTGATTAATAGGTCATATAGAGCATTAAAAAGGCAGTAAATCTCACATTTTGTTAGCTCTGTCATTATTTGATTCATTAGTAGATCATTTGATGCATTGATATTATTATTAATTAATTATGTATCATTCATTTTTTTTTTACAGCACTTATAACAATAGTCATTGTCACAAAGCAGCTTTACGGAATCATTTATGTTATGGCACAGGAGCATCACAGACATTTTGGCAGTCATTGTCTGATAGAAGAAATACCCATATATGGCATATTTAGACAAACTGACTGCATTTACTGCTGTGTTACATGATCCGTGCAAACTATGTACCTGTGTATGATTCAAATGACAGTTAAAGGCACCTTTCTTTGACTTGACTTGAGATAGACTTAAGATGGCATGATTATAATGCTTGTGCATGTTCTAATCTTCTGTCCGTTAATGCAAGGCATCATGCTTTTGCTCTTTTAAAAATGGTCAGTGCTTACTGCTTCATTTATGCATTGATAGTAGTGAAGAACAGTTTGTACAGTATCCCCAAAATAGCTATTTTATTTTATTAAATTATTAATTTTATTAAAGAGTGAATAGCAACTCTGACACCTTCATCATTTCATTCCAACAGCAAAACCCAAACCAACTCTGAGAGTAAATCCTCAGAGATCCATCTACACTGGAGACACCATCAATCTGAGCTGTGAGCTACAGTCAGCTGAATGGGAGTTCATTTGGTATAAAAATAATGAGCAGTTACAGCTTATGAACAGTGAACAGACATACATGAACATACTTAAAGTGACAATTCATAATCCCCAAGAAACAGTGTACCAATGTCGGACAAGCAGGAGGCACTACCACAAGCTCTACAACACAGAGCTCAGTGATCCTGTAAAGGTTACAGTGAGAGGTATTCCACTTTACTCACTTTTGTCTACATGTTTATTAAAAATGATGAGAAAAAAAAAAACATCGCTTTAATGATAACCATAATTCACATACTGCAACTGTGCACTATGTACAAGAATATTTATGGCAAGGTTTCGGGTCTGAAGCTCTGATGCTAAGCTAAAGGCTAAGCTAACTACTAAGTGGTGGAAATACAAGCCATTTATTCATTCAGGTCAATGTGAACTCACTTACTAAGACGGATGAGCCAGTGACCTTAATTTGTCATTAGAAGATCTACCAGGAATGCAACATAATGTGCTTCACAGAACCATGGCTAACCTGCGTCATATCGATGCTAACTTGGACATCATGGGTTTCACTATGGTGAGGGTGGAAAGAGATGCTAAGTCATGGGGTAGTCCTATTAGAGGCTCCAAAAGTCCTATTACTCTGAAGGACATTATCTGCTATCAGGACATTGAACTGCTTGCGATTATCCATACAATGTTCCAATGGAATTCTCACATGCCATTATTATTTGTGTTTACATTCCGCCATGAATCGATGCAGACAAGACATGGGATGTCATTCACACAGCTATCACAAGACTGCAAATACAACACCCTGAGGTCTTAGTAACGTTATCCACTGACTCTGGTTTCTCCTCCAATCTTTTTATCAGTTTGTTGATTGCCATACTAGGAAAACCAGGTCATTAGATATGCTGTATACCAATTTGGGGGAAGCTTACAAAATTTTCTACTTAAGCCACAGTATGAACCACGTGCCTTGAGCCAGTCAACCACATGTTAATTTGGAAAATGGTCATTGGAGGCTGAGGAGATACTAGAGACCGTTTCAAGAGCATTAAGTTGAGTGTGCTACAGGAGTCTTCTAGTGAAGATCTTGATGGATTAAAAGTGGATTAAGATTCTTGGTCTTCTTGGTAGAAGTCAAGTCATGAAATAACAAAGGACTGAATTAGCACCTGAATGGCCTGTGTGAAGAGAAATGGATAAATTATTCTGATGTCATAAAGAAAAAAACAACACAAGCAAGTAAGGTTGGCAATGTGATGGGAAAAGGACAGTTGAGTGTTGCAAGCAGTGACTAAAGTAGTGGTTTAATTGTTGTCCAGGGAGATTATATTATTCTGACATGGGGATGGATTACGTGGGCAATTTGGCTTTACTGAGATTATGTTTCAGTTGATGAGCTGCGATCCAGGATGAGATGTCTACCAGACATGCTGAAGTTGGGGTGAAAACCTCAGGGTCTAAGGAAGTAAAGCAGAGAATGAAAGAATGGATTAGTGTCAAGTGCATGACAATGGCATGAAAAGCTGTGTGAGTATATGACCTCACCAGGAGATTGGGTAGAGGAAGAGTAGAAGTTGCTTAGTAGACTGAGCTTTGTGAGGCACTAGTATAGAGTCTGCTTGGAGCAGATGTGTATCCCCTTCAATGTCATCTTGTACAACTGATCTTCTACGTAGGTAGGAGGCAAACCATTGCTGTGCTTAAATACACCTGTCAATTGTTTGTTAAGCATTTGGTTTGCCTTTTGTAAATTGACTCAAAAACCATTTTTTTACTCTTTAAATTCTGTAAATTCTGCAGCATTATAGGTAAATTGAGCACTAGTATTACAGTTGATTCAACTTTTTATATTCAATCAATATACAAACATGAGTACAAATTCATTCTGAGAGTTTGGATACGTTTTTTTCTACAGTGAGAGCAATATCTATAGCATCCATAAACCCTGATAACCAAGTGTTCAGTGGACATGCTGTCAGTCTGAGATGTGACATACAGGATGAAAGTGTGTCTAGTTGGCAGTACAGCTGGTATAAAGATGCTGCACACAGGCCTGTCAGTAGTGAACAGCTGTACAAAATCAGTGGTGTTGAAGTGACACACACAGGTAACTACACCTGTAGAGGAACAGAGAGAGGAGGCTCACGGACCTCACACTTCAGTGATGCTGTTACACTGACTGTATCATGTGAGTTTGTGTTTAATTATCTTATTTTATATCTTAACATTAAAGTAACCACAGGGAAGCACAATCCAGTTTCTGTTCTTGTGTCAATCTCAAGTCTGGATATATGCAGAGGGTTGTAGCAGGAAGGACATCCAACATAAAACATTTGCCAAATCAATAATGCAAATCATTATCACCTGTATCATAATATTATTTTCTGTTTAATAATCATAATAATCTGTAGCATTTCAGTCGGATTAACCAGACATAATCAATGTTTAAAAAATGGTTAATTCCTGTACAGTATATTGAGAATTTCAGAGATTAAAAAAAAAAAAAAAAAATCTGATTTTTGGACAAGTTTCAAACAGGTGTTTGGTGTGTTTTGTTAATTTATTTAAAAGTAAAGACTGACATTTCCCATTTGCAAAAATATTCAAAACCATCACCTAGTACTTAATTTAAAGCACTGTTCACAGCAACACTCTTAAAAATTATGTGACAAACATGTCACACCTTTCTTTTGTAAATTTCTATTGTTCTGTTTTTTTTTTAAATTTTTTTTTTTAGTATATTCATTCAAGCACCTCTGGCTGGATGGAGAGCACAGAGTGCATATCTATTATTAGGTCTCTCTAGATTTAAGAGGCTTTATTTGTCACATGTATGGTTGTACAGTACTCAAGCATTTATTTCTTGAATAAATTACCAAAACCCTCCAAACACATGCTTTCACATTGTTGTTGTTGAGTTCTATGTGTAGAATGATGATCAGCACTCGATACATTGATATGTATTTGCTCAGATGGTGATGCAATGTATGTGTACAGTATCACTAAAATAGTAATGTAAAATTAGCACATTATTGGTTTTTACATAGGGGTGGCATGGAGGTGTAGTGGTTAGCACTGTCGCCTTGCACCTCCAGGGTCCAGGTTTGATTCCCGGCCAGGCTTGGTTTATGTCTCTGTGTGCATGGAGTTTGCATGTTCTCCCTGTGCTTGGTGGGTTTCCTCCGGGTACTCTGGTTTCCTCCCACAGTCCAAAGATATGCAGGTTAGGCTAATTGGTGTTCCCAAATTGGCTGTAGTATGTGAATGTGAGTGTGTGAATGTGTGTGCCCTGCAATGGATTGGTATCCTGTCCAGGGTGTACCCTGCCTCATGCCCTAAGCCTCCTGGGATAGGCTCCAGGTCCCTGCGAACCTGAATACAGGATAAAGCGGTATAGAAGATGTGTGAGTGAGAGGGTTTTACATACAATTGTAATATATCTTACTACAAAGTGAAAAGCAGCTCTGACATTTCATTTCACATTTAACAATTCATTTCGTTCCAACAGCAAAACCCAAACCAACTCTCAGAGTGAATCCCCAGAGCTCCATCTATACTGGAGACACCGTCATGCTGAGCTGTGAGTTACAGTCCTCTGGATGGGAGTTTCACTGGTACAAAGATAATCAGCAGTTACAGTTTCTAAACAGTGAACAAACAAACAGGAACACACTTACAGTGATAGTCGATAATGCAGGAGAAACAGTGTATCAGTGTAATGCACACAGGGCAAACTACTTCTACAACACCGAGCTCAGTGATCCTGTAAAGATTAAAGTACGAGGTATGTCATTTGTTTGTTTTTGTTACACTTTTCACAACAGGTTTGTTAAAAGGAGTGTGAAAAAAATGTTGCTTTGATTATAAGTTATTGTTATTCCAGGTGTTCAAAAATGCTTTTTCATGTTCCATGGATCTCCAGAGTACTCTCTAAAAAAATAAAACACAGACACTGGTTTAGTTTACTTTGTTCCTAGAACATAGCACTCACCAGTCTGGCAATTGCATCTCCTTTTATAGCTGTCTCTGACTCGAGCATTGTAGGTAGTAATGTGGAGCAGGCCATGCAGAGTTGTGCCATTTCACCTCTTTCTTGTGTGCTACTCTACTGGCCTTTGTGCTAGATGCACTTTGTCTTTTGAATGCATGAGCAGCTACTGTATTATGGAATGCAAGGATTGAGGATTTATTACATTTGGGATTCTTTAGGATAGAGTCGTCATTGCTGTATGGATTCTCTGTACAATGAAAGCAGTATTTTTATTGTTTCATTTAATTAATGAGTCATAAAGAGTCATAAAGTGCTATAAAGTGAAAACAGGAAATAACTTGTTTTGAGGCCTTCCCACAAAAATAACCACGTGCGGACAGGATCCACATGGCACCTGGGAAGAAGACAGGCAAAGATGACCGAACTGCCCAGTGGATTGCCCAGAAGTGGGCAAAGTAAAGAAGCCCTGAGCAACTACTGAACAACTGTGTGCATTGCATCTAGCAAGATGCTAAAGTGCTATACGGACAAATTCACTCTGATAGTTTGAATACTTTATTTTTCTACAAAGAGAGTAAAACATTTAGCATCAATGTATCCTGATAGTCAGGTGTTTACTGTTTATTGAGTGACACCATCACTCAGAAGTATTTACATGCAATGTATCCAGCTGGCAGTACAACTGTTAAAAAGTTGCTGGTCCTGTTAATAGTGAGGAGATGTACAGAATCAGTAGTGCGACCCTTATAGTTAATTACACATGTAGAGGTGTAATTAACTATAAGGGTCACATTTTAGTGATGCTCTTACAATGATCAGGTGAAAATATTCAGTTAGAAGGGTTATGAAAAGCTTTTTAATAAATAGTCTATAAAAGTATGTGTTTCTTGTGTAATAGAGAGACCAGAGGCAGTACTGAGTGTATCTCCACAGAGCTGGCTGACTGAAGGAGACTCAGTAGCTCTAAACTGTGAGGTTACAGACTCCTCTACAGACTGGACATTCAGCTGGTTCACAGTTGTTCCCTACAGAGATGACTTGACTCAATTAAAAAATAATCGTGGCTATACCATGTATGTGGAGCTTCTCTCAGACAGTAGCAGAGGATCTGGAGGTTCCTACACTCTCAGTCCTGCTGTTCTTAATCACACAGGAGTTTATGTGTGCAGAGGAGAGAGAGGAGAACCAGCCTTTCACACACAGTACAGCAATCTACAGACACTATGGATCACTGGTGAGGAAAAAAAAAGGATTACTACATGATACGGTTGTGTGAATGAGAGTAATTTAGCATTTATTTCATACAAATTTACAAGATTTATATTGCAATGAAAGTGCTATAATGCTAGTAATTTTAATTAGTTGTTATTTAGCATGGCTACATGGATGCAGGAACATATTATGCCAATTAAGTTTCAATGTTAACAAAAATACAAGCAGCAAATACAAGTCATACACAATAAAAAAAAAACATTATCAATAACAAACTAAACATACAGTACAGTACTGTAGCTCTGACATTTGCACTGTGTAAATGCATGTGCTGGCTTTATGCTATGTACATTGTCCATGTACAAGTGTCCTGGAGGTGGTGTGCCAGAGTTAGGCTAATAAGATAATGATGACATCTGGTGGTGATGTGATGATGTGATGGCCTGATTATTTACAGCTATTCTTAGTTTCACCTCAAACACTTTTTATATTTATACACGTTGCGTTGCTCTGTGTCCTTGATATATTTTTGTTCCATTGCAGCTATTGCAAGACGTTCCTGTAATTTTAGTCTCAGTTTTCATGTTTCATGTATTATGAGCAGTGCTATGACCTGTGACTTTGATTGCCAGATTAAGAAACATAATTCTGAACACACATGCACTTGTATCCTCATTTTGTTGCATAATGCATTTATTCTTATTCAAATTTTTTTGTGTTTTTTCTGTGTTTAAGGTGAATCTCCTCCAGTCTCTCTGATCATCAATCCCAGCAGAACTCAACACTTTACTGGTGACTCTCTCTCACTGAGCTGTGAGGACCAGAGTAACTCTACTGGATGGACAGTGAGACGATACACACACAGTGAGGGAGTGTTAGATTGTTCATGGTGGGGATCAGTTACAGGATCTACATGTAAAATCATCTCCCTCTCTAAATCCTACACTGGAGTTTACTGGTGTGAGTCTGAATCTGGAGAAAACAGTAATCCTGTCAACATTACAGTGCATGGTGAGTCTTCATGTAGTGTGTTTATTGGTAAAAGGAAATACAAATATTTTATTACAGAGCAATCAGAACACTGAACTAGGATACTGTACTTTCTAGAAGTAGAAAAGACATTTCATCATTAAACTTATTTTAATGACCATGTTCATTCAAACGGCTTTGTGAACTTAGGTGCGGCTCCCTCACACTCTCTGTTACATAATGTTTAAACAGCAGACTGTGTTTAATCAGTTTACTCATATTGTAGAAGATCCTGTAGTTTCTCCACCTAATATTTTCACAGAGCTACATTTATAGTCTTTTTGGTTTTGGTAACTACTGTAATTGAAATACTTTCAGATTAATTTCATTTTGTGTTATGTTCATTAGTAATACAAACACTGGGTTATGTTTTATTGTAGGACAGCATATGTCATGCATTTTATTTCCATCCATAATTTTTTTATTTGAATTAAATTCAAAGTTTATTTGTCACATACACAGCTTTGCAGTGAAATGATTATACTGTAAAATTGCCCATGACACAAAGAGAAGGTTTCTCTGCTAACAATGAATTGCATTAGAGAAAGCAATTACATAAAAAAAAAAAAAAAAAATCTCCCAATCGATTAATGATAATATGATTATAATTAAGCTGAAAGGTTTAAAAAATTTTTTTACAAGGTTGCTAAATAGATTTAAAATAAAATAGAACATTAGAAGTGTATGAAGTGTAAAAGAGTGGTAAAATATGAATGATAAATTACAGTGTACAGAAGGAATTATAAACTTTGAGAATGCTGTTGGTCTTCATTAATATTAAAAATGAGCAGTGTGTAAACAAGAACAAAAAAATATGTAATGTATCAGAGAGTGTAAACTTTGAAAATTTGCTAAATGATGAGTAGTGTGCTACACCCTAATGTTGATGTGTTAGCAGGAATGTAGAGTGAGTGTTTTTGTATTTCAGAACTAACATTTGATTGTTGGCTTTAAATCTGGCTGGTCAGTAGGGCTTCATAAGTGGAGGAAAGTTCACTCTCCATCAACAAATCCCCCTTCACCAGGTATATGACATATGCGTCAGGTCAGCACAATGTTGAAGCGTTCTAATTCAGCTGCTATCAGTGCAGATTGACATTCTGAAACCAGATGCTTGATTATCCGCTGATGTGTAGTTATTCCATGAGAATCTGTAGTTGGTATAAAATACAGTAGCAGGTTGCTGGCTTTAGACTGTGTGCAAGTAGGTTGCCCACTCCCATATTTGCTTTTCTCATTTGCCCCAACCTGAAATGGACTCTGGGTGAGACCAGGTCTTTACTAACATTTATTTTTATTGTACATTTGATTTGTGATGTTTGTTCAAGATGGGGATGTGATCCTGGAAAGTCCTGTCCATCCTGTGACTGAGGGACATCTTCTGACTCTACGCTGTTTATATCGCAACACAAAGTCATCAAGCCTTCTGGTTAATTTCTTTAAGGATGGATCAGTTCTGCAGACACAGACTACAGGAGAGATGATCATCCATAATGTCACAAAGTCAGATGAAGGTTTCTACCACTGTAAACACACAGAGAGTGGAGAGTCCCCGAAAAGCTGGGTCTTAATCAGAGGTGACACAATGCTGTTGTGTTTGTGTGTTGTTGTAACACTGAGATGAAAATAGGTTAATTGAAGTTACACTAAAAAGAGAGATATTTATCTTCGTGCCGGAGTGCATTAAAACCCAGTGAGCAAAAACGACAACACTACGGCCAATTAGAAAAAAACACAAGTGTATTATACAAAAACAAAGAAAACAATATTTTCATAATATATACAATTGAAAGCTGTGTGTGTGTGAGCGGGTTGAAGTTCAAGTTCAAGTACAAGTTCAAGTAGGCTTTATTGTCACAAAGTCCAGAGTCCTTTGAATGTCCAAAGTCCAGGTGATTGTAATAATGTGTGAGAGAGATGAATCAGTCTCACCGGAAATGATGAAATAATATCGGGAGGCTGATGTCGGAGCAAGAGTAATGTGGCGAAGCAGTATAGTTGATGAAATTCCGGGTGAATAGGAAATCCCGCAAGGAACATCCTTCGTCCATCTCTTTGTGCACTCTGTATCAACAACAATGTAAAGAGCGCACTGTATCTCCATACTCCCTCCTTCCCCTGGATGTCTCCCGGGTCCGCTATATATCCACGTCAGGTGACCACGTGTGTCACCGTCTTCCCGTGCTGACTATTTATTTCTATTTCTATTCTATTTATTTTCATTGCATTTTGAGATAAAAAATACAAAGAGTTCAGCATGAAAAAAGTAGTACTATAATTATTATTTTATTCTGTGTCATGCTCGTCAGGTGTAGAAGCTCCATTCTTAGTGCTTATGCTGACCTGTAGTGTCATCACTGCCTCTCCATATGTCTTGGTGACCATCATTTTGCTGCTCATATGTTGCAGACATTGAGGTGAGAACTCAGTACATTATTTAACTTTAATTAGCCTTTAGTAGACATACTGAATTATCCATCATATTAACAGGCTTTTCACATCTCTTCCAGAAGTGCTGTCACCAGTCTCTTCAATGTCATTCATAAGCATTAAAACAAGCACTCTTTAAACTTTCTGCTATGGCGACCCCTCGATTGAAGCAGCCAAAAGACCCTGATTACTATCAAGTGTTCCACAGAGCGCAACAGGAGATCCTTTCTCCCAACGGCCATAAAACTTTACAACTCTTCTCTGTAACTCATACACACATGTATATGGATTTTTCCCTGACTGTTACACAACAGGACATTAATACTTACCCATATAAATATTATGATAACTGCAATAGTACTTGCCAATAAAATATGTAATACAAGATTACATATAATAATACATTATATAATATATATTATTATATAATAATAACCGAGCATAAGCAATTTCCCTCTGGGATTAATAAAGTTATTTGAATCTTGAATCTTGAAATCTTGAATAACATTATTATTATTATTATTATTATTATTATTATTACAAATGATATTAATCCTAGTGAAGCTGAAACAATGTGAGCCTTAACAGGCTTAAAACAGTATGTAAAATAAAGGAAAGGATCTTCTCTCTCTCTCTTTCTCTGTCACACACACACACACACACAGACAGACACACACACACA
>JAQKPX010000001.1:4652586-4664575 GCA_030068255.1 Clarias angolensis
TGCTCTTTCAATATTCTAGTAGTTATTGACTTTTTGTTTGGAAAATTGGCATAGTTCACCAGAAATTTGCCACGACAGCTTGCGCCTTAATCTGTTATCGTTCCTTGCTCACTCCGTAGTCTTCCTACGCAGGTGTCCCACCCCCACCAGGAGGACTGCTGCAAATGATCATGACAGTGATACCCATACTTCCGGTTCCAGTTTCTTTTTTTTTTTTTTAAGAATAAAATGTTATCAAAGAGTGGAGCAAGAATAAAAGTTTCAGTATGTTTTTTTAAAGCATGTTTTAATGTCTGTTTATTTTATATTTTACGTAACTTACCTGTTTTACTTATGTCAAAGTTGCATTAATGATTATATAACTTCTGAATATTCCCTTGAATGAAATGACTAAAAAGTAATTAAACTTACTGAAAGCCCATAAACACTTACAGAATAATTTTAAAAAGCATACAAGTTCAGGTAAAGCTTGGTGATGATATGGGAAAGAAGCAAAACTGCAGTTGAAATAATAATATCTTTCTGAGTTCATGGAGGGCAAGACAAAGTTTCACTAAGGTGGGGGCCGCCACATCAGTCTTCATCCATAGTGAAAGTAAAGAAAGTATTTATGACATACAAAGTACTTCTCATCAGTGATTATGATATTGAGAAAAAAAAAAGTAAAAAAAAAAAAAATCTTCTATTTTTCTGTTATATACTGTACTGTAGACTAAAAAGTTATGTAGACTAAAATTTTGTATATATACAAATTGTGTATACAGTAGGAGCCATGTCAAACCGCTGCCTGGACTATGGCGGGTCCCATTGCAAACCATTACAATGATCCATGCATGGAATGTGATTCTCCACAATGACGCAGTTAACGATGCCCCGCACATAAACGCCCCCACGCGCTTTCCAATAAATTGGTTGCAATGCTATATAATCCCACCAGGTGGAGCATTGACTGCTTCAGTTAACTGCAGTGTCCAGGCAGCCTTATACAGTATGTTAATATATAGGCAGTTCTTGCATTGTTAACAATTTCATAAATAGATGATATAATAATAATAATAATAATAATAATAATAATAATAATAATACTAAAAAAAGATTGTTAAAGCAGATTTTTAAATCACTCAATAAACAATCCATAATGCTTATGCTATGTAAAATAAATAGATTAATTAATTAATTAATTAATTAATTAATTAAACTAGTTATTGCAATATTTTTCAAGACATCTTTAATAATCCTTAGACACGGTAACATCTGTAATTTATCTATACCAATACTTGTAGGTAGAAAATATTTAGCTGCAAAGTAAAGCTCGAAATGTAACTTCTGCTTGGGTTTGTTTTCGTTATATTTGTATGATGTTTTCGCTGATAGTCAAAAATTGGCATACGGATAAGTATTTCTTTAGTCATTTAACCATACATAATGTTCCCCCATCACAAATCTGTTTCATCACTTATCACAACTGTGAATAGATGCGGCAGCAGAGATGGATTAAATCTCCATACACATTCACACTTGAAAACAAAACTAAAACAATTAAAAAGTTCCAGAAAGTTATCGTCTGTTATCGCAGGACAGGGATCACCTACAGGATACTACTGTATTTTTCACTGTTTATATTTTTTGCCCTAGTTTCATTTGGTTTTACAGGATTTCATGTGCTATCTGTGTGTGTGTGTGTGTGTGTGTGTGAGTGTGTGTGTGTGTGTGTGAGAGAGAGCGCATACACGAGAGAGAGGGCTTGTGATTTATCCAAAGGTTACTAAAGCCTGGCTGATAAAAATTATTTCAATATGGGTCTCAATCACAAAATCAGCCAATGCTGTAAACAAATGACACAACAAATTATAAAAAAAAAAATATATAAAAATATATTTTAAAAAACATAAAAATAAAAACAATCACCAATTATTGTTAAAGTCAGCCCGTCGTTGTTTAGGGTCAAGTTTACGGGGCTTCTCAGTCTTTCGTTAATTTTATTTCTGACTCGAAACAAATGTGCCTTATTAAAGATGCACTGCTTTATTGCCATTGCTGGACATGGCTGTTTTGTAATGTTCAGCAAAATAAACACTGTCTCCAATTTAAATATACTGTGGACGTCTCAAAGTCATGATGTAATAGAGACAAGTCTCTTCAGATCCTTCTGCACTAATGTTATCATGGTGTAAATTATTAACGTATTGATGTATTTCACTTGCGGACAAAATAGACCATGTGTCTGTTTAGTATTTCTTTTGAACAGCTGTGTTCATAGGTTTAATCAGCTATTTACAAGACAATGTTGATGCACTATCGGTTAAAGTGCCACAAGTGTGAGTGTACTCCTGCATTTGTCAGGTTTGCCAGAGCTGGCTTTAACACAAACACATTTACGGTAGAACAAACCCATCTTAGCACCATCCAACAGTCAGTTGTCGGGGGAGTCAGTACATTCTTCATTGACATTTCTCACCTTACCTTTTTCACATCTCACTTCTCCTAAGTTTGTATTATTATGAATTTATAATGAAACAAAATGCTCTGGTCAAAAGTAACCGGGAACATCATAAGTGTGTGCCACAAATGAACAAAACATGAGTGTGGATGTAAATACACTGCCAGTACAACAGAGTCTTTGCTTGATGTAAGAAGTCATGTGGCAGTGGAGAACAAATGGTTTGTAAATTCTTCAACAGAAATTTATTTCTTGTGCATTTCAGTTAAGGATATTTTGATGTTGATTTATAGTCAGGACAGTCTGATGAAGACTCGTGTTTCATGATACTTGATGGTTGACTGGGGATTCAACAGATTTGTAATCAACATTCTTTACACTTTCACCTGTGTCCCTCCTCTAAAGCATGAAGAGCCAAAATATCAATAATAAGAAAAAGCTTTTATTTGTCACATATACTTTACAATAGCATTTGCATTTCAGACATACTGGATAAAATGTTTTATCTACTGCACAGCTCAACCATCACACTTTAAGATTTTAGCATTTTTTTCTTTCTATTTATTATTAAGACATTTTTCCACTCAGCACTTTGCATTAGCAACACTTGTAGGCATTAGCCTAGGCAGAGAAGATAACAGTAATTATACTTTATCAATGAACCAAAGAAGTTAACAACAGACAATAGCTGCAGGCCAGAGACAGAACTCAAACACAGGCTATAAATAGACTGGCTGATTAGGAAAGACAAGGTGCAGGTGACTACAATGAAGGCCATGTGATTGTAAGAAACAATGGAAAATGAGAAACAAAGACAGAGTCCAAAGCGTAACATTAAAGCCAAAATAGCAACATAATCATACAATCCCTCCAATAATAATAATAAAAAAGCACACATCATTGCATCCTCTTTTTATACGGCAACTCTGCTTACTCCTCTATGACTGCATTCTCGATTCTCTCTACATCGATTTGAGCTGTTGAAAAAAATAACAGGGTCATTTTTGTTGCAAGTGCATAAAAGATGCTTATTCCATAAAGCTAGTTAAACTGCATTTGTACTCATACTAAACAGTTTAAAGGGTGAAGTGAAAAGTGACAATGGTTCAGAAAAAGTTTCAATAGTTTGAGTAGGTGCCTCATTAAAATAAAAACTTGTAAGTGCAAAATACTTTTCCTGCATATAAACATTTTATTCTCAGTATATAATATACAATGGAATTAGAATTGCAACTTCTAAAATTGTGCAATTAGAAGAACTACTGTAGATACATTAGACATGTGTGCAATAATTAAATGATCATTAGAGAGACAAACATTATTGCACAAGCCAAACTGTTAAATGTGTAGTTTATTTGAGGTATGTAGAGGTAGATAAGTAAGAAGTGGCTGCAGAGTCATATTATTTCACCAGCCATGTGTCACATGGCTGTGATGGGCGTGTACCCAAATCAATATCGCTCCTCTCTCACTCCGAAGCTCACTTCGGGCCAGCTGGCGATAAATAATGTTAATCGGATCTCGGGCTTGCTCCACATTATAAAAGCGAGACGGTGTCCGGGAAGAACGTGATGCGGTGGAGCAAGAGAGAGTGGCATGCAAGTGCGGCGATGTGACGCGACCCAGGGACTTTAACAAGGACACTGGAATTCTGCCCTTTGATCCTCTTCTGAGGACAGCGCGAAGAAGAACTGCGCGAACTCCTGCGGCATCTTCACTCCCGCGCCAAGCACGCCTTCGCGTCGCCGCCACCAAACAGGAAAAGGCAGCGAGGAGGACGCCGTTAAGGCCCCCGATCCCAGCCGGGAAAGCTGTCCAGCCAACGGACGTCAGCGAGGACTCCTGCTTGAGGCCACACCCATGGAGAGCTGGGAGGGGACAGGCCCGGCCATCGACAGCGGGAGAAATGCCGGCACAAGGGAGAGTGCAGGAGCGCTGCCTCCCTCCTTTAACCCTTTTCCCCACCCCATTTTCCCTAAATAAATTGCCCTTTTTCCAGTAAGACCTCGCTTGGTGCTTCATGGTGCTGCCCATGCACATACAGTAGGGTCGGACCTGTTACACACGACATATTGCACTCATCATGTAGTGAAAACCCCATCCTGCATCCCTCAATGACTATAGCCCTGCAGCCCTGACCTCAGTAGTGATGAAGTGTTTTGAGCGGTTGGTCACAGACTTTATCATTTCTTCACTATCTGACACACTGGGTCCACTGCAGTTTGCATACCGCCCAAACTGCTCTACAGACGATGCCATCTCTCACCTCCTTCATAAATCACTCACTCACCTGGACACTAGGAGGGGAAATTATGCTAAAATGCTCTTTGTCATCTACAGTTTAGCATTTAACACTCTAATCCCCTCCACATTCACCACGAAGCTGGATTGCCTGGGATGTCTCTGTGACATTAGATCACCAATTTCCTAACTGGCAGACCACAGGCAATAAGGATGGGCAGACATGTCTCAGGCTCCCTTACCTTCAGCACGGGAGCCCCCCAGGATTGTGGTCTGAGGGTCCTGCTGTACTCATTGTACACATATGATCGCATAGCTACCACCAACTCCACCAGCATCAAGTTCGCTGATAACAAAGGCGTGGTGGGCCTGATTTCTGACAACAGTGAGAAGGTCTACCAGGAGGAGATTAGAAATCTGGAGAATGATGCCAGAGAAACAACCTCCTCCTGCATGTCAGCAAGACAAAGGAGCTGATAGTGGACTTTATCACAAAGCAGGAGGGGAACTACCAGACTCCATCATCAAAGAGAGCCCAGTGGAGAGAGTGGACAGCTTCAGATACCTCAGAACTGTCATGGTTCTGTCACATCAACACCATGGTGAACACAGTGGTCAACTTCAAAACCCTGATGCTTGCCTAAAAAGCTAAAAATGGCCCAGCACCCACTTACTTCTCTGCTCTAATAACACCACTTACTGCACCACGTTCCCTCCGATCCTCCAGCACTCATCCCACTATCTCTCAGGAATCGAGGAAGACATTCATCCAGACTATTTTCTGTTCTGGCACCTACAGTAGGTGGTGGAACATACTTTCTCTAGATGTCCATACAGCTGAGTCTTTGAAAATCTTTAAACGATGACTCAAGATGCATCTTTTTCTTCAATACTTGGACTAATCACTCTGTCCCACCCACCTAGCCTCTCCAAAAAAAATAAAATAATAAATAAAAACTTCTTCCTAATTGTGTTTGACTGATGGCACTTGGTTAGTAACCTAGTAACCCAGTGTAAGTATCTATCCAGTGATGAAACTTTAAAGCACTTTTGGTAAGTCGCTGTGGATAAGAAACTTAATTTTAATGTGAAAAGGCCCGGCAGCATCTCTACCATCTCACACACTTGAGAGATTTTAGACTGCCCTTTAAGTTGCTTAGAAACCTTTGTACCATAGAGAGCATCCTTAATGGGAAACATTGTAACCTGGTTCGAATCAGCACCATGCAGGGCAGGTGAGCTCTACACAGGGTGGTGTGATCCTGCACACCAAGCTCCCTGTCCTGCACATAAGCAGTGCTTGAATAAGGCCAGGAAGATCAGGAATGACCTCAGTAACACCAACAATGAACTTTTCTCCCTATTACAGTCAGAAAAGCACTTCCGCTCCCTGAAAGCCAACACAGAGAGACTGAGAAGGCTATACGAACACTCAATCACACCACATTTGACTTAATACGTTGATCTGCTTTCTCACAAACAATCTCGCTACCCACCACGATGTTCATCACACATGGCACATTTGCATATTTTGCACTCCACCGAACTGTGAACTTTCAACTGTGACTTATTCACGTTATTCTGCACATTCTGCACATTGTCTTGCTCATGACTGGACATGGTTTTTACATTCCACTTCAATTCTTTTTATTTTATTATATTTTTACAGTCTTATTTTATTATTTGTACATAATGTAAATTGAAAATTCTTTTTTACATCTATAATTTTCTATCTTTTTAATTTGAAAAAAATCGTATTTCATACTTCATATTCTTATTGAAAATACTTCTAAAAATACTTTTCTTATTTTTTTTTTAATTCATCAGCAGTTGTATAAGCATTTCACTTCATGTCATACTGTATATGGCTGTATGTGACAAATAAAATTTTAATTTGAAATTATGATTTCACTGGCTCATGTTTTGATAAGGAAGCAAAATAACAAGGATGATAGTAATAAATAGACATAAATTATTGCAGTAGTCATATATTATATACTGTAGTTAGTGACATTCTTTATGTCACTCATTATGTGTACAGAGAAAGAGTTCTCACCTCGAGCTCTGTAACATTTGATCAGCAGAATGATGGTCACCAGGACATACGGAGAGGCCGTCACTACACTACTGATTAGCATAAGGATTGAGAATGGAGTTTCTACATGTGATGAAATTGACACAGAGTAAAAGAATAATTATTATACAACTCTTCTTGTTAAACTGTATGGATATTTTAACCCAAACAGCTGAATAAACAAATGCAAAAGAACGCAAACATTTACACTCCACAGCATATGAACACACTACATATTGTAGCCAGATTTTCACTAAATAAAGCACCATGTTATAAGTGGAAATACAGAATTCAGCAGGTTATGTTATAGACTAAGACAGCTTTTCTGTTACTCTCCTCTCTCTCTCAGTGTTTACAATGGTAGAAACTTCATCTGACGTTGAGACATTATGGATGATAATCTCTCCTGTAGTCTATTTCTGGAGGAGTAATCCATCAACTTTGATGTTCTTTTCCTCTTTTCAGTTAATATTACAATTACCGAACATTCAGAACTTTTAATAATGTTATGAATATTTCTGAGTTAAGCCAATTAAGTGTATCTTGTTTAACAGTTCTCCCATTTGAAAACACAGTTCTGGATATTCTGCACTTAAAAAAAGAGAAGACTCACCGTGCACTGTGATGTTGACAGGATTACTGTTTTCTCCAGATTCAGACTCACACCAGTAAACTCCAGTGTGGGATGTGGAAAGGGAGCTGATATTACATGTAGATCCTGTAGCCGATCCCAGCCGTGAACAATCGGACACACCCTTTTTGTCTGTGTATCGTATCACTGTCCATCCAGTAGAGTCTCTCTGGTCCTCACAACTCAGTGAGAGAGAGTCACCAGTAAAGTGTTTAGTTCTGTTGGGATTGATGATCAGAGAGTCTGCAGGAGATTCACCTTAAACACAAACCATTACATAATTCATGCACTATAACTGTTTATTTATGGAATAATATATACTGGACACAGTTACACCTCATTTAGTTAAACAGTGTTTTCCCTAGCCTGTCTGTGTCGAATCCGCCACTGATTACTCCAGAATTTAAATCGAATTTTAAATCGCTGGATTATTGAGTGTAGGTCGCTTTGATTCTCTCGCGTTTTGTTTTCTCGTCTTCCCGTTGCCAAGTTCATTTCATTTTCTCGTCCTCTCGTCTCTCATTTTGGATTGCTGCTTCGTTATTTGATTTCCCGGTTTTGATCTTATGCTCCCTCATTTTGACTAAGGCTTTGATTAACGTTTTTTGGATTGTCATCTAGCTGCTTGAATTCACCGACCTAATGCTTCCTAGTTTGACTACGCCTCCTGGTTTGAGCTTTTTGCTTAGACGCTCCGCTGATTAATCCTTCTGCATTTGACCCGCGCGTCTGCCCTCTACAGTAACCACGTTTCCGTTTAACATTGCTGTTATTCATCTGCACCTGGATTCACCTCGTTCCTTGGTCTAACTTGGTCTGTAAGCATTTTGCAAACTTAATAAACAAGTGAGGTCTTGGAATACAAGGAGTACATATGACTGAGTCAATGGTTATTCTCTCTCTCGCACTGTGGGATTGTGGTTAATTGTCTCGGACTCAGTGCGCATGCCTCACTTGTATAGTTAACACCAATATGCGAGCATACTGTTAACGATAACATTGTGACCACTTGTGTGCATGTACTGTATTTTTTCATGTCCAAGTGTAGTGACTGCTCTTTAGTTACATTACTACAACAATGGTCCCATAAAGAAAAATGTTAAACAGATTGGAACAGTGTGCAAGATGAATCTGTTAAATGAAAATGCAATGTCACATTTCTGCAAAATCCTCAAAAGGAGGCAAAAGAAAGTGACATTAGAGAGGTTCCTTGTTAAAATCACACAAAAAAGAAAAAGATTCCAGTTGACTCAAAAGAGAAGCAGTGATTATATAGCGTTTGTGATAGCATTTTTCATTTTGTAAAACAAATTTATACACAGCTGTATTTATCATATTTTAAAATCTTGTGGTGTCAATTTGAAAACATAACTGGTATTTCAAGACATTAGTGTTGACATTTTCCTCACCAATGATCCAAAGTGGTTGTAGATTGCTGTACTTTGTGTAAAAGGGTCGTTCTTCTCTCTCTCCTCTGCATACGTAGACTCCTGTGTGATTATTAGCAGCAGGACTGAGAGTGTAGGAGCCTCCAGAACCTCTGCTGCTGTGTGAGAGCTTCCTTAAATAGTAAACAAAATTCCTCCCGGGAACCTGTCTGTACCAGCTGAATGTCCAGTTTGTAGACGAGTCTGTAACCTCACAGCTTAGAGTCACTGAGTCTCCTTCAGTCAGCCAGCTCTGTGGAGATACACTCAGTACTGCCTGGGTTCTCTCTGTTAAACGGCAAATGCAAAAATATACTTAAATCTGTACATTTATTTTATACATAATTTTTTCATATATCTGTCATGGGTTGTAGCTGTGGTGGTAGATCCAAGGGCAGGTGAGGAGCAAGAAGAAATGTATTATGAGGAAGCACATTTAAATCAGTGCGCGAGGCAGACGTGACAGTTACAGTAGTTCAGAAGCTTGGTTGAAGTGTCTGATCATAGCAGGACTTGAGCTCTGTGATGAGAATGCTGAAGTGGGAGGCCGGTGCAAGGTGAATGAGCTCTGCGAAGAGAGCCGGCGTGTGTAATTTGAATTGTGGTTATGAAACAGGCAGGAGTCGGAGCTGGAGAGTAGATGGAAGGTCAGTGATCCAGACTCGTGATCAATAAACAGCTTCAAAAGTCAATACCAAAGAAATCCAAGATGGCAAGAGATCCAAGACATGAGGAGAAAGCAATGTCTGTAAAACAAGGCGAGGTTAAGAAGGCAAGCAGAGAAAGAGTGCTGGAATACTGGCCATGATAAGCACACAATAATCTGGATACAGGGTGTTGTCTGATCATATGTTAGGTAGGCGGGAAAGGTGATTAGTGATTGAGCACAGGTGTGCAGAGCGCGGAGAATGAGGCGATGGAAAGCAAGGAGCGCGATTCATAATGGAACAGAAGTGTGGAATAATTACAAACGATTAAAAAAAAACACATGAAATATAAATATAAAATTAATTACACTTTGATGTTACAATAGGTAAGTGTAACTACACACCTGAGATGCACAACATGATTACAGCCAAAGAAAAAAATATAAATATATTTTTTATTTAAGCTCTGTGTATAGCCTAGTTTCTTGTCACACATCTGACAGGAAACTGAATTCTAGATCTAAACTGAACTCATATCTGAAGTAAGAACTGACATGTACTCTGAGTTCTTCTTTCGGTTTTGGTGACCACAGTTTATTGTATTTTATTTTGGACTTAATCTAGTTTTAGCCTCCAGTGTTCATTTGTTTGCTTGTTTTTATTCTTATAAAAGTTTTAACTTCAACAACTTCTTCTTTATTTAAATGGTTTTAGTATGACTTAACAGACATCACAGACACAATAAGGTTGAAGGCAAAAGGTTTAGGACCCTGCAAAATAAAAAATTAAATAAAATAAAATAAAAAACTGAAATTGCTAATTATAATTAAATGTACTTCTTGCAGCCAGTTGTGTAGAGTGTGTATACAGTATATTAAAGTGATAGTGTGTTTAAGTTCACATTATCCTTATTAGAACATTCGATTAAATGTTTTATTTAGCTATAAATATGAAGGTAATTGAGGTGTGTTAGTAACACATTGCCATGTTGCAATCAGGGTATAGAAAATGTAATAATCATACTAATTATTACTATATTATTTATTTATTGTATATCTTTCAGTATACAGAAGTATCCAAACTTTAACAGTAGGACTTATGAAAACAGTTCAATGTTGGCCATATAAACAATTCTAAACATGTCTACAGTACTATAGTTTGGCTGTAATTATAATTAAATACTGAATATGAACTTGTGTAAAGCTATAAAATTATTATCTTGTTGCCACAGACTCACCTGACACAGTCAGTGTAACAGGATCACTGATCTCTGAGCTCTGAGAGTCATTTTTCTGTCCTCTGCAGGTGTAGTTACCACCGAAGGATACTCTAGCAGTAATTAAACTGTACACTTTTTGCCCTGTGTAAAAACTGTTATTATACTTATAAAACCTGTATGTCCAATTAGTGTCTCCTCCTCCCTTTATGTCACATCTGAAAGTAACTGTCTCTCCGCTGTACAGATGTGGATCAGGTTGTATAGTCAGCACAGCTTTATTACTCCCTATAAAACAATCTGAGGTTAGTAAATAAAGTAGTGGTGTAAATGAGAGAAGTAAAGATGTGAAAAGTAACACTATGAAGAATATAATTAGAAGTAAATATACAATTTTAAATACTGGAATGATGCAAACTAAAGAATCCCAATGAGACTCATAATTATTCTATAGTATAGTTTCATACTGGATCATACAGCATCCAGTAGGCATTGCAGGATTAAGTTTACAGTTGTCATAGTCATGCTTTTCTTTATTTATGATTTGACTGATGCCACCAGTTTCTGTTTGTCTCTTGACTTATAGTGATACACTATATTGCCAAAAGTATTTGCTTGCCTGATTTCACCTTCATATGAATTTGGGTAACATCCCAATTCTTAATCCATTGGGTTTAGTATGATATTGATCCCGCTCTTTTCAGCTATAACAGCTTACACCCTTCTGAAAAGGCCACAAGGTTTAGGAGTGTGTTTATGGGAATTTTTGCTCATTCTTCAAACAGCACATTTGTGAGGTCAGACACTGATGTTGAACGAGAAGGCCTGGCTCACAGTCTCCACTCTAATTCATCCCAAAGATGTTCTATCTGGGTGAAGTCAGGCCAATCATGTTCTTCCACACCAAACTTGCTTATCCATGTCTTTATGGACCATTCTTTGTGCAGTATTGCACAGTCATTTTGGAACAGGAAAGGGCTGTCCCTAAATTTTTCCCACAAAGTTGAGAGCATGAAACTGTCCAAAATGTCTTGGTATGCTGAAGCATTAAGAGGTCCTTTCACTGGAATTAAGAGGCTGAGTGGTGTTGTGTCTTTGCTGTTCACTAATATAATGAATAAAATCACACCTGGGCACAGATTCTGTTTACTTTTCTTTGACATAACTAAGTTAAAGTAGCTTATTCTCTTTACAGATATGAGATAATATTAACCCTTATAGGATCTTTGTTTTTGGTTACATAGGGAGTCCTGCTGGGTCTGGTAGACCCATTGCATTTTAGGGCTTTAAATTCAACATATTCAAAACTTTTT
>JAQKPX010000001.1:5087210-5097774 GCA_030068255.1 Clarias angolensis
TTCTACAGTACAAATACTGTAATAAAACAGCATTTTACTGGCAAAACTGCTGCCAGTAATTTACTGTAATTTTACATTAAATTTTTTTACAGTGCACAATATGAACTAGTGTTCATATTTCAGTGATTAATTCTTACATAATAGTGCGTAAAATATTCACTAGTTTTGTCCCAAACTGATGGGCAAGGGGCCACATTTATATGTTTTACATGTAAGTGGTCATGGTCACAAGGTGACAACTTTACTATTAGTAGTTGAATAGTGAAATAAGCCACCCAACCAGTTATAAACACCTCAACTCAATCATGGAACCATCGTTACTTCTCAGGATTTTTATCAGTTAGTCAAGACTTACCTTATTGAATTTTACAGATTCTTCAATTTCTTTAACCTTCTTTACTCGGTTCTTGATCATCTGCTGAACTGCTGCCTGTGTCTCCCTCAGCTTACGCTGTTTCAGATAGTGATGTTATGGTACATAATTTTGTACAAAAAATACAGATAAAATGTCTAAATGTCTAAACTTACTTTTTTTTCAACACTTTCCTTCTCAAAAGAAACAGTGTTGTGATCTCTGTGCTCTCCCTCAATGCAAAACTCACACACACTCTTCTGCTCATCTCTACAGAACAGCTCCAGGGGGCGCTCATGCTTCTGGCAGATGTAGTCCTCCAGGTTGTCTACAGGGTTGACCAGTTTGTGCCTTTTGAATTTTGCTGTTGTTTTATGAAACAGCAAATGAGTGCTGCAGAGAGACACCCCACAGTGGAGACAGGACTTTACAGCCTCCTCCTTTTCATTGGTGCACGTGTCACATAGAACTATCTTAGTCATGGAGAGAAGCGGATCTGCAATGCTGTTGGATTTCACCTGAAATGGCTTCTTAAATGGAGCAGCCAGTTCAGAGATGAACGTATTCACGCGAAGCTCTGGCCTTTTGGGGAAATCCTCCTTGCAAAGTGGACACTGCCAGCGTGAACTGCTGTCCCAGTACTTTTTTAGACAGACCTTACAGTAGTTGTGTCCACATGGAGTAGAGACTGGGTCAGTGAACACATCGAGGCAGATGGAGCACAGGAGCTGGTCTTCAAATAAGAGACTACTGGAGTAGGCCATGGCTGATAGAAGGGACATGGATAGTGATTTGTAAACACAGTTGAAACATTTCCCAATTTTTCATGCAAAGGGAACAGGCCAAAATAAATGGAGAAAACTGTTTATAAAATAAACTTCACAGTAATCTACTGCCAGCACTGAGCAACCACAACTATCTCAACTAATTTGCTTTGATTCAGCTGCTTTTATCCCATAGTTAATTCAGACAATTAGATGAATATCCGTTTTAATCATTTTTTGCCCATAATGTTAGATATCCCAAGGTGATACATTTTGTAGTATTTTAATGTAAACAAATGCATAGCTCATATTCCAGAAGCATTTACAGTATAATCCAAATAAATCAGTAAAATAACAATAAGTAAAATAACAAATCAGTATTTTACTGTAAAATGATTACTGTATGTAATGAGCAACATCTAATTTTCACAGCTTTGTGTAAGACAAATGTAAAACCAGATTGCATTTGAGTTGAATGCACATTTGCACACACCCTGGACATGTATGGACATTTCACATCTACATGTTCATGCACATTTGCAAACTCCCTGGACGTTTCTATTTCATTTTTTTACATTGCACATTTATGGACATTTATGGACTTTGCACATCTACACATGCATGCATATTTGTACACCCCCTGGACATTTCTATTTAAATTCTATTTCAATTCAGATCTCTTTTTCACTGTACTTAATGTAAATCTACATCTAAAGTTTTTTCTGTTCTTATCTGTTATTGATAATCTTTTGTTTTTTTTAAGGTCACATGCAGTCATATAAGCATTTCACTGCGTATCGTACTGTGTATGACTGTGTGTGTGACAAATAAAACTGTAATTTAAATTTGAATAGAGCAAATAAGTGAAATATGACTGTACATAACACTAGGGAGTTGCAAAGGAAAAATGTCAACTTCCCCATGGGTTCATTGTGCTTAAAGGATTAATGCATTTTAGCTATACTCCAGTCTACGCCGACAAAACATTAAACATAAAATAATTAATCCAGTTAATTTTAAAAATACATCAGTTCCATGGGAAATAAAATACATTGTAAATTTACCTGTTGTAGGTTTAATCCCTCAAACATCCACTAGAGAAGCTTCACGTGGGGGAAAACTGTTTTGGCGCCAACTACTCTTAACTTTCGTTTTGTCAGAAAGGAAATGAGAACTTCCTCCCACTGTCAGCTCAGAGTGTAGGAGGCGTATCAAGAGCCAAAAGAAGTCTGAGACTTTATATAAGTTTACTTTCAGTAAAAAATACTCTATATACTGCATAATAATAATAATAATAATAATAATAATGATAATAATAATGATAATAATAATAATTATTATTATTATTGTTGTTTTTATTATTGTTGTTGTTGTTGTTGTTGTTGTTATTATTATTATTATTATTATTATTAGAGATGGGTGGGGATTAGTATTTCACCACCATGATAAAGTCATGTTTAACCTAGTCACCCCATTGACTGGCCACACCACTGAACATCATATCTTTTATCTAAATTTTGCTAGTGTTGCAAAACTTTAATTCTATTGTTATTCTTTCTCTTATTCACTCTAAAAAAAGATGGTAAATCCCTGTTTTGCTTTACACTATTAATAACATTTGCACTGCACTGTCACATTAATTCCACTCAAGTCTCTTGCTTTTTATGTACAAGGGATGTTCAAGTCAAATCAGGACTTTGTGCAGACTACAGAACACAGTTATAAAAAATAAAATAAAATAAAATAAACAATCCCTATTTATTTCTCTATATATGCACACTTATCCCAGCTTTCATTAGTGCTTGAATAAAATCAAGGTGGAAGTTTTTCTCAGCATGCCGGAGGCACCATCTTACTGCCGGCTTCACATCTGAGATTAATAGTATGTAGATACATACTGTCAGGCCAGAACAGGTTAGCTCTGCTTAATTTCCCCTAACAGGATCTACAGTTTGTCAGGGTTAAACAGAAGGGAAATCTGGGGGTGTGTCATTCTTTTTTTTTTCATGTACAGTATGTGTTTAAATTTGTTACACTCTGTTACCATCTCAACCACACTCTCTTTAGCATTCTCTCTGTCTCTCACTTCCCTTTCTCTTTTCCTCATATTCTTTTGTTTAAAATGAAAGATGTGGGAAAAGAGGCAAGGGAAGGACAGCCATACCTACTGAAGTGCAGTATGTTCACCACACAACAAATTCACATAACCATTATAAGCCATTTTATAATGGCTTTTTCTTTGTTATTAAGCACCATTTTCCAGTAACCACTAGATGGGGCCCATGTATAAAAATAAATAAATAAATAAATAAATAAATCCACAGCGAAGACCAACTGTTTATACACTGCAAAATTTATTTGGTTCTTTCCTCACTACTGTTACATAGATTATAAACAATAGTAAAAATAAAAGGTCTAAAAGTACTGCTTTACTGCTAGCTGTGACAAAATGAATACATTGCTAACACCTTTCAAGAATCGTAATGAAATGTTTACCCATTTACACATTTACACTAATACATTTTGTTAAATATATTTAATGAACCATCTGCCATTAGCCTGGTGTTTTTTTTTTTTTAAGCATTTTATACTGTACATATGTGAGTCAGGTGAGATTTGAGTTATAGACTGTTCCAGTAAATGGGTTTCTGATGAAACCACAAAAGAATTCAATAATTGTGTAATATTATAAAATATTTTATTAGAATAATTAAATAATCAGAATTACATTTAAATTTGACATAAATAAATACAGTCATAACGTAAGGTGTCTCCAACTGTCAAACATGGTGGTGGAGGGGTTACTTCTTTTGCCAAATGTACTGGAAAACGTTCAGTCATTGAGAGAATACTATACCAGAATATTCTTTAAAAATAGAACAATATGTGGCCATTTGTCCAGCAGTTTAAAATGGTTTCAAGCACAGCATCACATCAACATTTAACATTTAATGACTAAAGAAAAAAAAAGAAAAAAATAGATTTTGAAAAACCTGAATCAATGTCCAGAATGTAACTCTACTGAGGTGCTGTGACATGGCCTTTCCATAAACATACATAAACATAGAGCTCTATATAAACAGAACAAGATATGAGATAAAGCAATGCTGAAAAGCAAACTGAGACTAAAGTTATTAAAGATGATTTGAACAACTGCTAAAAGAAAACTGATTGCAGCGAAAAAAAAACATAAAAAAATGTTTGCTGGTAAATGTGAGTCTACGTGTTACAGAATTACAGGATTGTACTTTATAAACATCTGAGTTCTGAGTGTTTACTTATTGGGAAAGTGCCTACATATTAAAATCTTGCTTTTTCTTTCTTTCCAAAAGTTGGTAACTTACTTTTGGAAAAATTGACTTTTGTTAAGATAACTTAAACAGACCCAGATAACTAAAGGCATACTTTCCTTTTTTATGACTGTATCATGCATTAACTTACGCATATTCTGAAGAACAGGTTTCTGTTAGTCAGGATAGACAATACCTGATCTTCTGGCTTCTCCACATGCCATCTCAATAAAAAAAATAAAAAAAAACTGACAGTTTGTACTTAAAATGAAAACTTAATGAAAATGAAATCTAAATGAACATCAACACACCTATTAATAAAAACATGTACAATACAGTTAATATTAATGCAATTGTATAAGTAATCATTAATATAATTTGTTTGCCAGTAGTACTGTACATAAAATGCAGAAACATTTTAGATAATGATCTAGAAAGCACTCTCTGCATTACAGCTTACATTACAGTGTAGCTACGTTTTAAGATGTTATGAAATACTGTATCCATAGGCCACATTATTGAATCTATTGAATAATTAGTAAGATGGTCTCACTATTTTTTTATGTTTATAAATAATTAAATTTTCAATAAAAAAATGTCAACATGTGTCAACCTTTAAACAGACTAAAGTCTAAAATGTCAGGTAACAAACAACAATATAAATAAATAAATTAATTTAGCCTATTAAATTAATTGTTTTAACTATTAAAATATAATGGTCATATATTTTATATCAGGATAAAGCGGTATAGAAGATGAATGAATGAAGGATATATTTTATATAGTGAATTTAATTATCTCTTTTTTATTTTATACGTTTATGGGCCAGAAATTACATAACTTGTCAATTTTGTAAGTAGTAATTTTCTAATAATTACAGGCTTCAAATAAAATTAAATGAAATATATTTTAATCTCAAAAGCAAGTGTGCATTATTGTTATTCTTATCCTGTCAAGTTAGGTTCCATCTAAAAATAATGTTCAGTAGATGTGATGATCAGCGGCGCTGAGTTTTTACCACCATAATTAAGACATGGGCTAAAGAATGGATAAAGTTTCTCAGTGAAAATCTGACCAGTGAAAGAATGAATATGAGTCTTGGCCTCAACATCGTAGAAGGAGATCAGACCTTCCTCATAATCCACAAAGATCCCAACCTTCTGAGGAGCATGTTTCAGTGTCAGGGGGATGAGGGAAGATTCACAAGCCTTATATTCAGTCTTATTCCTCAGCATGACAATCCAGTATCCATTTTTTGGACTGAATGTAATTTCCCCCTTCCTGTTAATGGATTCTCGAGCCAGTCCTAAATCCCAAGCTGTTTTTCCTCTAACCTGCACATCATAGTAAAATCTTCCTGATGAGAATCCTTCCTTTCCCAGCACATTGACACAACGCTTAAATCTATTTGGATTATCAGGAACATGTTGTCCTTTGTTGCTATATTTCACTTGTTTCCTATTATTGGACAGGATAAGTTTAGCATTTGCTGTATCAGGATCCAAATTCACTTCCACTGCAAGTAAGAAAAAAATCTAATGTTAACATTATTTAGTATATTACAGTAAATACACGTATACACTGATCAGCCATAAGATTGTAATGCAAAACTCAGCGCAATATTGTGTAGGTTCCCCTTGCACCACATGGGCAAGAGTGACCTCTTAGGGCATGACCCCACAAAACCTCTGAGTGGTGGTGTGTTGTGTGGTGGACATTGGCAGTGGATCATTTGAGTGTGTTGTGTTGCGGAGTGAGCCTCTGTGGATTAGACCTGTTTGTCCAATATATACAATGGGTACTTAATCACATACTGTAGGAATCAGGAGAGTTTGTAGGTCTTGGACTCTGTTGTGGATATTGTGGATACTATTGACTTTTTTTGGTGATTTGTTTTTCATTGACTTTACTATGGAAGTTGTTGTTTGGAACCTGCAGGCATGGTTAAAGCTTGAGTGTCCATTATCCGGTCATTAGTTACCTGGCATAATTAATTTTCATGTGTTAATGTTATGGGGTGTTGTAATGTAATGGCTGATCAGTGGATGTACAGTATTTGTGTAATCAAAGAAGGTCAAAATACCTGCATATTGTTGAAGTATTTTCAGTTCTGGTTGAGAGGAGGAAAAAAATATACTGTATATTACTCATCAGTCAGTTAAAAAATTCATGAATATAAACATATATTACAACAGTTAATTTCGGCATGGTATGTAGGCTGGGTAGTTAAAGTAGCCACCTAACAGGTATGATACTTGTATACACAATGAGTTCTTTTCACAAGAACACAAGATCCTTTATGCCAGGGTCCTCTGTGTACATCCTGCTGAACTTTCTATGAGCTCTTGGGGGCTACATGTGATGTTGCATTGCTGTGTAGGCAGAGTTTAAATATCATTTTTCTTTATGCTACCTGTGTTTGAGTCAAATAACCTCTGGCCTGGTGCACCTGAAAAGTGCCCGTACAATTTGCAAATGATGATGTCACTGACATGATGACACGTTTTCACAAGTTGGTAAAAGACCCATCTTTAGCTGTCTGCCCATATCCATTATAATGCTACAGTACATTCATAATACTGTGTAAGTGCCATTTTGCAAGTTTTAACAATGCCACTTCCCGCCTCTGCATGTCAGACATTTAAAAAAAAATAATAATAATAATGAATGCCTTCTTCTTTGGATTTCTCTGCCTGTGTATTTGTTTCCTCTGCCAGGGCATGTTAAACGTAACAAAGCTTACTTGAACTTTAATAGGTACAGGCCTTTTCTACTGTAGCAAATATCTGTACCTAACATTTTGGATTTCACACCAACAAAAGCTAATAATAGCAAGTAGCTTAGCAACAAGCTAGCACGCTATTGATAAATCAAGTGTTGATTATTACCTTCCCTAAACAGGAATCAGAATGGTCAATGTTATAGATTTAAGTAAGTACTATGTACAGTATGTACTGTATATGAATTGATCTAGTCTATGACTTGATGTCAATACTGTTCAAAACCACAAGTAGAGATTGGATTTTACACTGTTTTTTTTACACAGTTTAGAATAAAATTATCATAATGTTTGATGCAGACCCAAACACAACCACTGCAAATACTATCTCAAAACAACAAAATTTTAACCATTATTTAAAGGGTTTATGCCGATTAAGATAGATTTACACAATATCCAATCACACACATTGTCTCTTATGTTTCTAATAGAGTTTAGAAATGTTATCGGAGATTTGGACAGACATGACAGAGTGTCACATATCTCTTAGTGTTTTAATGTTTCTGTTTAAATAATCATGGCTTACATATTTCCAAACTGTATGGTTTAACAAACCAGATCTCAGACTATAATCTTTTTTTTTCCCTTCTGGGGAAAGATAGGCATCACTTAAATCATCTACCCCCTTTAAGTGAATTTACATTTAGAAAATGTCTCTCAGAAGATCATTGGATCTGTCATCCAGATCCAATGATCTTGTTTTCAAGAAGCAATGCCCTGTACGTATTTCATTTTAAATTATTAATCCTACTGAGTAAACATGAGAGCCAGGAAGCCATTTTGTGATGCAACATTGTCATTGTCAACATTGGATTAATAATTTAAAACATGTAAATTCACTTAAAGGGGTTAGATGATTTAAGTGATCATGCTGATCATGCTCAAGTATCTGAGCGGCGTGATCCAAGTTTACAGTGAATGAGTTGTTGAAAAAAGCATAGCAGTGACTGTAATTTTCTCATGTGTATCACTACAGTGAAGGTACATGGCAGTGAGGGCACCACAGGCAGATTTTCAACTTGGCATTCTAGTATGGCATTCTTGCATAGGGATGTTCCAACCCTAGGTGGATCTCAAACATAAGATAAAGGAGGAGGACTTGTTAAAACACACCACAGAGTCTTACCAATGGCGCAATTACAATAACTTACCAATCTCTGGAAGCTTTTTAATTTCCTCATTGAGAGACTCTTGAAGCTGACTCAGAGCTCTCCTCAGTGTTTCAACACTCAAATGAGGATTATTTCTGATTTTATTCCAGGTGTTGTTGTGTAAAGGTCCATGCAGAAATGGATAAATCTACAATTCAACAAGAGAAATGAGAAATACCTAAGCATTGTGATTGGTGTTATATTGTGTGTTGCATCATTAATATTGAGCAAAGGCACATTTCTAACCTGTAAGAACTTGAGATGGTCCTGTGTATTTAAGAGCTGCTCCATCTCATTGTTTTTCATCTTTAGCTCCATGATTTCCTGCTCCAGCTCTCTAATGAACTGTTCTGCTTGCTGCTCCATTGCATTCTGTTTGTCTTCCATCAGTTTAAGCAGCTCAGCCTGGCTTTCCTCAATGCAGTGAATCAGAGCACTGAAAATCTTCATGCTCTCAGTTTTTTCCTTGTCTATGTGTTTCTATCACATTAATATATAAACATATATTTTACCTTATGTTCTTTTTGACAAAGGATTCAATACAAGCTGGTAATAATGATAAAAAAAAAAGTCAGGGTTGTGTTTATGATGTGTAGATTTTACTCACATTATTGAGTTCTATAGACTGTTTTAGCTCCTCGATCTTTTTCTGTCGGTTTTGAATCATATTCTGAACATGTTTCTGTGTCTCCCAGAGGTGAATCTAATACCATGATACAGCTTATTAGAATAGATTATTAATTACCCATTGCAAAAACAAAAAAAAATTTTGGACTATACAGTATAAATGTCTCACCTTTTTCTCGTGACTTTCCTCCTCCATACGGACAGTGTTGTGAGTTTTATGGTCTCCACAAATACAGAACTGACACACACACATCTGGTCATCTCTACAGAACAGCTCCAGGGGTCTTTCATGTAGCTGGCAGATGTAGTCCTCCAGGTTTTCCACAGGCTCAATCAGTTTATGTGTTTGTAATTTAGCTGTGGTTTTATGGGGTATCAAATGAGTAATACAAAAAGAAACCCCACAATCCAGACAAGATCTTAGGGCTTCCTGCTTTTCCTTAGTGCAGGAGTCACAAAGAACCCCTTTAGGTTTTAGGACTGAAGTTTGATCTGCAATGCTGCTGGATTTTGCCGGAACTGACATCTTAAACTGGGCAATCAGTTCAGAAATAAAAGTATTTACACGGAGCTCTGGTCTTTTGGGGAACTCTGCTATGCACATTGGACACTGCCATTTTGAACTTCTGTCCCAGAAGTCCTTGAGACAGATCATACAGTAGTTGTGTCCACATGGAGTAGAGACTGGATCAGTGAACACATCCAAGCAGATGGAGCATAGGAGCTGCTCTTCATATAAGAGATTGTTTGAAGAAGCCATATCTAACAGATGAGACAAAGATAATATTTTAAACAAGTGCTTCATGGTTTACGGAAATATGCAAATTATGTTAAAAATAAATGTACACCCATACAAGGTGAATAATTTATTCATGTTCATAAAACCTCTCCTAAAACCTGTTTCTCTAGCCACTTCTTGCAAGACATGCATTCTCCAAATGGGATAGCCTCACCACTCCCATTGAAAAACAAATAAATACAAGTAAATGCTTTACTCTGTTTAATGAACTTTTAAAAGTTGTAAAATTTCATTTAAGGTCAATAAAACAAAACAAGTGTTGCAGTCAATATTAGAAATGCCTTAAACATTTTGTGAAATAAAATTCATGACCTATTTTACCTCTCAGCCAGTGTGCCTTTTCTCCTTTTTTGTCCTCCCTCAAAATTAACCTTCAGCAGAGGTGACTTGTACTCACTTGGATGAAATCTGCAGGTGCCTTATCTTGGAGATGGTGTTCTGATGGAGACACCTGTATTCTGATTAAAAACAAGTTATGCAGTTAGTTATTGCCTAACCTGAGTGACGTTATGAGGTCACTCCCAGTGTTAAACTATTTTGCTTTGTTTATGTTTTAAAACAACATTTCCACCAGGTGGCAGACATCTACAGAGTGCTCCATAATACATTCATCCAGAACATTCAAGCACTGACTGATTTGTGATGGTTCAAGTGATGATTATGACAATCATCAGACAATGAGATCTGTGCGTCAGAGAGGTGGTTCTGTATGTATTATCTGCCCAGTAAATTGATCTGATGACACATGCAGAACCACAATGAGGTGTGATTAAAAACATGTGCTTGTTGCATAAAGGTAGGT
>JAQKPX010000001.1:5245207-5257793 GCA_030068255.1 Clarias angolensis
GTGTGTGTGTGTGTGTGTGTGTACCTGAGTAATTGGTGAACTTCTTCAGGTCGTCCAGACAAATAGGCACATGTGCACCGGAGATCAAAACCTGAAACAGAGTATATGACAGAGGGCTGCAGGTTTGATCCTGTATGTTGATGTATTTCCTTTTGAAACAGGAAGTCATGAGTGACGGTGATTTAAACAGTTACATCATGCGGCTCTTTACTTACGGACACGCCCATTTTTTTTTCTGGACAATAACACACTGCTGACACACACACACATCGCTTTATTTCAAACCTCATGTTTCAATTATACTGCTGCTGTCACACACACACACCACATTTTTACTCTTCTATATTTTTCTATTTTTAAACATTTTAGTTCACTTTGTACATTCTGTAAATCTGTGTAATTTATATAATTTTTATAATTCTATTTAAAATTCTATTTCATATCAATTCTTTGCACATCTGTATATTTGGATAACATTTACATTTTATTTTAATTATAAATTCTACTCTATAGTTTAATTGTATTTTCTAGTGCATCATTTTTCGTGTATGTGACAAAATCTGAATTAGAAATGTAATTTTTATTAGATAATAATGCAATTTGTGGGGGGAAAAGTATAATAATAATAATAATAATAATAATAAAAATAAAGAAGTAGTAAAACTCCAAGACTGTTTCCAATCGCAGGGATTCTTTAACACACAGCTTTATAAAAAGAGTTTTATAAAAAAAAAAATTTTAAACTGCCCTCACTGCTGATCCTCAACTGCATCATTGATTGATTTTTTTATTTTTTTTTAGTATTTAATCGTTATATTTCTTTCTGCTTATTGTATTTATTACTCTTGCTGTCGAGCGTTTACTTTCCTCATACGTCATCCTCTTTAACAGTCTGAATATCGCTCTCCATTATATCCGTTATTTATCATCTTACCTCATCTCGCTTTTTAATTAGACCTCCTGTTTACGTGTGTGCGTGTGTGTGTGTGTGTGTGTGTGTGTGTGTGTGTGTGGTGAAGTCGATTCAGCGGTACCGGCTGCTACAGGAATGGACTTACTATAGTGTGTTTAGTGATTAGTTATTTAGAAATGTGTGTGTGTGTGTGTGTGTGTGTGTATGAAACCTCTGATCATTTTGTTTATTCTCTGAAATGTAGATATAAATTCACTGTGGTAGAGAGCAGTGTGTGTGTGTGTGTGTGTGTGTGTGTGTGTGTGTGTGTGTGTTCACGCTCGGCCGAGCTCCACACCTGTAGCTCCTGCTGGTCAAACATGCAGAGCCACTCGAGGTTGAGCACGTTGGCGAGGCCCTGTCTGAACGCCAGGCAGTGTGCGCGGATCTGTTTGTTCAGCCGGTAATCGGCCACTAAGTGGATGTAGGCGATGCGGTTCGCCGTGGTAACGGGGATGTCCTTCCCTCCCGGCTTCAGCTCGACCACCTGGAAAAGCACAGAGATCTTACCAGTCTTATTTTGATTCACACAGATTTCACATCTCATACAAACTTAAACAATTATTTTGATTGTGTAAAGCTGCTTTGCGACAATGTCAATTGTTAAAACGCTATACAAATAAAATTGAACTGAACTGAATGTTCAATATGTTAAAAATATTTTTATTATTATTATTATTATGCTTTTTTTTTTTAATTTGAGGTGGTTTTGTTTTGTTTGTATCTAATATGTTTATAATGTTTATACATGTTTATAGATCGATGTTATTTATAATTGAATAAATTTTTTATAATTTCCTTTCCTTCTGACAGGGGAACTGTAAAAGGAAAGCGTACGGGGGGTAAAGAAAGACATGAGAGAGAAAAATAGACAGGGAGACACAAAAGAGAGAAACAGAGATGGAGACAAAAAAAAGACAGATGGATAGAGAGAAACATATGAGAGAAAGAGCGAGAGAGAGAGAGAGGCTGAGAAACTCTGATGGACAGAAAAATGAAGAGAAAGAATAACAGAGAGAGAGAGAGAGAGAGAGAGAGAGGGACAGTGAAAGAGAGCTAGTCAGAGAGACAAAGAAAGATAAAACCAGAAGGAAAGAAACAGAAACAAAGTTAGAAAAACATGAGAGAGTGAGAAAAAGTTGAGCAGAAACAGAAAGACAGACAGACAGACAGAAAGACAGTTTTAGAGAGAGAGAGAGAGTGTTATTGGTGTGATGTGTGTGACCTGAGCCTCTCCCAGGTCGTTGTTGACGATGGTGAAGTTCAGGCCCAGGTCCTCCACGTCTCCCTCGTAGCTCTTGAGGAACAGGAGGTTGCGGTACATCTCGGGGTCGAGCGAGGACAGGTGATGGATGTCCACGTCGGCGCTCGTCCCCAGCAGCTTGGACAGGAAGAAACTGGCAAACGGCAGCTCCACCATCATGTTCTCATACAGAGCCTGAGGAATAAGAAGAAGAAGGAGGAAGAGAGACATTAGACATCGCGATATTAGCGATGTGATGAAGGATGGACATGGACTATATGGACGATATAACCCCCAGGAAACCACAAAGAACCACAAAAACATTTTGTATTTATTTCAGGTAATTAAAATGGTTATGCAGCACTTATAATCATTCTTGGAAAAAAAGAAAAAAAAAAAACAGTTGGTATTAACCAAGCCTGAGTGTGTATCGTGTAATTGATCCTAATTAAAAACAGTTACAAAAGGAACGGGGGGGGTTGGGGTTACTTAATTTCACAGGGCCAGCATGGGCTGGAATACTTTTTTCCACCAATAAAAGAAAGTAATGGTTCTTTAAAAAAATAAAAACAAATAAATGTAATTTATAAAATAATTCAGTCTTGTTTATAACTTTTATAAAAATAGAAATTCAGGAACAAATACAGTTAGTCCCCAACATCCGCTTCCAAGAGCTCGTTCATGAGTCCAATTTGTCCGCAAGTCCAACAAACATTGTCCAGGTAATAGGACACAAACTACACACAGTATATTACAGTGCGGCGTCTTTAGGGTCGCGCCGACGGTTGAATTCGAGTTAAAAGAACGAGCGACGTCTGCCATCTTTTCACCTTTGCTCTGTTCTTTCAACTAATTTTTACTTTAGTCTCCATCGTTATTGCTTAGTCCTGGGCGTGTAGTGTTGCACTTGTAGAGGATTCACACTGCAAGCACATATGTTTGTATCTTCGAAAGTTTGTAACATGAATGTTCATATGTTGGGGACGTAGTGTAGTGAAGAATTCGGAAATAAGGAGTGGAAAATTTTTTTTGTTTGTTTCACTAAACTGTATGTAAAAGCTTTCTAAAAGCAGAGTTTAAAACCAGAGCCCGAGAGTATGTTCTAAGTCGTACCCGCGCAGCACCACACGACCCCCGCGGGACTAATGAAGACATATTCAATTCAATTAGATTCAATAAAGACAATCTACAAACTTCTCTCTCCGGACAATTAACAAATCCCAGCAGAACCACGTTCGCTTTTTACGGGACGGACGGACGAATCGACGATCCCCCCGCGTCAGCCGTGACCTTGACCCGGACCGGGCCCGGTCGTAAACGAGCCGCGGCTAATGCAGTGCGCCGGTGCTAAAAAAGCCCATTTCAGAACATTAAACTATGCAGAGCTCGTATAAAGGATTGCACTCACCCTCCTCGGCCACATCAACTAAATGGATTATAAATTTCACAAATCTCCATAATGCACGCATCGAAAACACACAGGCAGCTCGTAAATCAGGGCATTTTTCTAAACACGGGTTAATTGTGGCTGGCCCCTGAGAGGAGGAGGACAAAACACGGGACATTTTTTATGCAAAAATAATCCACTTAGAGGCAGCTTCAGCCGTCACTCCGGTGTCAAAGCGGGCGCGTACGCTGGCGCACGAGGGGTCCCTGGAAACCCATCAATAACGGCGCTACCGGGAACGAGTGGCGATTAGAGCGGTGCACCGCCGCCGGCCGTTCTTCGAGCGGCTGCGTTATTTATCGCTGTTTATCGCTAGAAATTGTGCCAAAATGACTCGGGATGGAAAAAAAGATTAACAGCATTGGTGGCTTTTAATACCGGTGAGTGCACCGGCCTTGTAATTAATGCAAATCGCGGCTCCATCAACAGCGGCGACGCTAAAGCGCCTGCCTTCTGCTCGCTGCCAGGTGAATTTGTTAATTTACAGCATTAAGAATCAATGAAAAAAAAAAAAAATACGGGAATGTTTCGAGAACATCGACGCCATCAGTCTGCGTGCGACCTTGTCGTTCCTAGAGAAACTTTCCTCTGTTAAAGAATGCGAGTGTAAAGATCTGCAAACTAAGTCTGTATTAAATCTGTGATGTAGAACGGCATGAGTTCCACATCGGTGAAGGAGATCGCAATGTTTGGTGCTGCTTCAGAGGTACAACTCGTAGTACGATTGTGACTCTTAAACCAGCGTTTCGATATCATTGGGAGTGATACGAATAATACGGGAAAACCACCATGTGCTTCCTCCAAGGTACGCACTCTGGCTTTTTTTATTTTAATGAACTTTTAACTTTTCACCACACTTTGTCCACAAGTTTTCATATTCGTATGCACCGCTGTCTTCAGTTCTTCATCAGAAGTGACTCTTCGTCCTTGTAGAAAGTCTAATGGAGTGAGATCAGGAATATAGTGAGGACACTTTAACACCTCAAAACAAAGTCATGCGAGATGACGTCACGGTTTAGTCTTCAGCTCTTCAATAAGCGTCTCACTGTAACGAGCGCTGTTGATTGTTGAAACCTTTTTTTCCTGATGATGTTCCAATATTTCTGGCCCTTGAGAATCCCAGAAAACTGTAAGCGTTGATGAACTCTCCAGCTGATAGTCGACTTTTTGAACTTTTTCTCAGCCTGTGATTGAGGATGTTTCCGTTGTGTTGACTGCAGATATACAAACGCTTCTGTTTATGCTCTTCGGCACCTGGTGTACACCCTCAGACCACCCTATAGCCGAAATATTGTTTAACATTTTTAACTCGACTCTACGTAAAACCAGCGAGCGCCTAACGTCTTTTCTTAAGACTTTCGGAGAAAAGCGCTCTCTGTCCACTTCCACCTATCTGTTCTTTAAACGTTGTAACATTTTCACCGTTACTTCTGGACAAACTCGGACGCGAGATTAAAGATGAACTCTGCAGGTCCTCCGTGAGCAGGGTCGCACCCGGGGTCTAAATATTAGCACAATCGATTCATCGCTGCAATAAACACAGTCGTGGAGGCTGAGCAACCTGAGCGTCGTCATGACGTCATCCTTTAAAACAAAGCGGTAATAAATCCAGTGAGTAGTTTCGGCGCTTTGTTCGAGTCCATCAAAGCTTAAAAGTGGAGCATATCGCATTAGCCTCGGGCAACGCTAACGGACCTTAATCATGAATTAGTATAATGAATGCTTAATGCCTGCATGTGTGTGTGTGTGTGTGCGTTTGATACAGTAACAGTGATGTAATTCTAATCTACATCAGGTGCCTTTCTAACGGCGCTAAACAAATATCAATAGCGCACTCGTCCTGCCACACTCTGGCGTATTTATGGAGAGACAAAGAGGGTTAATTGAAAGTCAAATTCTAATTAATCTCCCGGACCTTAATTGCCTGAGCCATTAGCGGCCATGTGAGTGGGGGAGGGGCTCGTTCCTCACTGCGAGAACTAAACAGGGGGACGTGACGTCTCTAATAAACGGGGCCGAGCTGCCTCGCCGGGAACTGTGCGGACGCTCAAGACTGTAAAACAGATCAAAACTCCATTACCGGCAGGACGGGTGCGGGTTATTTACGGCGCTAGCTGATTTAGCTTGGCAAAAATGTGGGCCAGACTGTGTGTATGTGTGTGGGAGTGAGGTCATTTATTTAGGCAGATGATGTTTTACGTGAAATCCGAAGGCGAAGGTGGGTTAATGAAACTTTTAAAAAGATCAGGTTTGTAAATCAGAGCGTTCGGACACGTGTGACGGTAACTGGATCGATACAGATCTGATACTCAGCAGCAGACGATCAGGTTGTTTTTCCGCTGAAGAACGATCGAACCTCTGACACTCGCCGTTTTGTTCTCAGTGTTGAGAATCGTGATGAAATTCAGTCAATCCTCTTCAGCAGGAGAACGCTCGAGGCAAAGAGCTGAGGTTTTTGTAAAACTAAAACTCATTCTTGTAAAATGAACAGCGATCTCGTGTGGTGTGTTCAGACAGCACTCGGCCTTAGAGCAATAACTGAAAATGATCTTTGACCCTCATCAACCGATTCACCCGAGCTCCTCGATCCTTTGTGTACACGCGAGACGCAGAAAAAAAAAGAAAAGGATGACTAAGGTGATGATTAAGGTTGTAAAAAGATGAAAAGGAGAGTGAGAGAGTAAAAAGAATAATAAGGGAAAGAAAACTAATGGACAGGGGAAGGAATAGCGAGTAGTTTCATTTGTAAAAAAAAAAAAAAAAAAAAAAAGCAATAAGTAAAAGAAATGACAGGCAAAGGAAAGAAGACAAAAAAAGGAAAAGAGACCAAAGGAAGGGAGAGAAAGGAAAATAAGAGGAAAAGAAAGGAAAGGAGAGAAAATGAAAGAAAAATGAAGAAAAGAAAAGAGAAAAAAATGAAAGAAAAATAAAGAAGAGGAAAAGAAAGAACGGAGAGAAAATAAATGAAAAAAATAAAGAATAGGAAAGGAAAGGAGAGAAAATGAAAGTAGAAGAAAAGAAAAGAAAAATAAAGAAGAGGAAAGTAGAGGAAAGAGCAGGTAAGACAAGAAAAGTACAACTGTTACTTTTCTTTCATACATGGTTCACATTACAAGTTTTGATTTTAAAGGACAGGGCAGGACAGGACAAGAAAATACAGGACAGGGAAGGAACGGACGAAGTGAAGAAAATGAGGAGACGGCAGGATGGGGACGGCAAAGCAAGGACAAATGAGGACGGTAAAGCGAAGGAGAGAAAATGAGAGATGGGAGAGTAGGAGGGGAGAGGAAAGAATTCACAGAAGAAAGAAACCCCTTTTTAAAAAAAAAAAAAAAAAAAGCTAAAACAAATAATAAAGAAAAAAGAGAAAACAGTAGTGGGCAAAACAGGGCAGGCAGCAGTGACTACTGAACAGAAGGTCATGGGTTCAGACCCCAGGTCTGATTAAATACTGTGTGTTGAAAGCCGGTCTAGACTGGAGCTAATCTTAGAGAAGTGATACTGAGCGTTATTGACTTTTCCAATCTATTCATCATCATTTGCTCATTTCTTGGTTTTAATAAAAGCCTGAGGATCGAGTCAACACAACCCTGTGCCTTATCGCAGGCTCGCCGCACTCGAGAACGCTGCCTTTATTCCTCCTGTCTGACTCGGCCGCTTAATAATTCATCCAGACAACGACGCTCTTCTGACCGACAACCACGCGGATAGTCCTCTGTTAGCCACGTAGCTGAGGACCAGCTGTAACACAAGAGGTAACGACAGCACCAGACAAAACATCTACTAATATGAGATAAGAAGGAGGAGGCGGGGCTCGGTCACTCACTCCAGACTCGAATCTTCTTGGCACTTTATTGAACGAAACTAGCTAAAATGCGGCACACACACACCTTGCCGAGTATCCGTCCCAGGAAGTAGTAGTGGCGCGTGAAGCTGTCGCCGATGAGCATCTTGGCCGTGGGACTCGGGAACAGCAGACCCTCATTGGTGGTCCTGAAGAAGCCCTGGTTGGGGTTGAAGGCCGTCTTGAGCAGCTCGCTGAGGAACTCGCGGAAGATCCCTCCTCCGTCGATGCCGGCCTCGTCCAGGCCGTGAGCGTTCAACAGGTGCACCCTGATGCGCTTCTTCAGGTCGGGCTCTGAAAAAAACGACACGACAAGACAAGGAAAAAATACTTTACGTTGCAGGATGTTGTGTAAAAAACAATCATTTCCCAACACACACCTAATAAGGATGATAACTGCACTAGAATTAACAACAACAACAACTACAGACCTGCTGCTGAATATCATAACCTCCTAAAGGTGCAGATGTTTAAGCCACGCCCCCTTACTGACCCAAACAACTTGCTTGATTTACTTGGGAGAGTAAATCAGTAGACGTGCCTTCGTGTTTGCTCGTGGCCTTTATGAACTCCGTAGACGACAAATGCCGAAGCGAGGGTTTCCGTGTTTCTGATTGTGGCCGATTTAAACATTTATACGTCCAGCCGCGGCCGAAAGTTTCGAGAGTGGCACAGATGTTTACTTTCCACAAAGTCTGCTGCTTCAATGTTTTTTGGATCTTTTTTGTCAGATGTTACTCTGGTATAATTACAAGTGACAAAGTGTCCAAGGCTTTTATTGATAATTACGTCAAAGAGTCAATATTTCCAGTGGGGATCTGTCTTTATCAAGACCCCTGCAATTCATCCCTGACTAATGGCAGTCCATTCTTGCATAATCAGTGCTTGGAGTTTGTGTCTTTGATTGTCCACCCACCTCTTGAGAATTGAGCCAAAATTCTTAATGATTAAGGTCTGACAGATTTTCCTGACCATGGACCCCAAAAGTTTTGATGTTTTGTTCCCCGAGCCACTTAGTTATGACTTTTACCTCATGGTGAGGTGTTCATTACCAAACTGTGCTTGGATGGTTGGGAGAAGTTGCTCTTTATGACACAGGATTATGTTATACTATGTTATAATACTGATCCTAATCGTCCAGAAGGTGTTAGTACACCTGCAAATCACGAGTCTACAGTAATATCAAGGTGCTCCCTCAAATACTTTACGGTTGCTATAGCAACAGACCACCCGACAGGCCCATGTCTCGCGTTTTTGCTGCGTTACCATTTTCCGGAGACAGTTTGTCGTAGGCGTCCTCGTAGATGTAATTCCTCCGGATAGTGACGCTGATGTTGTGTAGGAAAGGCCTGCGCCCCTGTACGTCCTGTTTATCAGCGTCGATCAGCCTCTGGAAGACCTACAGCAGAGAGTACGAGTGTGATGGGAACCGTGGAGTAAAGATTTGTTTACTCTATAAACGTCTGTCCGTCAATAGGAAGAAAAGCAAGAGCCTTCAAAGGTTGATTATTAAGTAAGTTACTTATGGACTTGCATACACAGAAACAGACTTCCGTACCTTGACTCTCTCCTCAAAGGGAACGACAAAGGGCAGCTCGGTGAGGATGGCCAGGTGTCTCTCCTCTGAAACGGACAGCGGCGGAGCCTCCAAGGGAACTGTGGAGGAGTTATGGGGTTTAATCATCCGTGTATACTTTTCGTTTTATTCTTAACTTCCTAAACAAACATCACGATTCAAATAGCACTTATAGAAGTTTCCAAATAGTACATGTGATTTATATTTTCTCCCAAAACATCATCAGTTCTGGTTGTATCTTCCATCACATTTTAAATGGGTGCCAATAATTTTGCAGCAGAGCATATATAAAATAAAATAAAATACATATTCAGGTTCAGTTTGCTGGATTCAGCATTCGTCTCGAGCGCTGCTCACTTTTAATTAACTGTCTGTTGTGTCCATTACGAGGACCCATTTGTTTGGGGATTAAAGCTCGGTCCTGTTTGATGGACACTCGAGGGAGGGGAGGGAGGAAGGGGACAGAAAGTGCCGGAACAGCAGCAGAGAGGCATCATTTGTCTGCCACGCTGCTAATACAGCGCAATTATTCTGCTCAATTAGTCAAGCCCACCTCTCCGTCTCTCCGATCGTGCCATCAACGCGCCATCTCGGAGAGAGAGTTATGGCGCGGCGTGGTCAATGAGCGCACCGTTCATCACCCGCGCGGAACGTCCATTTAGGGAAATGAAAGCGCTCCGGACAAACAGGGGGCCAGATGTGACCTGCCTTAGGCTAATTGAATTTTTAAGCACCTATGCCCAGGAGAACCGCACGAGACGCTGTTATTGGGGAGTTTTTCACACCGAACGCACGCAAACGGGCCACTAAGCTAATACACACTCGCACGGTCAATCCACTCAGGGCTGTGTCTCGCTCATCTCAGCTCTGTTTATTAGGGATGCGTCGATACTGAGTGACTCCGCGGTCTAGGTTTGGGTCTGATAGCACGGTGTAGATATATAATAACAGCACGACGGTACGTAGGGACGGGAATCACCGTGGACGTCCCGATACGGTATTATCACTGAGCCACTTTGAGGAGATCTCACACATGTAGTTCATGCAAGACAACCAACAAGTGTACAGGAACTGGGAGCATTTTGTCAATAAGAAGGGGCAGTTGTACCACCTGAGAGAATTAATGCACAATTATTACAAAAGGCCGCAAGCCATCATTGATGCTAATGGGGGTTTAATAGGCAATACACAAAATTAAAGATCTAAAAGGTATGCAAACTTTTGAATGGCATGTTTTCTTTATTGGCATGTTTTGTTTGATGATTGTGCATTTCTGGTAGGCCTTACATATGAACTTGAGTCATATGAGAAGTTGGTGCAGAGGGAAGAGTAGAGACAGGTGCAGGGGTATGGGTAGGGGTATGGGCAGATTTAGGGGCAGAGTTTGGGGTAAAGGCATGGGTAGGGGCTGGATTACGGGCAGAGATAGGGCTAGGGGTAGGGGTATAGACAGGTGTAGGGGCCAGGGTAGGTGTAGGAGTAGGGGTAGAACTAGAGGCAGGGGTAAGTCTAGGGGAAGGGTTAGGCAGCAGGAGTATGAGTAGGTTTAGGGGCAGCAGGGGTATGAGTAGGTTTAGGGGCAGGATTAGGGGAGGGGTATGGGTAGGTTTAGGGGCAGGGTTATGGGTAGGGCTAGATGTAGTGACAGGGTTAGGGGCAGGGGTATGGGTAGGATTAGGGGCAGGGTTAGGGGTAGGTGTTTAAGGTGCTAGACCACTGATTGGAAGGTCCCAGGTTTATACCCGACCACCAAATTCATGCTGTTGGGCCCTTGAGTGAGGCCTTTAACACTCTACCGCTCAGATGTATAATGACATAAAAATGTAAGGGTGTCTGGATAAGGGCATCTGCCAAAATGCCATAGATTAAATGATTCAACATCAAAGTAAAGGAGACTCTGCTATGATCGGTCAAAGGATGGACAGATGGACTTTATGTCCCTACCAGCATTCATTCATTCATATCAGTATTCATATCCAAACCAGTAGAACATGGTGTTGAGACACGACTCATCACTGACGCACCGGTGTTTAAACGAGACAGATTGAAAAGCGCACTAGAGCTCAGCATTACCTCCGAGTTAATTAACTAATTAGCTCCGACTACATCGATAACTCGTTAAGCGTGGCGTTATCAGTAAAGCGGTAAATCAGTGAATGATGCGGCCGGAACTCGGCGAGTCCCGAATTGCGAACACAGCAGGACCTCACCGTCTAACGTGGACTGGAGCGGTAAGATCCGACTCATAAGCCTCGTCCTCCAGTCGTGTCGCGCAGACGGCACGTACAGCTGGGTCACCTGCGGTAAAGAGACGAATAATAAGTCATAACTCTAAGCCATAAAAAGTTATTCACGTTAACTGAAACATATTCATGACTTTGGTACGAGGGTGAGACAAAAATGATCCGCACTCTGGCTGTACAATGTATTTTAATTAACTTTTATAAAAGACGGATACATCGTTGTTTTTCACTACACTTTGTCCACAAGCTTTCACTGAACAATGCGTTAGCCAGGAATGCGCCGCTGTCTTCAGTTCTTCATCAGAAGTGATTCTTCGTGCGTGTAGTTCTGATTTCAGGGGACCAAACGGGTGAAAGTCTGATGGAGTGAGACCAGGACTGTAGTGAGGACGCTTTAACACCTCAAAGTAAAGTCATGCGAGATGACGTCACGTTTAATCTTCAGCTCTTCAATAAGCGTCTCACTCTAACGAGCGCTGTTTATTGTTGAAACCTTTTTCCTGATACTTTTCCAATACTTCTGGCCCTCGAGAATCCCAGAAAACTGTAAGCGTTGATGAACTCTCCAGCTGATGGTCGACTTTTTGAACTTTTTCTCGGTCTGTGATTGAGGATGTTTCCGTTCCACACTCTGACGTTTACTCTCAGTACTCCCGTAGCGATGAATCCGTGTCTCGTCACCAGTAATGATTCTCTTTAAGCGTTGGTGATCACCTTCCTTAAGAGCATCACTCCAAATTTTCTTAACTGCAGAAAAACACTTCTGTTTATGCTCTTCCGTTAGTTGTTTCAGCACCAGGTTCACCCTCAGACCACAAAAAAATAAAACACAAAGCACTGCACGCTGCTCTTGTTTTGTGCAAATCACTATTTTTGTTCACACCTGCCAAGAAGTGACTGTGGAGACAGGAAGCCTAAACAGGAAGCACTGATAAGACAGTGAGGCCAAAAGGAGTTTTAATATAACCGGAGTAATTAGACAGATTAAAACATTATCGCGGAAGGCGTTCACATTTCCAACATTTTCGGAAAATATTGTAAACAAAATATAAACAAAATATTTTAACTTGCTTGTTTTTAACAGCCGTGTTACATTTATAAATTTAAAATTTAACAGAAACCTTCACCATATCAGTAACAAAGATTTTTTTTTAAACTACAACCTTGTCTCTCTGAATTAACTGTTGCTATAGAAACGCTAAGGTTTCACATTACAAGCGTGTTCACATTAAAATAAAAACACGTACACCTCGTAGAGCTGAACTAATCATCGCTCCTCTC
>JAQKPX010000001.1:5336140-5348336 GCA_030068255.1 Clarias angolensis
CTTCCTGGGATAGGCTCCAGGCCCCCGCGACCCTGAATACAGGATAAAGCGGTATAGAAGATGACTGACTGACTGGTTTCTATAGTGACATCTCATTCACAGGGAAGTCATGTACGCTCCATAAAATGGATTTACAAAAAGCACATTGTCTTCAATAATGAAAAAATATGCAAAGTGATTAAAATGGAACAACCTGATGAGAGACATGCTGTTGTGGGTAAATAATCAACATTATGGAGGTGACAGTAATTCTGCTTCATAACACCACCCCTGTCTTTCTAAAACAGCTTGATGTGGAGCGTTTTAATCTTAACACATCGCTCGTCCTTGCTTGTGACTGATCCGACTCCTGTTACAAAGTCATGACACACTTAATCAGCGCCAACCCCACGGTCTATCGAGTTATTGACGTACTCAAGCTATTATAGAGAGAGCTGATGATTGAGTAAGAGCGAAACTGACAAATAAGGGCTTCGGAAAAGCAGGGTAGGAGCTAGGAGGGGTCTGAATCTCTGCTCACGTCGCTTTCAGAGCATTTAAGATGATAATTAGTTTCTCTATTTAATTAAAAAACTGGCATATTTTGCCCTTGAACAATTGGTGACCTCCATTTGAACAAGATCATGGATGAAAGTTTGTGCACCACTGACAATCACTACCGTTTGTGTTGGTTAATCATTAAATTTCAGATTCATTCCTTTTCTTTCCTGTTATAATGAGCTCCACTCTTTTGGGAAGGCTTTCCACTAGATTTTGGAGCATGACTGCATAAGCATGAGGATTTGTGAATTACTCAGGTCAGGAGATGATGTCGAGTGAGGAGGCCTGGGGTATTGAATTAACGGTATAACTATAAATGTTGGACTGTAAGAATCTCTTTCACTTTTAACTCCAGCCATATTCATAACATTAAGAAATAGGAAATATGGATGTTCTGTTGCTTCTGATTATGGCTTTATATATAATTTCCTCAGCAATTTGCAATAAAACACAAACATGCTTGGGCAATTAGAACCGGATTTTTATTCCTACTCTCTCATTTTCATGGAGTAGGGTTGATATTTGCATTTAGTTTCCCATAGGCAATTATCATGAAATTAGACTTGGGTTTAAAATACAACAACCAGCATAAGAACAACTGCACTTCCTCAAATCTTTATGTCTTGAAGATAAATGAATGATGCATGGCGTGAAGACAAAGAGATCTCAAGCGGGAATAGAACGAAACAGCGTCTGATCCCCCCCTCCCCCTCCCATCCAACCCAAACTGTTAAGAAGTAGCATCATCTTTGGAACAGTCCAAGTACATTTATCTCAATTCCTTCTTGCAATCTCTGTGTATGAATTGCGTTAGATTTTTGCATCAACTATTAGATTTGTCGTAGCGATAAACTCAGAGCGAGCGGAAATTCGCTTTCCCAAACATACAGCAGAGGAGAGCAAGAGCAAAAGCGCTTTGTGCATTAATTCTGTCTTTTCCCTAAGGCTTCGGAGAAATGGCACAGCATTCAGAGATCTTGGCTCACAACGTCTGGCACCAGATTAAGGCTCGTGTGGAATAGAAAAACCATCAGATAGGAGAGTTTTCCCGGTGAGCTACTCTAACGTAGGAATATTAACTCACTGCTCCAGTTAGATCTTCGACAACGTCATAACAAAGGCTGGATACGCCGGACTAATGAATCATTAAAGACAGGGCTTGGCTGAGAGACTGACACGACACCATATGACTGCCTCTCGGGCAGTTACACTTCTGGTGAGAGAGAAATGAGAGAGTTTGACTTGGGCAGCTGCTGGCTTTGTTTGTGACATGGTCAGAAGTGAAGACTGACTGAAATGAATGTCATTTTGGGCAATGGAAAGAACGCTCTGATTTTTTAATAATTTGTTTTATTTCTTGTCCAACAGCGTTTGGCTAACAATTCAATGAACAACATCTAATATGTTTTTATCCATTTAGAGTTTCATTTAAAACTGATTAGTTCCTGTAATCACTTACACTGAGAAGCCATAACATTAAAACCACCTAGGATTTGCATTCCGCTTGTGCCACCTGTGCAGCTCTGGTTCCTTGGGGGATAGAGTGGCAAAACATCTGAGGGTGGGCTGTGATGTCTGGCACCAAGATATTGGCGTAGAAACCTTTGGGTGCTGTAGGTTGTGGGGTTGTGGGCCTCCATGGATTTGACTTATTTGACATATCCCATGGTTTGGGATTGATCTAAGGAGCAGAGGATGTTCTCGTGTCTATCTATCAGGGCTAGCGTTGATATTTTTGGAGAATTGTACTGCATTCACTTTTCTGTGGGATCAGACCAGGCCTTTGGTTCTCGTGAACATGAGTGAGCCTTGGGTGCCCATGATCCTGTCACCAGTTTATTGGTGTATAGTTGCTAATAAATGTTGTTCAGTTTACCTGTCTGTTGTCATAGTGTTATGGCTGTTTAGTGTATATTATAGCAGCTATAAACACAAGTACCCTCACTAGCTTTTTAAAGTTACCAAGAGACAAAGACCTGCAGTTTGTCACATTACTGAGAAACTCTACTCTTCCATTTCTATACAGGCAGCTTTACCATAACACCATTTTTATGTTCACATTTTTTATTTTTATGATTAATCATGGAATTTGTGCATTGTGACAGTAACCTCCACTTATCTTCCATCAAACCGAAGAAACACACAAGTGAGAAAAGCTGAACACAGCTCAACTGAAAAGAGTTACTGGCTGCAAAGTGATCCAATTTCTTTTAAAATCTCCTATTTTATCGCCTGCGTCATGTGCATATTCGATTAAAGAGTCTGGGCTGAAAATCGGCTGACTCAATATCTTTCATAACCTCTATTATATTCCTCTGTACGTCATAAAACAACCCATCCACATTCAATAAACTTCTCAAGGTAATATCTGGGATTTAGCTTCAGACAAGCTTCAGAGCTTGTGCCATTGTGTTCGTGAGGAGGTGGAAGACAAAAGCGCCTCAGGAATAAGAGTCACATGACATGTGACTGATTCTCACTACACTACGTAATTCTATGTAACCCATTCTAGTGCTAATCAGTACTATAGACTGTAAAGACCACAAGTTGGTGTTGTCAAGAATAGCTTTTCCTCTATTATTTGCCCCAAATTGTTTACATTATTTATAGTTAGCATTATTACGTTTGCGGCAACATTTGAAGAAATCTCATCATGTCAGATTTACAGTCATACGTTAAACTCTACTGGCCCTCAAATCAATATTCTCATTCTAAAATAATAATAATTATTTTTAATTAATAATTATTTTTAATTATGAATTAAATAAACTCATTTGCATATTCTAAATTTAAACCGTAATTGGCTCAAAAACAATTACATTAGGAATCGATCAATCCTTAACGATATGACTTGGGACGTAAAGCAATCAATAAAACAAAACAAAAACAATCATAAGCGACCAAAAAGCACAGTATGATTCTATTTAAGATGGAGTAACAGTGAAGCAACACTCCATTTGAGATCTTTATCCTGTAGATAAAGGTTACACAAAGGTCTGCCTGCTCAGTAGTGATGAGCATGGTTAAGCCTGGAGGGACTAACCAAGTTTAAATAAAGGTTAAATGCTGCATTTATTCATTGCGCCCTGAAAGAAACTAATCAGTAATGCAAATCTGCACTAAGTCACGCCCCCTTTTCAAGGCTACGCCTCAGATGACAAATGGTCCATACATCACAAAGCCATCACGCTTCTAAGCAGCGCTGAAACAGAACAGTTTAACCATTAATTTATTCAAGCGTTCGTTAAAGGATTCCAGGAACTGACTTACAAGAAAAAGTATGCAGTCTTAAAAATAAAAGATAATGTAGGAAATAAGGTGGAATGACAGCAGATTTTGTGAGTTAGATTTGAGAATTTTGTTTCATTACTTTGATTACATTTAAAACTAGTTTATGAGCTGATTACTGGATCATTATCCGATTAAAACAATTCGGATCAGTCAACATAACCATTTACATGGATGCTGATCTGATGTGTGTTTACATGCTCTAGGCGTTGACTCTGACATCGACTCGCTCAAAGCATTTGATCTGCTCGAAATAGAACAGAAGAAGATTTTTTTCCCTCCAGCTTTGAAGTTACATGAGACTTCCCATCTTTTCTGCTTAATCCCACCTTCTGTGTGCTAAGAATCCAGTTTAATCTATGATTGATTAGATGCTTTACTACGTATGAAATGTCAGCCAATCAGTGCTCCTTACTCAACTAGTGACCCAGTGGATGAACGTCGAAAGTAAAGACTAATCAGAGAGTGTTGTTCCCACAGAGTTTACCGATTAGGAATGGAAGTGAAATTCCCCTCTCGTACACACATCATGTCACCTAATGTTACCCCATGTGACATGCCTAGAAATAATATACTGTATTCATTCCAAGAAGAGAGAAATGATCTGATCAATGTCTCATATTTACCGGTTGAATGCATTATCAAGGTATACGCCCCTCCTCATTCTGATTGGGCGGATCAGGTCAGACTAAGATGTTTACTTGATGTGTTTTTTTATTCTGATTGAGCTATTATTATAACTATAATGTAGGGTGTTAAAAATAACTGTAATAAACACTGATTATGCAAACAGCTAAAAGCTAAAATATTGTACACTGTTCAACATACTGAACATTATAATAATACAATGTGTACATTATAGTCATACTATACAATAGTCATCACACGTTTGTCTATGTTCTATGTCTCAGACTGTTCAACATGCTTTCATTAACTGCAGCTGTAGTTCAACATTCTTCCAGTTCTAATAAATGCATCATACTTTGTTATGTTCTAGAGTATTAAACATGCTTACAGTTAGGTTCGAATATTCAACCTACATTCATTATGTTCAAAAATATTCAGGTCATTTCATGTTCTAACATACTTCGAGCTTCTAGAAGTAAAGTTTTAGTTCATCCAACTTGCTTCCAGTTTCAGTTAGGCTTTAAAATTATCGACATGCTTTCATTCAAGCCGAAGTTCTAATTCCCAGTTCTTCCAGTTTTTTTGTATAAATATGGCTTCCAGTTATGTTCTAGAATATTCAGTGCACTTTTATCAAGGTTTTAGTATATCCAACATGCTTCTAGTTTTGGTTCCAGAATACTCAGTACATCTCAGTTAGGTTTTAAAATTATTGACATGTGTTCATTCAAGCTCATGTTCTAGTTCCCAATTCTTCCAGTTATGTCTAATATATTTTATTCATAGTGCTTCCAGGTTCTAGAATATTCAATACACTTCTAGTAATGTTCTAGAGTTTTCAACATACTTCAAGTTCTATAATATTCAATCAATTTTTAACATGCTGTACCCGCTGTGCAAGTTAGGTTCTAGAATATTCAATACACCTTTAGTTAGGTTCTAAATCATTCAGCATGACTCCATATATCCCACAATGTTTACTACACTTCCAGTGGAACATTCAATATGCCTCCAGTTCTAGAAGGTTCTAGAATATTCAGTACATCTTAGGTTCTTCTAACATACTGTATCCAACATGCAAGTTAGTTTTTACACAGATTCAACCTCGTTTTGTTCTAGAACATTCAGCACCATTTGTGCATTAGAATATTCAGGGCACTTCCAGTAAAGCTAGTACTGTAGTTAATAGGGATGAGAATGACCAGTTACCGCCCGATATGATATTATTACGATACCTCCGTGTTGATTTAATTTGCGAGTTTGTAAATGTGACGATTTTATTAACGTCCCAATTCGATATTACATTTTGTTTCCAATTTTGTTACAATTTTGAGACCTTGAACCTTAAACCTGAAAAATACCTTTTATACCCTTTTTATTTAACAGCTTCACAACTGAATTGAACATGAGTAATTAAACATAGCCCGTTCCTTATAACATTAGTTTTCTCACTTAACAACCAAGCACAGCATTTAAACAATACAAACTAACTTCAAATATGAGTTTAACATTTAACTTCAAATTAAATTTACTGAGCAGCGCATATCATAATTATTATTTCTGAACAAACTGAGCAAATAATTCACTCCTACCACACAGGATACCAGTGTGAATAGTGTAGAGTGTACCTCCTGTAGGATTATACAGAAACAGCAACGTTTTTACTGCCTCAAACACCTCTAAAGTCTTGAGCGCGGGTTGATCAGTTGTGACAGCTTTTTGTGAGCGCACACCGCTTCTAACCATGCTTCAAGACTAATTAGTGCACATGGTGTTTTGAGACTGGTGTAATGAGCGGGTTCGAGACAGATTCGCGGGCAGAGTTTGGAGGAAAAAAGGCCGATCTGAGGCTCTTGCAATGCACACGACTTTTGATAATGTGATGCCATGAGAAATTGTTTCTGTTGCTTTATATGGAAGCTCGCGCACTTAACATAGAATCCGTTAAGTCCAATGTGAGCAGTCATGACTGATCAAGCTGGAAAAACAGGACAAACATTTCTGGTCACTTGCTGATCGACAGAAACATTCCTGTTATAAATGTAATAAATTATTTAATAATAGGTTTTGGAATTAATGTGGCAATACATGAATTTATTAATTCCACCATCGGTAGTAGTTTCCAGTTAACCTTTCTAGTTAGGTTATAGAATATTTATGTAGGTTTTCTTGAATTTAATGCAATTCCAGGAAAGTTTTAGTGTATACATTATGCTTCCAGTTATATTATATTGTAATATAATCTTACATTCTATTTCTAGAATATTCATCACATCTCAGGTTGATGTAACATATCATCAAAGTGGCTATCAGTTAGATTCTGCAATATGTGACATGTCTTTAGTTTGCTTCTAAATTAATCAACACATATTGGATGATTTAACCCTATCCCTATCCTGTTGTTGTTTTAAAGGACATACTGTATGAATCACTGAGTAGAATGGCTTATATATATATATATATATAAATACTTATAAATTCAATATTGGCCCGTGAGCCAGTGAGAGGAGACAGCAATGAGCCCTGTGTTAGACTGTGTTAACATTCCTTACCACTTAAACGAAATTAGATGCGTATGGTATCTGAACATAAGGTTTTACTTCCAGATAGGATGACAGGATTTCATTTACTCAGACTAATGGATTTGTAGTCTTCATTTTAGATAAAGTATTCCTGAATAACAAGTGCAACCTTGTAATAAAGACAGATCTGTTATGTTATGTTATGTTATGAGCGGAGAGATGGATTTCCTCTCCACAGGGACTCGGCAACACGATCAGCCATGATGGAGGAGCATGCTGAGATACCAGCAGCACCCTGCCCATCATGCAATCAGTCTGGTGTGACCTGGAAGAGAAAAAAACATGCCATGGAAATCCTAATAATGCTCAGACAATGATTTTAAATGTGTTTTTAATTCGGTGTAAAATGTGGCACTCAATGTCTAATGGTCAATTATTTCTAATATTGCTTTGGAAATCTGTATGTAAAACTGATCTACAGAGTTTATTTGGTCTGGTTAGGACTGAAAGAAGACGCATTACACTGTCACCAGGCTGCCTCGAATAGATGAAGGCATTTTAGCCCGAATGATTTTGCTCAGTCTGGTTCCATTTGGTTTGGGTCCTTTTTTAAATACTGCACATTACATGCTGCAGAGGGTTTTGGGTCCAAGCACTACAGATTTGGAATATATTAGACTGACACCAAGCAGAGCAGCCTGGTTTATGCTAGGCACATAATTATGTACACCCATAAGATCTGCTAAAGCCAGAACATCCTTCCAGGTTTAGGTTTCCAGGCCAACTGTAAAATATTTAGCAATTTATTGCATAGCAACTTTAAACTCTTTGATGATTTAAAACGTCCACACCTTCGTCTTCAAATTCAAATCAAATTCAAATTTTATTTGTCACATACACAGTCATACAGAGTCTTGACTGTTGTTATGAGCTATACCCTAAATAATAATAATAATAATAATAATAATAATAATAATAATAATAATAATAAAAACAGTTTCTGGTCTTAAAATCCAGAAAGCTGGAATATAAAACTGAACTTTCAGCAGGTTTAAAGCTGGCATCAGAGGTCTTGTCATGTGTGGAAGGTTGTGGGCAAGGCATATGTGCAAATGTAAAGACATTTAATTACAGGATATAAAGATCAAACGATGAGAAAGATAACAGAACTGAAACCAGAACAGTGATGCGCTGACTTCAAATGATCATAAGACAACAGCAGATGTGAGACACCTCTCTGTCTGGTCCAAGGACTATTTATACACTCATGCCTCAACAAGCTGCAGCTGCAACAATCTGAACATGCATTCTGGGGAATAACATCCCAGCCAAAGTCCCAACACAAAACCGGAAACAAAGGGTGCAAGGTGTATACCAAGGGTTTATCCCTGCAGTTATCTGAAACTCAAACGCTAACTGTTTAATATTCGTATGGCATTAATGTACATTACATATTAATTAGAGATGGTAATTCATGTATCACCACACCTGACACCAAAATCTTTTTTCATCAATAATGTTAAATTTATATCTCTTACATGTGAAAAATAGTTGAATCTTAGGCCATGTCCACAGCCGGGTATTTTTAAAAATGGAAATACTTCTCTGCGGTTATCACCTTTCGTCCACTCGTAAACGCAGATTTGGTCGTTGAAAACAGATATCTTTTAAAACGTAGGTCGTGTGGACGGAATTATTTTTAAAAACAAAGAAGAAAAATCTGTTTTTAAAAATACCCGGCTACGTATGGACATGGCCTTAATCTTTGTATTTGAGTTGGTAATGTGCTGCAGTTCCTCTATAATCCTACAGGTGGAGCACTACAAACTATTCACACACTGGCAGGCAGCACAACATTATGTGTGATATGAGAAGAGTATTTAGAGTATTAAGAATTGTTAGTTAAGAATTGTAACAAAATATAAAGTAAGTAAATCAATCAATCAATCAAATCAGTATATTGATAAAATCGTGATATTTATAGAATCACAATATCAAATGGGCTACTAGGTATCGTGATAATATCATATCGGGATATCGGATTTCCATCCCTATCAATAATAGTCCATAAGTATGACATTTGAGATGCAACAGTAGGTTATTAAACAGAGGATAAATGACCTCTGTGACGTCCAGTAACATTTCAAAATACGAGCACACATACAATAAAACAATCAGTTTTATTTCTTATATTGTTTCGTATTTCTTATATTAATTTGTAAAATAAACAAATTTGCAACTTTATTCATTAAGTGTCCTTCTGTGGGGTCATTACCTCTAGATTGGTAACCCCTATTTTAGTGATTTTTTTTATTAAATCTTTTTTTCACTTAAATTGGAGCATTGGATCTTTGAAATCTGATAAGGAGGTAAATGAGAACTCGACGTAAGCATGAAATGTGAATCGATTTTTCCCTAATGTGACACAGATAAAAACAGTTTTTAGGGCTGTCTGAATGCATAAATCTGATGTTTTTTAGATCCAATCTAAGTAAATTCAGTATGTGATCCTAGATCAGATACATATCTGTTACACGGTCACAACATTTTGTTTCTGACCATACAGTATGTAGAGTGCGGATGTGATCAGTCAGCACAAGCAGCAGTCACAACATTGCTAGCAACAGCTACGAAAAACGCTTAAGTGAGGCGTCTGGCTTCCTTCCTTTTTATGGACTTCAATAAATAAAGCAAAACCACGAGCATATTTTTTGCTGAAATTGTATCCATTGTTTGAAATGAATGAGTGGTTACGCAAACTCGGGACGTGCTTTAACCCAGATTGTGTGAGCAAAGACCTATCGATGTGCTCATGCATGACATTTTAGAGGACAGACACGTCCACATTATAGTCAGACAAAAAGTCATTTGTAATTATGATAATTCTGATAAGACCAACAATGGGAATTGAGCAACGTGGCTTGTGATGTGAACCTAGTCTAAAGCCTTCTGTATTTCTCTCTTTAGGTAGGGACGGATGAGGATGTACTACTGTCCAAATTACCCAAGAGATAAAAGAGGTTTAAACTAGCTTTGTAAGACCCAAGCTTTAATTTCACATGCATTTTTATTTTTTTCCTATATATTTGGGATTAATAGGACCTAATAAGTATAAAATCTAAGCTTTTCATTGTCTTTGAAGTGTCTATGAAGTGTCTACTACTGAGGACAACAGGTCTAGGTTAGACACAGTGCAAAGTATTAGAGTATAATGTGCGAAAGTAATGTGAGGACGCATGGGTCCCAGGACATAACTGTCAACTTAGATGGCACTGATTATCACATATCGATTCTAAAAATAAGCATGCGGATCATTCAGGGTGGATTAATTTTCCTTTAAAAGACAAACTGGCTCATAAAAGCATATTCTCATGTGGTGTGTTAATTGTTTCAACCTTTAACTATTTAAAATCTGTATTTTTTTTTTTTTAGCTTTTAATTGATATGAATAGCTATCTTTGTTCTAAAGGTAATATAATACTTAACCTGAAATCAGTAGCTTGTTGAATAGCAGGATTTTTAATTAGACACTCTCTCTCTCTCTTAGAGCTCTTTCATTTCAGCTGCAGCTTTTTTCTCTCTCTCTCTCTCTCTCTATCCGACTGAATCCTCTCTTTATTCCAACACCTCCAGCTCTTGATTACACTCGCACAGAAACCCACATCACTTTCACTTGTTTTTGCCGTGGAGTGTTTTGCTCTGTATGTGAGAGTCACGAGATGAAGATGAGCCGGTTCTGCAGTAAGGGTAGAGGAGAGGACAGGAGACGATAGGAAGGTGGTGTTCAAGTAAATGGACATGTATTCAAGCAAGCATCTTCTCCTCTGGAGAGCTGCTCTCTTATTGCTGGCTGCACTACATCTCATCTGGAGTTAAGTGCCATTCACGTTGTTGTTGATGATTTCTTTTTTTCACCCAATTTAAAACCCATGCCAGACTCGTGTGCCACAGGTCTTCAAAAAGACTTTTCATGCTTTTTTTTTTCGATTTGCAGTACTGTTTCATTTCATTTCTTATTTCTGTTTTACAGCTTTTTCAACATTTTCTATCATTTATGCATCATATTATTGTCATAATCTCCACTGCTGCTTTGAACTCCTTGGATCGATACATTTAAAAGGCCTTATGTGCTGAAGTTACATGTTGGTTACTTTTTAATACATGATAAAATTTAAAATTCCTAATTGAGTCTCTCCTGGACAAGAAGAATTATATGGTACCCAGGGGTTGTGTTAGAGAAAGATGCTGTGTCCTTATGCCTTATTCCTAGGGTGAATATAGTCATCATTCTCCATTGTGTTTAGGTGTCTGTCACTGCAGGGTTCTTCGATGAATATCTCTATTCACGAGGGTGCAGGACGAGTACTCAGGATATCACAGCCATGCTGATATTCAGTACAAGAGTCTTTATACAACAGTTCCACAAACACCATTTATTATCAACAGGTTATGATTTGTTTAACCAGTTATTTTGCTAAAACCAACACATATCCGTCTGCGACTGGTGGAACTAACTAACCGTGACTCTAACAAAAGAGTCTGGCAACTAACAGTTAGTGTAATTAATAGGGGGGAAAGTAGTTTTCGATTCTTACCGGTACCATGTGTCTAAATTAAAATCAGCTCCGTTAACATCTAGGTTACATTTACTGTACATTTCAGCATTTGCAAACACAGTTATTCAGAGCAACTTACATTTTTATTGCATTATGACCAGATCTGACCAGTTGAGAGTTAAGGACCTTGCTCAAGGGCCCAACGGTGACAACTAAACGTGGGTGGGGTTTGAACCTGGGACCTTCCAAACCATAGTCCAATGCCTTAACCACTGTGTTATCCCTGACATGTGGTTGCTGATTGGAAGGTCCGGAGGATCAAGCCCCAGCACCGGCAAGTTGCCACTGTTGAGCCCTTGATCAAGGCTCTTAACCCTATCTGTATCCTGGCTGACCCTGCGCACTGACCCCAGCTTCCTAACTGGAATATGTGAAAAAATATGTGCTGTAAGCAGTGGCGGCTGCTAGCTTTTGAAACAGGGAAGCTAGCTGGCTAGTTTCTCCTTCCACGAGCTACTTTAATTATATGAACGAACTAATTTTACAATGCTGAAACAAGGAGCAAAGTCAAGAATGCTATAATATGTTTTTTTATTATTTAAAGAATGATTTGTACAAACAAAAATGGTTTATATCACCAGCAAACAATACAGAGTGCAGCAG
>JAQKPX010000001.1:5369959-5381077 GCA_030068255.1 Clarias angolensis
GTTGAGAACCTTGCTCAAGGGCCCAACAGTGCAACTTGGTGGTGCTGGGGTTTGAACCTGGGACCCAAGCCCAATCTTATCCAACGATGGAGGATATGCAACAGAAGTCATAATGTTTTTAAAAATAATCTTCTTGATTTGAATGCCTGAAAAAGCTTTTATATTCTCTTTATATATTGAGTATCTAGTATTTTCCAAGTATTCTGTTTGGGCCACTCCTATAGTATGTTGGGTTTGACATTTGACAAACCCTGCTCTACTACATTTGGTACCACCTGAGGTAAAAATAAACTGTCTCAGTCAATGTTTCTGGCAATGAAGTCAGTGTTACCAATTTCAGCATATTGGCACATTGTCAAATTACTTCTTACCGGCTACCTACTGTATGTAGCCAGCACCATTTTTCTCTCGTTCTCTCACTCTCTCTTTTCCTGCTGTAGTACATTGTGTTTGACGCTGGACACGAACCACTCCACGGCCCCCACTCAGAAGAGAGCGTTTACCAGGTATTATGCCAAATCCACCCTCTTTCCCTTTTCTAGACCACAGTCAAAGTATTATACAGGAGGGTTCTAATGTACTGTAGTGAGGCAGATTCTACAATACAATATGTTGGATTACAAATAACTGTTTTAACTTATCTGTCATGACTTCTAGGTTCCAACAAGCCAGCAGAAAGAAGGGGTCTATGATGTTCCAAAACGCCATTTTATGCCCGTAGGTGCTTATATTGGTTGTCCAGCTTTTCTTGCTTCAACAAACCTCTCTCTGAAGACCTTTGCTAACTGAACACTCTTTCCATTTATTGACTTTCATTCAATAAAATCAGGAACATACTGTATTCTATCTTTCAGCATTTGGTCCACTGCAAACAATTGCACTGCAGAATAATTGCAGAAAAATTGATTTAAGCAAAGCATCAAGCCTGCTATGCTTGACTCACAAGGAGATTTAGATAAGGGAAAACCCTAAACTGTGTGCTGCTGTGGTCCCACAGGACTGCACATTCTATACACTGCCTTCTCATCTCAAAGACTTGCAGTTAAACTGGCTTTTTTTCTTTTTTCATTCGACTGATTTTCTTTTATGGATTGATGAGAGGTTTGGTGTTGGGACTCCAATCACCAAAAAGCTCCAATCCCCATTTAAATATGTGCCTGATATTCACATATCAGACTAATGGCTGTGAATATGTCAATATTCACAGCCATTAGAAGTCTTTCATTATATCCAGTTCTTATAGAAACTAGAAAAAAAAAATGAGATCTCCAACACCAGTGAATGGAGCTTTGCTACATTAGTTTAATGAATGTCAATGTTTTATATGTTGTCTTACAAATGTTGCTGCATGTACAGTATGTTGATTTTTTGAGTGTATTTGTATATGTTCATCAATTTTCTCTCCTTTCCATCATAAAACTCTTACATCACAAGATATCAGGTCGTGTATCAGTCCACATATTCCCAACCCCAAAGCAGACTTTGAATCATCTCACTAGCCTTTTTTTTTTTTTTTTTTTTACTATTTCTTCACTCACCCCAAAACCAGAATCTGAACTCCTTATTGACTTACACAAAGAAAACTTTGTATGATTTGTTTATTTGAACACAAGACTTCCCATCTAGTTCGTATTTCTTCCGGGGCTTGGTTTGAAGCTTTGTTATCTGTATTAGTTCTTATAATCGCATAAATATTATTAATAAATATAATAAATTTTCTTGCTTATACATTTTCTTGAAAAATAATGAGAGGTTTTGTTTCATAGAAGATTCCAAGATTAATGTTTGACTTACTGTACCTACAAACATTGATGGTTTGATTCGTGTGATTCCGTAGTTTTTTCCCTTTTTAAAAAAAAATGTCATACCATTATCTCATCCCAGTAAAGTTTCTACTGTCTACTGCATATGCTAACAACAAACCCAAATATTTAATCACTAGTTAACACTCAGATATATGATCAGTCATATATGAATCTAACTGTTACCTTTCTTCCCATCTCATTTGCATCCATATTGGACTTTCGTCCAGAACATCAGTCAGTTTGAAATGTTTGGTGACATGGCCACTCCTCCAGACATTGTATCTGTAAGTGAAACTCAACACACCCCTAACCATCACAATTATTAATAAATGCATGAGACAGGAAAGCTAAGACACACAGGTACTAATATTAATGTTAAAGTTGCACTGAGATTACAACTAGGTTACAACCAGGCAGCTCTACAGTACAGTCTGTATTCTACAATCTACATCAGTACACTTTGTGACAGGAATGACAATAAGGTACAATTTACTGGAGGGGGTATTCTCATCCACTTCGAAACAAGTCATATGGCACTGGGCATAACAGTGTGATTTAGCTCACTCTGAGACATCATCCCTTTACATTATAACCATCAAGTAAAATTAGGACAGACATTGTGCTTCATTTGAAGTTTTGATTTATAACTCAAATCTTTATGCAAAATATTTCTTTTATCCTGAGCTGTTCTTCAATTAGGTCATTTGTATAATCATTGTATTGAATTCTACTTGAATGGGCAGTAACATTTTGATTCCCAGATGCCGGCATCACCTGCTAACACCCTGGACCACGGGCGGCGACGACAACAGCTCCGCCCTGAGCTCTTCACACACTTCAGCCCTCCTGCTGTGCCTTCAGGTAACACACTGCCCTCATGAATGCAAATATCAAAGAAAAGAAGCACATCATGAAGCTTTATTATCAGTGCATGACTTTTGATACAATATGTCATGTTTATAAAATTACATTTCATAACGAAGCTGGCTATCTTACGAGATATGCTGATATGGAAATACAGTGATGATGTAATGTAACAACAGCACGTGCCAAAATGTGTTGTTCATCTTATACCGTAGGACTCTCTTGTCTGTCCTCTTTTACCTTTCTTTCTATTCTTCACCTGTCTACTTGTCCTCTGTGTCCATTTTTAATCTGTCCCCTCTATGTCTTCTGTCTGTTCCCATTTTGTCCTACCTGTCTGTTCAATTTGTCTGACCTTCCCCCTCCTTTTGCCATCCCTTCCTTGTCTCTTGATTCCTTGTCTGTCTTGTTTAACCCCTTTCCATTCCGTTACTTTCCAATCTCACCCCCCCTCTGTCTTTTTTATTCCTGTCCAACCTTTCACACAGGCTACATGACGATGGGTGCAGTCCAGACAGCTCACTGGGCTCAGCAGTCCTTCGCAGCTCCGGCAGCTCCGCTTGCATTTGGTGTTCAGGCTCCTCTGCAGGTTGCTCAGGTTCTTCCTGGAGGACAGCCAGTGATCTGGGGCCAGGCCAACCTTTTCCACTCTCCCAGCCCAGGCCAACAACAGTGGGCCTTCGTACCAGCCAGCGCCTTATTTCAAGGCCTCGTTCCTTTAGCAGCCATGCGTCCTCGCATGTCTGCTCCACCCTCGACTATCGCCAGCCCTCAGCATGTGTCTGAATCGAGGGAGACCCCAAGCAGTAACCCTGTGGCAGAGGTACCAGGCTTACACGTACAGTCTGCTGACACCAGTGACCTACCTATGGTGATGGGAGAAGTCACACAGCCTGGTGAGAAGCAGGAAACAGAGGTCTGTTCTGAAGATCTTGATCTTTCCCATCTGAGTTTGACGCCGGGTTCATCAACGTCGCCGTCCACTGCAGAGTCTCGTGAGTAAGGCACACAAGAACCATGTGAAATATAAGTCAAGCAAATTGGTCCTTATGGACAGATTGACTATAATACACCATGCCGGGATATTTAGAAGAATCCCTCATGCATAATCATTCAAGCATTTCTGATTACTTCAGATCTAATTATAAACCCTGTAACAGCATGACTGATGGAAATGATCCTGTTTCACTTTTTCCAAAGCTGCTACACCTGCTTCTCAGGGGGGGAGCCTGACCTTGACCTCAGAACCCCCTGAAGATCCCTCTGTCTTGAAAACAGAGAACAATGAGAGCCATCATAAAGATCCTTCTCCCACAAGAGGAGCAGAGCAGAGCATCAGCCAGGATGTGGCACACGAATCGGTAATTAGATCTGTATTTAGGTCAATTTTTTTTGGATTGTTCATGCATTAACAACAAATTTCATTTCATTCCTGTCTTCCCCTCAGCATTGCAGCACCCAAATCCCAGGCAGCTGTGAGACGACAGAACCCGTTCCGGCTCTGAACCAATCAGACGCTTAGAAAATGGCACTCAGCTCTATCACCATTCTGGGTCTCTACTTTTCTACTGTTTTATTTCCTAATACTTTACATTAAGTTGTAATTTGAATAACATTACCCGAGTCACAGCACTGAAGTTATAGATATGTACACTCTCTGGTCTTTTTATTAGGTATGCCTGGCCATTATTGCTGTCATCCAATCAGCTAATCAGTCTGTACAGCTGTACAGTCATCGTGCCCACAGTAGTCTCAGATTTTCAACACATTTACCATGCACAGTGGATATACAATTATAAAAGCGGTTAAAAATGTAAGCGTACATCATTTCTTATATCAGGTATAAAAACTGCACTGAAACCCTTTCAGTTAAATAAAACTATACAATATCTTTGTATACTTGAGGTCAAAATATTGTTGCATGCATTATACATAAGCTGTTATTTATTTTCATAAAAACATATCTACAGCACCACTGTGTAGAGCAGTGGATAAAACACACAATAATGACACGTGGTGTTTTGTTACTCCAGCACAAAAATAGAACTTTATTAAATCCAGCCAGTGAACCATATTCTGGTGCTCGCCAGATCCTCGCACGAGGGTCGCACCACTTTCTCTGCCTGATATTTAAAAAGTCATAATGAAACTGGGGGCTGATTGATTTGGTGTCAAACCTCAGCATTATTGCATGACTAATAAATCGTACCGGGTTCATCTCAACACCGAGCTTCTCTCAGTTCACAGAGGGAAAATATTCGGATTAAAGATCAGACTGTGCTTTTCCAGCGTTGCCGTTTTCCTATATAAACACTGTGTCTAATAACACCCCCCACCCCCCTGCTATCTCTAGGCACTCTCTGAACCCAGTAGGTGCTTTTCTGTTTTTCTCCACATCTGTGTTTCTCTGCATGTGTGTCAGGCTGTAAACAGCCTCACTACACTTTATTTTTTTTCGCACTTATGCTTTGAATCATAGCTTTAGAAACATCAGTGTTTCGCTTCTTCCGAATTCAACAAGACTGTCTGAAAAGCTCTGTCTGAAATCTTCAACCTTACACTTGACTGAACATAAAATTCATGATTTTAGTGCAAATGTAATCAATTTCAGGTGTGTTTATGTTAATTAGATTTTAAACACTTCAGTTCTAAGAAAATGAAGGAAATCCTACTGAAAACTCGTGAGAAGCAATACTTTAAATCCTACATTTATAATTCAGGCGGTACGGTGGCTTAATCATTTGTGCATGGTGTTTGAGTGTTCTACCCGTGCTTGATGGGTTTCCTGGCTACTCCGGTTTCCTCCCACAGTCCAGAATTAGACTAGGCCAGGCAGATTAGGCTAATTGGTTCTGTCAAATAGCCCGTAGTGTGTGAATGAATGAAACGATTTATAATTTAGTTTGAAACCGATTTCTGTATAAATTAAGATTTGAAATGGAATGATTCAAACTATACAGCTATATCCAGCGAGCATGAATTTGAAGTCATTGATGATTGAATACATCTTTTTCATAGGCTTTGTCTATTTGATCCTAGGGTTTGCCAAATTAAATCATTTGATCTGCAAGGTCTGAGAGAGGTTTTACCTGTTATGACCTCCCAGTTTCTAACCAGGCTTGGGACTGAACCATACAACCCAGCCACTGCATGCAGGGGATAAGTTGTAGGGTTCCGGCTCAGGCACAAGAACCCCCTGGCGACCCAGTGGTGGCGGGGCTTGAACCTTCGACGTTACAATTAGCAACCAAGACCTGAAACTGCCTGATCCACCACTGCACCCGCTGATTGAATACTGTATTATATCAAATCTATCCTTATGCTTCAATAAACATTGAAAATTTCTACTCTCCAATTATACTGTCGGAATGGTGGATTAGTATTTGGCAGTGTCGCCTCGCACTTCCAGGTCCTGGGTTTGATTCCTGCATCAGGTCTGTGTGCACGGAGTTTGCATGTTCTTCCCATGCTTGGTGCGTTTCCTCTGGGTTCTCTGGTTTTCTTTTACAGTCCAAAGACATGCTGTTTAAGCTAATTGGCATTCCCAAAGTGCTTGTAGTGTATGAAGGTGCATATAAATGTTGACCGGAGGTCCTACCATCGTCGTACAAAATGGGAATAAAAACAGTGGTCACCAGTGACTTCCACAGTCCTTAGTTGGACTACAGAGGTTCCTAAATGGATGGATGGATGGATGGTAATTATATTGCACTCAATGAGTCCTGTACCTTCTCTATGCTTGTCATGCTATTGCTAATGAAAACAACACAACTCTCCCATCTGCTGGTCACATGTTGAACTGCATCTATTCTTCAGAAGGAGGAAGATTATCTGCTCACAATATGATTAGTTTTATATGTGGAGCATGAAGGCTGTGCATGTGACCGCTTTCATATTTAGTTTATCCTTTTTTTTGTCTCCTTTTGGTCAGTAGTTGCTGGTTCCGGATCAAGACACGAGGGAGGAAGCCAGGGTGAATGGCTGTTTGCACTTCTGAGCTTGGAGAATATGGAGACCCAGAGTGTTACAGTGGGAAAAAAAAAAAAGACTCATCAAGAGAACTCTTGGATAATTTTTGACTATAACTGAAACACTTTGTTCTCTTTTTCCTAAAAATCCAAATTATTTTTTAGAAATAAAAAAAGAGTTATTTTTGATTGATGAGATGCTCCTGATGGTGTAGTACGAATTGGAAGAATCCTTGGACTTGAGAATTGAGCTGGAAATGGATTGAAATATTTATAACATGATGTAATAGAATCCATAATGTGTAGTAAAACCCCATGTGGTCTCACTATATGTCAAAACAGGACCTGGTCATTAATAATGACCTTCAATAAAAGACAAGTGTGTGTGTGTGTGTGTGTGCACAAAGCTGCATTTTATTGGACTGATAATACTCATTAGCATTAATGCTAGAAATAATGCTGTGGTTCCTAACGTTATGACACAACTCTGACTCGGTACACTACGTTACTCAAAAACGTGACATTGTATCTGCACGGGTTTCACCATGAGACTCAAGTCGCCGGATTTTATACAATGTGTTTTCATTTTCTAAGACCATTGCTCTACTGTCTGGTTGTGTGTGATCTTCTTTTTTTGGAATATATACATATATATTTTACAAATTTTGTTCAGTACATAATGTGCAATCTTTGTGGCATATGTTGTGTTAAGCCTGATTTATATTTTGGAAGACATTCTTGCATCAGTTTGTGAACTGAGCCTCCCTTTAAAGCATTCATCCATCCCTTTAAGGTCGACATGTTAAGTCGAAGTGTATGATGGGTTTGAGGTACTGTGATGAGATAATGGGCAGCATGGTGGCTTAGAGGTTAGCTCTGTCACCCTACACCTCCAGGGTCCGGGTTTGATTCCTGCCTCGGGTCTGTGTGCAGAGTTTGCATGTTCTCCCTGTGTTTGGTGGGTTTCCTCCAGGTTTTCTGCCACAGTTCAAAGACATGCAGATTAGGCTAATTGGCATTTCTAAATTGTCCGTAGTGTGTGAATGCGCATGTGAATATTGACTGGAGATCCCACCACGGTTGTAAAATCGGAATAAATACAATGGTCCCTAGGTGGACTACAGAGGTTCCTAGATGGATGGATGAATAAAATTATATAAATTCTTTTCTATTTTTGCTCAAAGAGAGATGGAAAAGCATGGATGTTCAAATGTTGGCCTTGAAACCAATCTAACAGTAGAATCACTGATTAATTCATTTTAAACCTGTCAGTAAGCGCCCCGCTCTGTTTTGATGAAGACAGGATCTGATGGCACAGAAAAGTTGCAGACGTTTTTGTCAATAATCTGATTACAAACTGAATTCATTAACCTTGTTTCATGACAACATGTAGCTAGCTGATGAAGTGTGGGAGAAATCACTTCACATGCTAGCACGCTAGTTTTAGTTTTATTTTTAAGCTTGTTTTTCAAGATGAAAGCCTGGTTAAGATTAAATGTAATAAAAACATGTTTGTAAATCTATGGGAGTTATAAAATAAAAGTTTAAAACTTTGTTATAGTCTGAAAAATGTGTGTTGTTTTGGATAATTTCGAGACTACTGTTCGATTAAAACTCATAACTCCCACCTCCAACTAGGAAAAACCAAAGAAAACACCCTTTCAGTGCAGAATTCCTACTTGGAAATTCCAACTCTTTAGAATGAAAATGGTTGCTCACAGTCTATGGATTACAAGTAAACAAAGAATAACTTCTTTTTGCCTTTAAATTAGTATATACACAAGTATCTGCTTTATATCAACCAACTAACAAACATACCTATTTCTTCACTAAATCAAAACACTAATTACAAGGTTTAACATTTTGAAGAGGAGAATATGTATTATCCATACTTAATGTTAGCTTTTAGCTATTATGCTGCCCGCAGTTGGAACCAGCTTCCAGATGAGATCAGATGTGCTAAAACATTAGCCACATTTAAATCTAGACGCAAAACTCAATTGTTTGACTGTGCGTTAATTGAATGAGCATTGTGCTGCGTCCAAACTGACTGCATTTTATGTTTAACATTTTCTTTTTTAACTGCTTTATTTTGATTTTAAATACACTTTTAACAGTTTTTTAATTCTTTTTTTTATTGTTTTATTTTCTATTTTATTTTCTGATTATTTTCTTTTCTTTTATGTAAAGCACTTTGAATTAGCATTTTGTCTAAAATGTGCTACAGTATATAAATAAACTTGCCTTGCCTGCCTTAGCTATGCTACTGATGGGGGAAATAAAGTTTGTAGCTCAGACTTAAACAAGGTTCAAGTTCCCAATTTTGACTTCCCACAATCAAGTTCATTTGAATGCAACATAAGGTGGCATCACATGGCTTTTATATCTCTCCAATTAGCTAATCAGCACAGTCAGAGAGAAATGCAACCTACTGCAACCTGGTGGGTTAAAATAAGCACTAACAACAGCAGGAAACTATGCTGAAGTGGTTTCAACCTTTCACTGCTGATAAACATGACAAATATAAGCGTTCACATGTCTACAGATTTACAGCAGTCCCACATAGCTTTGACACGGCAATGTTTTACTGCTGGTTTCGGTGTTCATCTGAAAATTTGAAACAGCACAAAAAGGAAGTCGAACTCAGCTTCTCAGCTTCATGAACATTGATTAACTTTTTATTTTATTATATTTTTTTATTTGAAAAGTAGCAACATACAGCAGCTGTTTCATCTTCACTTGCCGAAAACTCACTTCCTCAAATTAGAAAAAAATAATGCCATATGAATGTGTAAATTTCTTTTGCTGTTGTTTTATTGTTCTTTTTTTTTTTTTTTTACTTTAAACATGGACCATGTTTCAATCTCTGTCTTTAACTCTGATGTATCATCTGTTGAGCTTGTACTTTCTGAAGAGAATAAATCTCCCAGTGTTTGCTTTTACAGTATGTTATGCATTCTTTTTTCTAATCTTGTAAAATGATAGGGACAAGATAACAGGATGAAATTTTTGTGACTGGAGAAAATAATTAAATATAAGCATACTTTATTTTTGATTAATATCACACTTGAAGTCATGCTGTTGTACATGGTTGATATTCTGATATAGAGTCATGGATGTGAGGCCACAGTGATGTTGATATTCAGTACAACAGCTTAACTGCTTAGCTTGAGTGTGATTTTGCTTTTATAGTGTACAACAGTTCCACAAACACCACTTATTATCAACAGATTATGATTTGTTTCTTTAACCAGTTAATTTGTTTCACAAGCACATTTCCTTTCTTATCTGGCAGAACTAACTAACCGTGACTAGTGGAGCTGGAAACAGGCAGTTAGTGTACTGTAATTAACAGGGGTGAAAGACGTTTTAAATTCTCATCAGTACTATGTAGACAGAAGGTGAGGACAATAAAACATGGATGTGGTGGACAGTCCTGAGAAACTTGCGAGATTACTTCGTATTTCCACTTATTCTGCTCAGTGCAATCCATGGAGGCTGCACTTCGCAACTTACAGGACTAAAAGGATCTGCTTGGTGCTGGATACCGCTGCACACCTTAAGAGGTCTAGTGCCTCAAAGGGTTAGGGCTGTTTTGATGACAAACGGGGGACCTACAGTAGGTGGGTGGTCATCATGTTATGGCTGGTCCGTGGATGTAAATGTATATGAACGCACAAATGTTTCTAACCCATTGTATTTTGGAAAATGACAATCTGGATTACTCTAGTTGGAAACCTCCTTATACTGTATGTTCGTGTTATAGTTGATGCATTCACCTAAATGAAAACAATACAAAATCTAATGTGGAGAAATATAGGGATTTGTTGAACTGCCTGTTCATTTAATTACCAAAATTGCAATGAAACATAAAAAGCATTACTGTTTACCATCTCCTTCAATGGTCTGTGTATGATCCTGCAAGGAGTCTAAAGAAATCCATGCATTTATTTTAGAGATTAATCAAAAGACAGTGTGTGTTATGTGTTACACGAAAGCACATAAAAGCTGGATGTAAATGTTACATCTCAGCAAGGGGGAAACCAGGGAGATCAAAAACAGAAAATCATGATGAAAGATGAAACATAGAAATAAGAAATAAAGGGAAAGGGAGTGAAGGGATTTGATGTCACTTTAACAAGAAAACCTAGAGAATTAAACATTGCACAATGCTGCAAGAAATCATTGCAGAGAACTGGGCAACAACCACTAAGTCGGTCTGGTGTGAAACAAAAGATGAGTATGCGGAAAAGCACCCCATGCCAACTGTGAAGTATGGTGGAGGATCTGTGATGCTGTGGGCCTGTTTCTATTCCAAAGGCCCAGGGAACCTTGTTAGGGTGCATGGCATCATGAAAAATTTCACCTCTGAACTACCAGGACATTTTAAATCAAAACCTGATGTCAGAAAGCTGAAGATGGGTTCTCATTGGGTCTTTCAGCAGGATAATGACCCAAACAAATCTGTGGGGTGAGCTGAA
>JAQKPX010000001.1:5421719-5433350 GCA_030068255.1 Clarias angolensis
AAAAAAAAAATAATAAATTTTTTGAGAATTTCATATCTAGCCATGTGAATTGATAATTAAATTCCAAGCAGAAAAAGATGAAATTAACAGTAGTCACTATAATGGTGTTACATTTCTATGTGTGCGTTCTGCAGGTGTCCGTTTTCTTCTATATAAGTCCTCTGATGAGTTAAAGTGGTTTGTTGCGCTTATGGAAAAACAATCAAATTGATTTTACATGTTTATCTGAGCATGATGTTATCCAAAGTGTAAAAACATTGTGAACCAAAATCACATACTGCACATAGACTAATACAGTGCTTTGCACACACATATAAATTCATCACAGATACAGAAGATAGCAGACTGTATCCCATGTTTATTGCACAACACACCTCTTTCTGCAATGAAATCGCAGCTTTTACAAGTAATTTGATGTGAACAGGACAGAAAAGCATTTTTTTTTCATAAATTTACCATAAAATCTCAGTTATTGTCAGTATTTATAAGCCTATGTTTTAAACTAAAAAAGACAACAGCTGCCATGAAAGAAAAGACAAGACACTGAGTTAACAACTGAGTACATTACACTACTTAACTCGAAATACATATTTGTTTGGTTTAATTCATGTTGTTCTGCAGCTGTTATGCAGGATGTAGTTAGAAAGGTAAAATAGCAGATTATACGCAGACAAAACTCTCGAGTCCACAGGGAGATGTAAAATCCACCCTATATTTTTCACAAAAGATACAAGAATAACAAGGAAGTCAAAAAGAAAAATAGTCCTTGTTATTGTAAACAGGCAAGTATGAACCTGTTGCAGCTCATTTCTAGATCCGTGAGGGATTTGTTCATGCTTTCCTGTCACAATGTTGCTGACTTCATTGTTCGAGAGGAAAGATGGATTTTTGCTAAGAAGCGAGAGCAGTGTTTCTAATTCCTCACATTCACGTTACTCTATAAGTCCATGAGCTGCGTATAGAGCTGTTGTGTTTTTTCGGGGTTCAAGTCTAGGACAGAGGATGTGATTTAAAGGTAGACGAGGAAGGAAAAGGTGGGGCGTGATGTTTTGCTTAGACAGCTTTTAATAGGCTTTTACACATTCCTGTGGCCAGTTTCACTGGAACTTGGGCTTGTAGACCCTGTTGTGCTTTCATTTCACTTTACGGATTTTTTTTTATTTTTTAAGAGAATGCCAACATCCTTTCATGCTTTCTTTCGTTTCTTGTTTGTCTGTATTCACTTCCCCAAGATAATTCACTATCTTATCTCTTAACGGCCAGGAAGTTATTTAACCGATGAAGCACAGGGAATGACCTGAGATTAACCAGAAGCCATGTCAGGGTTTTGGGGAAGATGATACAGATTGCATGTGTTTCTTTTTTTTTTTATTATATGTTTGTTTTTCTCGGCTAGCCGTATGGTGGCCTCAGTGGCTTTCAGCTGTCCTCGGTGATTGCTCGAATATAAGTACGCAATGTTCAGCTGCTGATGTGGTTGGAGAGCAGTAACCACATGGAGGAAGCACTTAAGCAATTACTCTTGTATAGAGATGCACACAGACAAACACACTGGTACGGCATCTACGGATGGTTCGCTTTAGTGGGATGAACAGCAGCAACAGGTTTTTCAGCATCAAATAATATTCAGCAGTTTTAAGTCCTGGAAAAATTCACAATATTAAATTAATGTAACTTTGTTATGTACATTTCTACATCTACATACATCTTTCTACATTTCCCAGCCAAAAGAATTAAAACAAAATAGTCTAATATTTCTTTGGACCAACGTTTGCTTTGATTACAGCCATGGCATCATTTTGATAAGCTTATGCAATGTCACAACATTTACTTCCGTCCAGAGTTACATTAATTTCTCTTCAAAATCCACTGTGTGAAACCATTTCCAGCACTTCCGGAAGATTCTCATTGGGGTTAAGGTCTGAACTCTGTGGTGGCCGATCCATGTGTGAAGATGATGTCTCATGCTCCCCCAATCACTCTTTCACAATTTCAGCCTGACTAATGCTGGCATCATCATCTTGGAATATGTCCATGCCATCCAGGAAGGAAAAATCCATTGATCTGTTCATTCACTACATTCAGGTCAGCAGCTGACTTCATTTCATTGCCATATAATGTTGCTGAGTCTAGACCTGAGCAACTGAAGCAAACCCAGATCATAACACTGCCCCTCAGTCACTCAGTACACTAGGCACTAGGCATGATGAGTGCTTGGCTTCATCTGCCTCTCTTCTTACCCTGTTTCCTCTATCACACTGTAACATCTGGATTCATCAGACCACATGACATGTTTTCAAAGCTCCACAGTCTATTCGATATGCTCCCTAATACTGCTGGGCAAAACCGAGACTTGTAAAATCTACACAGCAACTTAGTCCCAATCCCTTGAGTTCACTTTCTGTGGAAATGTTCTTACTTTTACTATTAAAAACATTAAGTTCAATATATATATTTTTTATTATTATTATTATTATTATTATTATTATTTTACAATTCTTAGTAAAATCAAATCATCATGCTCATTAAAAATGTCATGTTTTTTTGATGACTTCATTTCATCCTAGTAGATGATTATCATTATCCTTCCAGTTTTCAATAATGTGTTTTTCAGTTCTTAACCCAGTTGTAGTAGTTCCAGCAGTCTCCTTAGTTGTTTGCTTTGCTTGATGAAGAACAATAATGTGACACTTCTGAAACAGAGTACCGTCTTTTCCACAACCATTGGATATGTCTTCTTACATGTATTTTTTTTAAAGAAATTAGAAGCTATTTACTGCATCAATTAGTGGTTTCTTTTGCTTTTATACATTCATTATAGAAAAAAAGTGTCACCGCTGTCTAAATGTTTACTGGATCATTAAGAGTTTCAGAGTTTCTATGATGTTATGGGAAGATGTAGAATGTAATAACGCATAATAAATCTTACTATAGTAAACTTTAGTACATAATAGACTATAATATATTATAGTATCATCAGATATTACCATGGTAGGCACTGTAGGAAAGAGTAACAGGGTAGGTACTATAGCACTCCAGTGGGTACTGTTGTAGTATTATGGTGTGTGCCACCATATTTTGGTAACTACCATGGTCCTTAATGGGTACCACAATAGATACCAAAGTTCAGCAGGTATCTAACATGGTATGTTTTTGTAAAGCCTGTACTGTATTAAATATCATAGTACATACTACCGGTAAACAGTAACTACACACACATATATGGTATTCACCAAAGTTTTGTTTATTAACCTTTGGAGGGTACCATAACAAGTAAAATGGCACAGCTGAGGTTATTATATACCATAGGATATAGTCAAAACTACCATTGGACTATATACCATGTTACAGGTACCATCAGACTAACATGGTAATATTTCCTATGGGAAGAGGTGAAAGATAAAACCGAGAAAGTACACCATGATGGTTTTCCCTAAACTGCTGATTCCACTGACACTAGCAGAAAACTTCACAAATCTGTGATTTTTTGTTCTGATATATAAGTATCATATGTCAAATATAAACAACCTCTGGTCCTGTTTTGGAAAAAAAAAAACTGGAGCATTTGATGTGTGTGTAAAGAATCTCCAAAATATTAAATTAGTATTGCAATTATAATTAGTACATCAGGTATATACAAATTTTACTTATTAAAATAGTCAATTATCCAGACCAACAGTCTTCAGAATGACTTTACATTCCTATGTTCAATACTTTATTATTTTATATCCTGTGTGTGTCTGTTTGCAATAAACTCTCTGCAGGTTTTAAATGCATGCTTCTAATCAGCTTTGTAGCTTTGCACGCAGGCTGCTGTGCTGGATATGTTCGAGATTACTAAAGGCTTGTCTACTCCAATCAGCAGAGGAAACAAACACTCGCCAGCTGTCGCCATTTAGGTTTAATTATTAATAACCTCCAGATGGGATTGCATGGACATCTGTGTCTTCCAAAAAACTTTAATATAAATATCTGCCTTAGACCATATCCGAGACCTTATCCCAGTTCTTTAGTGATGTCATACAGACACATTGCAACTTACAGCCATGTGTTTGACTTAACGCTGGATCATTTTGAAGAAACAAATGGTTTTAAGCAAACAGAGGAGCTTATTTTTATTATTATTATTCAAATCACACTGGGCCTTTTTGATCGTGTGGAATAACAGAACACAGTTCTGAGAGTAAAAACTCCCTTTATTTCTCTATATAATCCCCTGCTACACTAATGCACTTATCCCAGTGTATCACTAGTGCTTGGACACCATCAAGGTAGAAAGTTTTCTCAGTACGCCAGAGCCATGATCAGACTGCCTGCTTCACATCCGAAATGCTGGCCTCCCAGGAACTCCTTTAATGGCCCGAACATGTGGAAATGGCTTGGAGCGAAGTCAGGACTGTACAGGGGGTGGGGGGCAGTATGAGGCTATGCATTGTCCTGCCAAAACAGAACTCCTTTGATGATTAAAGGAATGGGCCAGTAAAGGAGCGTCTACCTTGATGTGAGACACTGCATTAGTGTAGCTCTGGATTATATAGAGAAATAAAGGGAGTTTTTGCATTTGGTCTGGTGGTAAATTCTGAGTGGTCAAAAAACACATTGATTATGCAAGTTTCATTACAGACAACTTTACAGTCTAGACAGAAACATGCAAAAAATGTCCTTACCCACACACCCTAACATACATGCACAAATACACTGTACACGCACACTTACCCTGCCAGAGCTGGAAAATATGCGTGTGGATGTAAACCAGAATTGTAGCAGATTCTGGACTTGCAGGTTCATTTACCTCCTGTTTCTCATTTTAACTTTGAAAAAAAAGAAGAAAGCTAAGATCTGAGTCCAGAGCGTAACCCCATGTTTATTTCAAACAGCGCTCTAAATAAAAACCAGCAGCGTGAAGGAAAAGCGCTGCCAAAGTGGAACAATTTGTCTCAATGTCAACCTGGCATTTATTGAAGTATTTTTTTGTTTAGAAAGTGGTGCAAGAAAGTTAGTCTCTGATTGGTTAAAAAGCACTCATCATTCACCAGGTGTATTTAAAACAGTTTGTGTAAAGATACAGAATGCATTCCTTTCACGCATAGCATTGAACACTTCTGTTTAGTGGTGTTTCTGTTTTCACTTCTGTTTGGTGAAAACGTTCCACCACTTCACTTTACATCTTTAGTGTAATTTAATTAAATAATCTATTGTATACTTTCTGATGGTAGTAGTAGTATGGTATGCAGCATGACTTTGGTACAAATTTGAAAGAGCTATTTTCAAATTATCAAATAATAAATAATTGAATTTTATATAATATTTGTTGTGCATTAGGATAAAAAAATAATAAAACAATGTTTGATCTCAAAACATTGCATGCATCCAAAAATCTGTACATATTGGCATTTGATACTATGTGATTGTAGCTTTTTGAATGGTTATGTTTACATATAAACATATAAATTTAGTCATTTAAGAAGAGTGTTTTGCATCATTTTGTTCTGTCAGTGTAAAGTATTTAGACCTGTCTGCACAAAAATCTTTTTGTTTTTGTATGCAATCATAATTGGAATCATATAAATCCTTTTCAGTTTTCCTATATACCTTATTCATTATATACCTTATTCAATCTTTCAAGCAAATTACTGACCTGCAATTACTAAACTTCAATACAGTTCTTACATGGAATGTGTTTTTTTCTTGTTTGTTTGTTCGCTTGAAAGAACTCAATTTCCTGAGGGTTTAGCGATGGTTCTCGGAATTTCCAACCTGCTTTTAAGCCTGAACAAAGGAAATGTGGCAGAAAAAGATAGATAGGGATAGGGAGAGAGAGAATTGTATATCTTCTTTGTTTCTTTTTTCTCAGTTATCTACTCTGGAGCCTTATCAAAGATCCCATCAGCACATTTCACTTTTATTGCTTAAGACCATTTACGATCTGCTCGTAATTTCTGCTGGAGTTAAACATCCCTACAGTAAACACTCGTAGGCTATTAAGCTTCTAGCATTTCTTGCAGTAATGATCTCTGGTGTGCTCTGGAGGAGCGCTGGTGCGCTGAAGGCTTTCCAGCTGTGGGAGCAGGGCTTAGCATGAGAGTTTATCAAACCCTCAGGCTACTTGGGGTGGGGGGGTCAAACTCAATTTGTTCTTTTTGAAAACAGACTCCACACATACACGCACATACACAGATCGATATCTACTGTAAATAAGCAAATATACATGAGGCGAATGACTCCAGGAAATCTCATGCCATGATCTCTTTCCTCTTCTTCTTCTTTCTCGTTAGCTGGTTTGCCGTTCCTGATCATGGAGTCCAGCGCTGTCCGGCCGTACCGCCGTGGCTTCTATTGCAATGACGACTCCATAAAATACCCAGCCAAAGATGGAGAGACCATCAGCGATGGGGTTTTATCAGCTGTGGGCACGCTCATCGTCATCCTCTCAGTAAGTTTCTGTAATTTGTGGTCTTTTGGGATGGTATTGTGGGGTGCGAGTGAGTGTGTGAATGTTATTATCCAGGGTTTGATCATGTCCAGTGTTCCCAGGATGGGATCTGGTTACAACAATTGACCTTCTCATTGTTCTCATTTTTATCCAAAGTGAAGATGAAAGCATCTTCCAATACAAGCTTGACTGCTGTAGTTTATCAAGCAGTTTGTTCATAAATAACCGTTCATAGCCTCGTAACATTTTCCTTAGGATTCTTCTTTCTGGAAATAAATGCTTGTGGAAAGACAGATGACTCCCTGATCTGGGTCTCATTTAGTCGTTTTACATTTTTAAAAAGGCATTCTCATTTCCAAGAAAGAAACAAGTGTCTTGCGGTCGACGGCAAGTTAACGGGTTTTGAGGAAAGTTTCAGACGGCGCAGAGCTGGACCCGTACGGGCCAGGTGTTTCCGTGCGAGAGATCTGATGGAGGATCGTATTTCTGCCTTCATCAAATTGAGACACTGGTCCCAGACCAGCGCTAATACTCTGAGAGGCCCCAGATTTCAGACTGGGAAGCAAACAGCATACCATCAGAGTGAGATTCAACAGCGAGCTCAGCGATTCTCTTTATTAAAACCAGCCGCATCCCCCCCAGTTCTCCCTCGCACACGTTTCTTAGCTTCGACTGTGGGGGAGGAGGAGAGCTGAGACATATGGTTTGAATTATATGTAAGTGAAGAAAATGATGTTTAAATATGACTTGAATACGTAAAATTCCGTAACTCGCCTGGACAAAGTTGTTTGTCCAGAAACTGCGCATGCAAGGATTGAGATTAATGTTATGAAAACAGATAGAGTAATTACAGCTGAGGAGGACAAACAAAAAAAAGATGTACAGTTTCGGGTTTTAGTGTTTGTTGTGCCTGTTGTACCCTCGAGGATTTCAACCTGAATTTTCTTCTTTATTTTTCCAAATTATAGAGATGTCTAAAAAGTTTATCTGTAGTAATGTATTATTTATTAATTACATACTTATATAGTAAATATTGTTTGACTTAGTGCAAGAACACACTCTAATGATAATATACTAAAGCTGGTGGTCATTTGTCTAGCTGGATATTAATGGATTTAGGTGTTTATATGTGCGTTTACACAAGAAATTTGGTCATCAAGAAAATTCCATATAAGAACACTTCCTGATGTATTACTCAACTGACTCATTTCAAATCACATAATTTGCATTATAATATCAATAATAATAATAATAATTATAATAATAATAATAATAGCTAAAGCACACAAGAGTACCCCCAAAATGTACAAACAAACAGACCGGTGTTTTAGTAAATTGCATGTAAGCAATTGTTTTTGTTGACAGCCAATAAAAAATTTCCACAGAATTAACAAAAAATTCAGAAACACAATGTTTTACCCCTAAATTAGTCATCACCAGAAGATCTGCAAGATAGACCGAACATGTCTCCATTGCAGATTTTTAAAAAAAAAATTTTAAATGAACTTGTATGCATAAAAAAAAGAAATAAAAATAACAAGTACCAAGAAATTCAGTCATGGTAAAATAGTTACATGCACACGAATGGCTCGGGATCTTTTTGTGTTGCAAATCATTTAAATTAGATACAGTGACAAATAGAGCTTATAACCCAGATTTCAGACTCTTAGAAAATAAATCATATTGCTCTCTAAGTTCCAACCTACAGAGACTGTAAAGGTACATGAAATAAAAAAATACACAGAATAAAAAAATAAAATTCCGTAAAATTTGCAGAAGAAATAAAGTGCTCAAGGTTGCCAACCAATCATAGATTATTGCAACCAATTATTACAACCAATCCGAGTGCAGAAGGCAGGATTTCAGAAGGCATTTTTGACATTTTTAAATGCAGTAACTCTTTTCTGACAAGCTTGCAGTGTAAATGAGCTAATGAGTCAACACTAGCAATTAGCTAGCAACTTTTAACCTTTTTTTGCTTTTAACCCTTTCGCCTCTTCATTTTGACTCTCCATCACATATAGATCACGATAGGCGAGAGCTTCCGGATCCACTACCTCCACGAGGGCTCCAATGCTTTTGTAAGGAACCCCTACCTGTCGGCCCTCTACAAGCAGGTCGGGGTTTTCCTCTTTGGCTGCGCCATCAGCCTGTCCTTCACGGACATTGGCAAGGTGTCGGTGGGCCGCCTGCGTCCTCACTTCCTGGATGTGTGCAAGCCCGATTTCTCCCGGATTAACTGTTCGCTGGGTTACATCACCGACTACATGTGCACAGGGGAAGACAACAAGGTTCAAGAGGCCAGGTATGACACAAGCAGCATGAATGGACCATGTTCTCAGTGTAAATGCTAGTATCTGACTAACTTAACATATTGGAAAATTTATGCATATGAAAATCTATTTGATTTTCAGAGTTTAAAGCTGGTTAGTTAATAAATATATATGAACATAAATGTAGCAGCTTTGCATTATTGTTCTCTGTACGTAGAGTTACATAAGGATATTAGCATGTTCCCTTTAATCTGATAACAGAGCTGTGTTATCTAGGCTAATGCCTTTAAGCAAAGCGATTGATGTGCAAAAGTGCTCCAGTTAGCGTTACAAGAATCCAGTTATGGTACTAAACCAATTAACGCTCTCTCAGTGAGACAGAAAAGGTATTACTCAAGGAAAAGAGTTTCTAGATATGTTCAGTCAGTCGTTGACACTTTGTCCTGTTTTGTCTTAAAGTCTATAATTCAGTGTTGATGATGCCAACTAAACTTTCTCTATCTCTCTCTTTCTCAACAGGAAGTCGTTCTTCTCAGGCCATGCCTCTTTCTCCATGTACACCATGCTCTACTTGGCTGTAAGTACCTCAAACCTTAATCTCTTTTTAATCTTCATTTTAGTCTCTGAAGCAGCTGCGGGAAAAAAAAATGCTTATGCATTCAATTTTTAAAGATTCAGATGTCTGTACTAACTCCAGTCTGGTGTGTGTCTGTGTAGCTGTACCTGCAGTCGAGGTTTACCTGGGAGGGAGCGCGTCTGCTACGGCCTCTGGTGCAGTTCACACTTCTAATGATGGCCTTCTACACCGGTTTATCACGGGTTTCCGATCACAAGCACCACCCCAGTGATGTACTGGCTGGCTTTGCACTGGGAGCCCTGGTGGCGTACTGCATTGTAAGGACACACACACTAACATTCGACTCACTACAGCTGTAAAGATCTTTAATGATTAATTATTAATGATTAATAAGTTTAACCCTAAACCTAACCTCATTAACCATTTGACTCGTTAATTACCATTTTTAAAATGTAAAATATGTAATATTGAGGGGGAAAAATCACTACATGGGAACCAGTCAATATCGATCTCCTTGTAAGGACAACATTTAGTATGGATGAAGATACCAAAACATACCACTGTGGAATTTAAGTTATTAAAGTTGGAAATGTATTTATATAATTTGCTCCCACATTATTACATGTTTGCGCTTCCATTTCTAGGCATGTTGTTTCTCAGTTGTCCTTCTGCCCTTCCAGCCAAGATTCTTGTATGTGTAATATCTAAGCAAGAAGTCAGTGAATGTTTATATGGAATTATAATCATAACCAGCAGATGAACTGAGTCAGTTTTGGAATTCAAACAGAGTCAAAGTCGCAGCAAGGTCTAATGTCTGTAACAGTGTTTCTTCAATGGTTTCCTTTATGTTTCTAGTATATATTTAGTTATTTTTTTTCATAAATAGAAAGATGGAGAAATAGATTTGTTTGCAGTTTTCTGAATTCTATAAGTGTTGTTTAAATAGTAACACTAGTAAACAGTGAAATGTGTTGTTTAATATAGTCCTATTTAATACATATACAAAAAGGCTCAGAAGTCTGGATTCATTTGCAAAACTGTATGTAAAAGTATAACGTGATTGTAGTATAACTTGGATCAATATAAATTGATTGCCTCTGACTTCGCAGCACTTGTGTATTCAAGAACACTTAACATTTCTTAACCTTTTGAGGCACAAATGTCCCCTAACAAACTCTATACTAACTTGTACTCCTTTCACATTACATTGAACTTTAAGCCTTATAGCACACAGATATAGCAGGGACTGACTAATGGTCTCGCTGTCGGATATCATCCAAATGAAGATGGGTTCTCTGTTGAGTCTGGTTCCTCTAAAGTCTTGTTCCTGTTGTTATCTCAGGGAGTTACCACTGCTGCCCTCTCACTTACTAATCAGGGAGAAATGATTAACCATAATTTATCCATATTTCCTACATATTTTTTTTTTTATTCTGTGCTTTTCAAAACTGGTCATTGTTAAAAGTGCTATACAAATAAAATTGAATGGAATTTAATATTATTTTCTGCCAATTACTTTTGGCTATATATCCTTGTAAGATCTGCATTTTCAGACTATTGAGTTTTACTCTTTTGCCAAACCTCTTCTTTTTTGAAGACATTCATTGAGTTCGTAGTTACCAGGTACAAATAAAGAAAAACATATATGTATATATACATATGCTTGGACCCTGACAGGCTATGCACTTTCTCACTCACTAGCTCTGTTCCCCTGAGTACCTCTAATAATAATTTTTGCTCTACTTTTTCTGTCTCCCATTTCCTAGGCATTCTTTGTGTCTGACCTCTTTATGTCAAAGGACAGATGCTCTTCCATTCCACCAACTCCTATTAAGAAAGACCTTCTACCCACTGTGGATCGGAACAACCACCTCACCTTAGCATGACTCTAACAGCCCAGGATAGGCTGAAGTGTCCAGTGGACATGGACTGAAGTGGTCACTGGCCTAATACTGGCTTTGGCCATCAGCAGACTGTTCTACACTGGACAGATAGAAACCACATGAACAGATAGAAACTTAATGTGCCACATTGACTGCATGTTGGAGTTCAGGCCCACAATGCTATCTGTGAGCTGCAACACTTAGAGGAGGGAGCCTCTTGTTTTTAGTTCTTCACTCGAATTGTGAATTCTCAACACCTCAAATGGACAAAGCGACATGGTTATTTAACCTCAAGTGAAACAAATTCCTAGCCCACAGGAAGGATTTTTTTTTAATGGAATTGGTACTTGGTGGACTGTGAATGTTATTTGAGAATGTAGCACAGTATTCAAACCTCATTTCTATTTACAGTACACTTGAATGTTTGGTTAATTATAAAATGCCTTGATATGTTACGTACAGAAG
>JAQKPX010000001.1:5699567-5709845 GCA_030068255.1 Clarias angolensis
GGATGTGTTAAACAATTATTTCACTGTACTGTTAGCAACATGTGATGAATAAATAAATATTATATTACTATCTTTTTAACTGTTTATTTTTATCCCAGGTTCTTTCTTTTTTTCCAACCAGGCCTTACATTTTACTTGACAGTTCTATCCTCCACGTTTTTCCTCCATTTATGTATACCTTTTCTAATCCTTTTTCATATTTTTATTTTTATTTGGCAAATCCTATAAAGAGATTTATTAATGGTCACACTTTCCAGAATCACCTAAATAAGGATAAACTTCCTTTTGTTTGTGGTTCTCTCAAGACTTTCTCCTCATGCCATCTTAATGAGTTTTTCCTTGCCACCATCACATATGGCTATCTCACTGGGGATAAACTGAACAATTATTTTTATTTATTTATTTTTTAAATCTCTGTAAAACTGATTGACTGTTTAAAGTGCTATTGAGATTTATAAATAAATTTAGAAAACTGAATTTAATTGAACTAAATATAACTTATTAATGGTGGCACAGTGACTTAGTTTTTAGCACTGGCACCTTGTACCTCCAGGGTCCCAGAGGAAACCCACCCAGCAAGGGGAGAACATGGAAATTTCATGCACACTGACTCGAGGTGGGAATAGAACCCAGACCCTGGAGGTGTGAAGCCACCATAACTTGTTTTTAAGTGACAGAGTATATATTCCTAAATGCTGCATAATGATATACTCAAAATTGTTATAACTGACACTGTTTATGTGTAATGATGAGGGTCTCATGATGGTCTGGGTCATGTAGAAATCCTCTGCACTGTTCAGTACGAGCAAATCTGCAGGTGGCTATGCCATGGAGTTCTGAAGAGCCATGCAGAGCCATGGCCATCTAGACGCATGGTTACCAGGTGACAGCACCATTAGCGCAATCAGCGTAGATGCACTGCACCTGGCGACATGTCTCTTTAAGGGTTCTTCTTGTTACAGGGTCAAAGACAAAGACCAAGACAAAGACAAACCATGCATAAAGAACAAAGATAAAAGACAAAGGCAAAAGATCCAGCCTAGTCTTCACAAGAAGTCAGCATTGTGAGAGAGAGAGAGAGAGAGAGAGAGAGAGATACCATCAGTCCAGCGTTTGCTCTCAGTTCTAAACATATACTGTAGGTTCACACATAAGCTCTTAGAAAGGGTGAACTCATTCAGAGAGCATATCGGAACGAATTATGCTCATAATCCGAGGTTCCACTGTATATAAATTTCCTGAACATTTAAGAGTAAATCAAAGCCATCTAAAGTAAATCTGAGTAAGTCTTACCTGTCAGCTCTCTCAGTTTTTGAGCAACAAATCCTCTTCCAGTTTCCTCAGCTTGAGGGATCAAGAAGTCAATAGAGTGAAGAATGAAAGCAGAGTCTGGCTTTAAAGCAATCTCAAACAGTTTTATGATGCCAGTGTACGCTTCTTCTACTAGTTTAGCTTTCTCCTTTCTGATCATGATCAACTCATCGTTCAGTCTCTTCTCTATGTTTATATTTTCTGCTGTCTCTTTCCTGTTATTTTGACAGTCCTTTTTGACATTTTCGAGGACGTTTGAGTCAAACTTGATATTCAGTGGTGATTTATTGCTGCTTTCATATTTGTTTTTGGTCCCATTAAATGTCACCGTCATATCTTTGCTGCTTGTAACATATTTGTTTCTCCCCCCTCCCTCCTGAAATGAAAATTTTCTAATGGGAGCTTTGTAATCTTTGTAATATTTGAGGCTTTCATTTCTTTGAATCTTTTTCTTGTTTTCCTCAAGGGCTTTCTGAGTCTGAGCCAGTTCTTTAGCTTTACACTCTACAACCTCAATATGGTTTTGAAGATTAGAAATACAGGTTTCAAGATGTCTGGACTCAGTCAGAACCCTCTTAGTCTGCTTTAAGCTTTTTCGGTTCTGTTCTTTTAGTGAGGCAAAGAAATTTTTTAAACTGCACTCTGTTTGTTCCCAGGCTGTCTGGAGACTGGTGTTATATTTTGGGCTCCTTTTCACAGTTTGACGGTTGTTGAATAAGAAATACTCTGGTTGATTTTTCCTGGAGGGTATCCCAGCTTTCTTGATGGCACTGAGAGCATCTTCTGGAGTTATTCCATCTGAATGAGTGACTAAAATGTCAATGTTGTTTTCTAGGTCCTTACCAAATAACGACAAAACTCCATTACTCAGATACTTAGATGCAACCAGACATACCACATCGATTTCCTTCACTCCATTGTCACTATGAAACAGTTTGTTCAGATTCTCAGCAATCTGCCTGTCATATTCTCTTCCCCTGGCGTCTCCATAACCTGGAGTGTCAATGATGGTAAGAGAGAATTGGTTGTCATGGACCTCATACATAGTGATATTGGTTGTTTTACTTTGTGACTGATCTGAGATGGGATTATCTCCTCCCTCTTCTGTAATCTCAAACCACACTTTATCTGTAAACTTCACCCCGAGTATATAATTTACCATGGCATTGATCAGAGTAGTTTTGCCTGTTCCAGTTTCTCCTACCATCATTATTATTATTTTTGTTTGCCTGTCTCTCTGTCCAAACGTCCATTTTCTTACTGATCCATCTTGTTCAAGATTCTTTCTATTTGTGATGAGACGATATTGTGCAGGTGGACCTTCACAGATTAATTGACTCTTCTGAATTAAATCAGTTACAGTCAATGATGCCTCTTGGAATCTGGTAAATTAATAAGACATTCACAAATATTAAATGTAATATGTCAAATACTGCATGTATAAAACAAAGGTCTTTTTGTGCTTTCATACATTGCAATAATCTAATAATTATTTGTTTTCTCAAACTATACAGTACTTTAAAAATCCATCCTTTGTGTATACCCCTAAATCAAATAATATAAAAACAAAACAATACATAACAATTTGGCAGCTGTTCCTCACCGAGTAGCCATGATAGGACATGGAACGGAAGATTCCAGTAAACAGAGTCCTGTGAGGTCAAATAAACGACATCAATTATGAATATGTTACATTTTTGTTACATTATAAACATTATGAATACCTATAGTTGGGAAAACCTTATATATTGCTCATGATAGTTAGGTTTAGTTATTATACAGACAGTTTAATCAACTTCCATTATAACATTTTGTTCTATTTAGTGTCATTCTCATTTTGTCTTGTGTTGAGTTTAACAGTTTATCTCATAACTAAACTATGTATAATCATCCATCATTTATTCACAGTGAGAAGTTTTGAGGTTAATAAATATGCACAACCTTAAACTAATACTATATTGAAGAAACTTTTGATTTTATTACAGCACTTAGCCTTTTTAGGAGTCTTTACTTGACTTTTCTTTCCAAAAATGCAACTCTGTCATATTGCGAGGACAGCAGATTTTTAATCGATTCAGGGCCGGTCTCTAATTGGGCCTTTCCAAAACTTAATCTTCTTCTGGTGAAGATGTTCTTTTGTTAATTTGGATGGGGGCTTTCGGTTGTTGTCATGCTGAAATATGAAGTTTATCTTGATGTTCAGCTTTCTAGCACAAGCTTGTAGGTTTTGTACCAACAATGATTGGTATTTGAAACAGTTCATAATTCCCTCCACCTTTACTAAGGCTCCAGTTCCAGCTGAAGAAAAACAGTCTTAAAGCATGATACTGACAGTAATCTTAAAGCATGATGCTGCCACCACTATGCCTTACTGTCAGTATGGTGTTCTTTTGATGTGCAGTGTTCTTTTTGCTCCAAACATACGTTTTGGAATTATGGCCAAAAAGTTAGACCTTGGTTTCATCAGACCATATCACATTTTCCCACATGTCTTTGGGAGACCTCAAATGTGTTTTAAAGCTAGGCTTGGATGTTTTTTTTCACCCCCTTCTCCATAGCCCAGGCATATGAAGAATACGAGAGATTGTGGTCACATGTACTACACATCCAGTATGTGCTAGAAATTCCTGCACCTGAAGCTTTAGTGTTGCTGTAGCCCTTTTGGTAGTCTCCCACCCAGTTTTCCTTTCACATATTTATAAATTTTTGAGAGATGTCCAGTTCTTGGTAACATCATTGCTGTGCCATATTTTTAACGCCTTAGAATTTTGTAGATGCTTTGTAAGCTCTCTGTGGACCATGGCTTTTGCTGTAAGTTGCAACAAAGAAAATGTCAGGAAAAACTTACATATACTTATGAAATTTATTTGGGGTTAATCAAAGATACTTTAAATGATGGCAAGTGTGTAATAACTTCTATTTAACATGCGTTAGAATAGGTGTTTGGCTAATTCTAAACATCCCCAGTTAGAAGAGGGTTTACACACTTATGCAACCACATTATTTAATGTTTTATTTTTACTCCTCAAGCCCCAAAATATTTCAGTTTGTTTTTTAATTAAGTGAAATTAAAGTTAAAGGTCACATTAAAGGTGGGAAAAGTTCTGAAGTTATTTATCTTAGTAATTTTTTTACATCACAAGCAGGAAAGGGTTTGGGTCACTTTAAAGAAGAGCCCTGCTGCCTTAGGGAGTGTGTTTCACCACTGTGCCTGTAAGTGTACACCACCAACAGAAATAAAGTAAATAGACACCCAAATAAAATATCAAATATAAAATAAGCTCCTATGTATAGTGTATGTGAAAATACACACATCCAACTAAAAAATACTTCTAAAATGCTAGTTCTCTCTGCTTGTCAACTCTTTTATATTTTCACCCTTGTTTTTTTTTTTTCACCCATGACTTAAAGTCATTCCAGAAAATAATTTCTCCATATTTTTCTGTATTTCATTCCAATTTCTTTTCAAATCGTTTTTTCATATTTTTATTTTCCTGATCTTATTCCCCTTTTAAATCTGGCAAATTTCTGACATACCCATCATGTAATTCCTCTCTAAAAGTACAGTAAAGGGCTTTACATTTTACATTTTTGGCATAACTGAGTTTTCCTGCAGGGCATCTTTCACTTTATCCAGCTTATAAAATGACACTGATATTCTCACCCAGATGAGGATAGACTTCCTTTTGTTTCTGGTTCCTTCTTTTTCATGCTCATCTCAGGATGTTTTTTTATTAGTACCATTATCTTGCTATACATCTTTTCTTTAAAACTTAATTCCAAACCTATATTTAACTGAATTTATTTAAATAACTGAATATGTTTGAATTAAATGTCATTTACTAACAACCAACCTGTAAGTTCTCTCTAATTTGGAGCTTTGTGTGTGTGTGTCTGTATGTTTTTCCAGTATCATAAACACTCACCTCACTCATCTCAATAATTCTCTATACTGCTTATCATGTTCAGGGTCATGGTAGGTTTGGAGTCTATCGAAGGGTCTTGGGGCAGTAGGCAGCGTACCCCTGGATGGAGTGACAATCCATTGCAGGGAACACAAATGTACATTCTTACCCACACACTACTTGGAGTTTGTTAATGCCAATTAGCCTACTTTGCATTTTTTTTTTAAATGTGGGAGGAATCCGGAGTACCCAGAGGAACACCCCCCTCCCCAAGCATGTAAAGAACATGTAAACCTGCACAGATTTTAAAACCTTTTAAATTGTTTTTTTTTTTTTTCATTTCTTATTGCTGAATTCTGGTGTACACAGAGTTTATTATAACTGACACTGCTTGTGTACCATTTTACCTCCTTTAATTATTTTTTACTTAGCGTAGTTTCAATACATTTCATTTGCTAATTGTTGTTTTTGTATCCTAACTTCAGGCATTTCCTGTTCTTGCTACATTCTGACTATGTCTTCTTTCGCAGCTGCAATTTGACTGTCAAAGCTTGGCAGGATGAGATTAATGCTTGCCACAGGTGATAAATGAGACTACTGTCTCATAATCTAAACTACCAGACTACAAGTGAAAATGTAACTTTAGTTTGCCCAAAAGCGAAACAAGGAAAGACAGTCTTCATGCATTTAAATCGCAAAGTAACTTCAAAAGCACCATTTATACACTGCCAATTAGTATCATTTATATCCTACTATGTATTATCTTATTATCAACTTTGTAAGAATTATAGAACACTGCTGTAAATAAACTGTCACATTCTGTTCAAGATGACCTGAATATACTGGTATTAGATTCACCTTGACAAATGAATGCTGCAAAATATGATATGCTATAAAGACTATTATAAAATAAATAAATAAATAAATAAATAAATAAAATATTACCAAGTAATGAACATCTACTTCTAGAAATTGTATTTTAGATTTGGTCTGCACTGATATAGTAGGTGTTATTTTAAAAGCAACAATATAAGAAATAAAATATATATTTTTTCCTGAGCAATTAAGACTAAATAAAAGCAATCTGATATAAAACTGTACACATTTCAGTAAATCTGTATAAGTCCTGAGGCTTACCTTTTAGTGCACCAGTAACTGTAGGAGTTTGGTATGAATGTGTCAGGTTTTGTTTAGAGATTCCCAGCTGACTTGCACCAGTAATGTGCAACAAATGAAGATGCAGATGCAAGCCGAGGATCACAGACATCTGCAGGTAGCTGGGACAACGAGCAGTGTTCACTCAGTAATATTTTACCCACCAAAATAAAATATAGCTTATGATGAACACATGCACACATACAACAGTTTTGTTAATGGGACTGGGTCAATACCTGTCTCTGTAACTGTCTCACTTGCAGTGCCATGTTAAATACAAGCTGAGTCACATTCTCCAGCTGCCTCTGTAACAGTGATGAGTTAAATACAAGCTGAGTCACATTCTCCAGCTGCCTCTGCAGTAGATGCATGGACACTTATCCATACCAAAATGACATATTGAGTTAAAAACATGCCGCTCTGAATTTCCCATCAAGCCCACTGGAAGTTTAACATAGTCGATAATCATCACGTGACCAGGATGTGCTGAAAACCAGGTTGCAGATTCAGGTTGCAACATCAAAACGTTTTAAAGATAGGTCTATGAACTGTAAGTAAGATTACAGCTTTAAAGACAGGTCCATAAACAGTTTATTGACAGTTTATTCACAGCAGTGCTCTAAAGTCCTTACATTTTACAATCAGACAATGTGTTTGAGCTTAACCAATAGAAAGAAAATACAGTTTATTTTGTGCAATAATATTAGCTGCACAAGAAATTTTGAAATGTTACAGCTGATTTTATTTTACCAATTTGACGAATTAATTAAAACATTAGTTAGTCTGTGGTTTAGTTACGGACAACTTTCCACAAAGAGATTGTAAAGCTCATCAGCACTGTTGGTTTGTTAACTGCTGATCTTTTTCTAAAATAAATAGATAAATAAATGTGTTTACTCGAATAATTGTTTATACATTTCAGTTTACATTTTAGAATTATATTTAGCAGTCAAAGTCCATGTAGATTTTCGATGCTGATAAAGCCTGAGCTAGAGGTTACCTGAATCAGATATTGCCTAGAGCATCACACTCCCTCCAATGTCTTTTCTTCCTCCCACAGTACAGAACATCCTGATAAAATCACTTCCTCCTTCCTCTGCTCAACCTTGCTCAAGAAGCAGATATTTGCTGACGGCCTAATACACTCCAGACCTTCACACGCGCCCCATCATGCACTACTGTTAGACTATTAGATCAACATTTTCCCTTCATCTGTGAGCATCCATAATGCTTTGGCTTATTGGTGCGCAATAAAGAAATATTTACTCTACTAAACTGTACATTAAAAATGTCATGTATTTAATTGATGGTTCAGATCCTTCATACTTGTATTATTTTCACATTTCTATTAGTATCCTTCAAGTGCTTAATTGAAATATGCAGCAAGTCTTGATATTCCATGGTTACTTAACCTGGAAAAAACACTGCAATATCTTTTTATTCTGCATTCACATGTGAGTGTTTTAGTTATATATTTTATTAAAATATACAGGTGAAGGACCTAAATTAACTTTTAATATCAACAAATTGATAAAATATGAATCTGATGAAATAAGCCTATCAGGATAACCTTTTTAGGGCAACTTGAGCACAGAGTTTTTGTTTTGGACTCCATGTCCCAGAATGCACCCCGGTCAGGTGATGGGAGCTGTTTTTACTTCTCTGTTGTTTCTCCATGTTTCATGTTCTCTGTAGGTCATAGCTTCATGTTTTGTTTGAGTTCTCCTAGCCACAGTTTCATGTTTAGTTTATTCATGATGAGTTGGTTATGTTTTTTTAGCCTCTGGTAATATGTATCGCCCATCATCCTACAAACATGACAGTGACACGGCACAAGGATTGAAGATCAGCTGTGCTGACATTCAGTACAAAAGCACGTAATTAGCATATGGCAATTTAACTATTAGTCCTTTTGCTCCAAAATATTTTTTCCTCTATTTTCAGATTCTATGCTTCTCTAGAAACAAAATTCCTGTCCTTTCAGAAAGCTTTATACATCAATTTTATAACTTTTTGAAAGTAATTTTACAAAATCAAAATGTCACTAAAACCAAATTTTGCCAGTTGGTTGTTTAACTGACTTTTTTAGTGAATTGTACAGTATATCCTTCCCTGCCAAGATTTAAGAATTATTAAGAAAAGTGTTGATCTGTTGTCCTTGGCTGCAGTCTTTCTACACCTGCTGCATCATTTCCTGTTACTCACTTGATTCTTAAATCAATTGTTTGATGCAATATTGAACATTTACCACCACATTTTACCCCAGGTCCAGAGCATCTAATCAACTGGAAAGCATGACTTACTCTTATGCTGGTTAAGGAAAAAAATACCCATTGATAAAGTAAAATATTTAATTACATAGAATTATTATTATTGTTATTTATAATAGTGTGCTCAATGGTCATTTACATATTTCTCAACAAGGATAATATTTTCCCTCATTAATTAAAATAAACATGTGTATACAACAGATCATAATTGTTCAACAAAACATACAGTAATTATATGATGAAAGAAATATGCTTTTGATAAAATATACATAAAAAATCTAAAGACACATTCTCTCTCTCTCTCTCAAAATTAAGTAGAAACCATTATTTTTTTATTTTGCTTTAATTATGATTTATTTGGAATTATTGATAACAAATTAATTCCTTCCAAACCATGTTTGATTGATTGGAAAATTCTATATCCAAGTTTTGTACAGATGATGATTAGGGCCACCATTAAAAAAAACTTTAAAGTTGACTTTAAACTTCAAATTCTGACTTTAAGTTTTTAATTTAAAGTCACGAATCTGAGAAAAAAAGAAAATTATGAGAAACACAATAATTCTTAAATCAAATTCATTGTTTTAAAAGATGATCCTAATCCGCTTCTGTACTTTTGCAAAAGGTAAATCTATGCTTTTCTTACAAAACAATATTTAGTATTGGTACCAACAGTTAAACAGCTCTGGATTTGAAGCTGAAGCGGGCTGTATATAAACAGCTCTCTGGTTTTATAATTTGTGCACATTTGCATTTATAACACCTCGATAGGTTGTTCTGTTTCTTCTGACGTAAGAACTCTGTTCTGTGACGAATTCAAAATTCTGTGACATCGGGGTACTCAGTGCAGGCGCTTCTCACCCCTCTTATATAGACATACACTGCAGACGGGTCTGAATGTCTAAAAATGGTTGAAATTTTTTAGAGGTACACAATAAAATCAAAGAGGTTCAATATTTTTTGTAATACATTTTACTATATTACTTATAGTTACTATATTGTACTGTAATTCAACAGCTTATATTGCAAGTGTTGGAAATTATGCATACACTGTATATTTTTTATACACACATACAGTACCAGTGAAAGGTTTGGAAACAACTTCTAATTCAATGTTTTTTCTTTAGTGATTTTATTTTCTACATTCTAGAACAATACTGGAGATTAGGTGGATGGAATTTATAGATGTAATTAGGTGATAGAAAAGGTGTAGATAGGTGTAGAAAAAAATAAATATCAGGAAAAACCACAGAGTGTTCAAGCTTTTGACCAACAGTCTGTATAAAACAAATAACATCAGAAGACACACTGGCAGTTTTAACAGGGCAGGCTTTATAAAGTGGAGCATGGCCCTCAGGCCTGTATATAAAAAAAATATTCATCTGCAGTACATATCTGCATCTGAATATTAAATACAGTAACCAAATCATCCTAATAGACTAACAAGTTAAAAATGAAGCACTCCTCCAGTGTCATTGGTCCTTTACTCTAGATCATTCATGGTTTGCTCCTCCTCCTGAGTCAGACTCCACACTGTTCGCACGTGAACGGTTTCTCCCCGGTGTGGACGCGCATGTGCGACGTGAGGTTCTCCATCTGGTTAAAGGAACGCTCGCACACTTGGCATCTGAAAGGCT
>JAQKPX010000001.1:6146746-6165031 GCA_030068255.1 Clarias angolensis
TGTGTACAGTAGGTATCCTTCAGTCCCGTTTTGAGGGAACGTGTGGTGTATCCAGCTCCAGTTAGCAGTGTGTGAATAAACAGCTGGAGGGATGATGATGGTGTGTGTGAGAGCTGAGTTGTGGTGTGTCTGCCTGTCTACACTTGCTGTGCAGAACATCAGGGAGCCTGTACAGCAGGCACAGACAGGCAGACAGATGGCAACCCACCAGGACGGACAAACCCACCAATGCACCGGCCTCGGGGTCAAAGATCACACAGACATGATCACTTAGTACCAAGTAAAAACCTCTGCCAGGGTGATGATGTCATGCTAACTGCACTCTGTTTTAATGATGAGAGCGAGTCAAATCACATGCGTTTTATTGATTTATTGCAAATAGGTGTGATTAAAGTATTTAATTTATCCACATATTCCTCACCTCATACACATCACCCTGTCTATGAACTATATTTTCTACGAAAAGATTTTTGTTTTATGATTATTATTAGTTGTTATTATTATTATTATTATTATGGAAGGAAGGAGTCTCCAGTGTCAGTGCTGTAATATTTAGTAATAATGTTTGTCTCTTTAAGTTCAAAAAGAGAAAAAGAAATTGAGTATGGTGAGAAAATAAAGGGTAAAACACATGTTTCATGGATGTTTCACAACATTAAATCTAACTATCTAATATAAATGAATAAATGTACTGTGTGATGTTTTAATTAATAAAACAAATGTAATGAATATGTTCGGCAAAAAAAAAGAAAGAAATATATATATATATGTGTGTTTCTGATTTTTTTTTTTTGTGCAAAAAAAAGGGGAAGAAACAGTTAGGAATAAAAAAAAGTTAACTTTAGGGTGGTAGCGACTCCTTCACACCATCCTATTGTTTATAATTTTCCTATAATATCATTAAAAGACATATTGAACAGTAATCTTTATAATTGACGTTTGGGTTACTAAAGAAAGCAGCAACTGTACTCCCGTGACTATTATTATTATGAACTGTTACATCTTACATTATTCCCCAATAAAAATAGAAATAAATAGTTTGTAATTTGTGAACTGATAATATTCCAATAATTTCAAGTCCATGAAATAAAAACTGCGCTTTGTAATCCTGCCATAAATTGGATCTAGCGAGTTTCTTGATTTCAAATACTTATAAATTTTTTGTGAAATTAGCTCCGCGATGGAATACAGCCACCTATTTGTTTTTCTTAAAAATCTTAAGCAACACATGTGTCATTCCACCAGAGGAGGTACTGTAGGACTGATTGCGAAACTGCTCAAACGTGTTGTCATTCAAACTGCATTTCGCCTCAGAGCCACCAGAGGGCGCATGTTCAGTCATCATAAACCTGCTCTCACCTCATCATCCTTGAACCAGGACAGGCTCTCGGCCGTCAGCACGAACCAGTACTCCTTCGCTCCTCCTTTCATGATGCTGATGTTGTTGATGGTCAACCATCCTTTGCGAATGACCTAATGGAGGGCGGCAAGTCAAAGGTCAAATCCTGGCTGAATGACAGAACACACACACAAAAAAGCACACACACATTTATACGAGGCAGCTCCTTGAGCCGCAGACCATAGAGTGGTTTCATAAAGTGTTTTAACATGTCAGGGCTGCAGCAAGGGAGGTGTTGGTGACAGTTTGATCGTTCACACATAATCCCGAGTGACCTTGTAAAAAAGAAGCAAAAAGAAAAAAAACATAGTACAGTACAGTAATGCAGTGATCGCTGTTTGACAGAGGCAGAGAAATAAACTGAACATGAATGACAGAAAGCATGAGTGTGTGCCGAGTGTGTGTAGTGCTTTACAGTCCGGACTGGCTGAAGTGACCGAGGCTCCATGCACTACACCTGACTCAGTCTCTTAATGTGTACTGAGAGGCTCTACAAGTGTTCTTGGAAAGGGAACAGAGTCATGAAAAATAAACTCATTGCTTACGATGATACCCGAGGATGTAGGAGATGTGGCCTGAAACAGCATAAATGTGTAAACTTTTAGAAATGAGGACGGCGGACACAAATGACACACGTACACGTACACGCTGAACAGGAGTCTAAGGCTGAGAGAATTTCATATCAATCTGATCTTTTTTATAGAGCTGCCTTGAGTAAAGGCAATGCAAACCACATGATGTACAGTATGATTAAAAACTAAACTAATGTAAATCAATCAGCTTTGAGATCCAACATTAAATTTTCAAATACTGGTGCATGCTTTTATATTCAGATTAAAACGACTGTACTTTGTTTGTTTGTTTGTATGTTTGTTTGTTTGTTTGTCATAACTCTTATCATTACTCACCATTAATACTCGAGAACAGTGGACAATATGTTGATTTTAAGTCACAAATTATATCCAGTTTATTTCATTTTTACTCAAATTTTTTTCCTTTTTTATTAAACTGTACAACTTTATTGAACTTTTTAACTTTTACCTCAGTTGTGTCCATGACTTTATTCACGTGGAATTTAATTGCACACTCATTAAAAAATGTTTTTAAAAAATGTACAGCGCCACCTGTTGAATTTTAGAATGAACTAAAATTTTTACGTGTTACCGTGAAGTGCGTGGAATGAAAGTGCGAGATCGCATTTATTAAGTAGATTTCAATCGGACACTCATAAGTGTGTATAAAAAAGTGTGCAGCGCCATCTGTTGAATTTTGAGATGAACTAATGATTTTTTTCAAGGTGCGTTTTCCATTAAAATTTTAAAGTAGTAATCTTCTCTTCCCATAGATCGATTGCAATGAAATAAAACTTATATGTTACCTCAAGCTCAGCCAAATACACCTGAGAAAACCGCATTAAAATTTTTTCAATAGTTTGTAAGTGATGCATGCACAAACAAACAGACAGAGGAAAAATTCCCAAAACCATCTTACGTCCTCCCAAATAATTTTTTATGGAATTTTGTGTTCTCCCAACGACTGTCATAAAGGATAAACAGTATAGACAATAAATAAAAGAATAAATGGAATATCAGACATGTGTACCACTTGTTCTTCATTTAAATAAGGACTAAAAAAAAGTCTATCAAATGCTTCATACTGTATGTGAAAATATTTAGCATTGTTGCAAGGGTTTTAATTACATTTTGATTGGGGTGTGAATTTTGGAACCTGGCAACCCTTTTCTACAAACTTCTGTGAAATCCAGTCTGTAGGTTTAGTTAAAAGGATTCAGAATCCTTTTGTGCGCTAATCTAAAGCTAAAAATAAAATAAAATCCGATCCGATCCGATCAGGTTTAAGACGCATTACCTATTCAAGCCTATTAATGTATTATTTTATTTATAATCTAATTACTTTCCTGTTTTTTTTTTCTTTCTATCAATATTGAGTCTGCTTTAAACCCCATTTAATTCCAGGACTAAAGTTTTTTTTTTTTTTAATGGTTTTAAAAACAGTGAGCCTGATGAAACGGTCCTTTCTTACCTGGACATCCTGTCAGAGCAGGAAACATGGCAGACGTCCATAAACAGGGACATGCATGAGGATGGCTCGCTCACAGAGAGGGAGAGTAGGGGTGGAAAACAAGATGCTGGCCATGATAACATAAAACAGTTCATAAAAACATAACTGAAGTTTAGGAGTGAGAGATATGGGGGAAATCATATCAAATAAATCAATAAATCAATCAATAAATAAATCAATAAATAAATAAATATTCATTATATTAATTAACATGAGGCCAGTTACTACAACCCAGTCCAGTGATTAGCGGATAGTTAATCCAGTTTACATTAATAACTGGTAATACTTTCCATTGATTCCCATTACTGTATTTTCTAATTTATTATTCAATAACGGAATTTCAAATCACCCCATATTAAATGAATTATATCTATATAGCATGTAATATAATAAAAATCTAGATGTTTCCATAGACAGTATAAAGAACAGTGCTATAAGATTCTCACATCATCACTATCCGTGACAATATTAAAGTACCTGGTCTGGTGATATGTACCACAGTAACACCTGCAATACTGTATCACAATACGGATATATCATTACATCACCCACTCCTAATCGAAATCAAAAGCAGTCATGCAGGAACCAAAAGCAGAACGAGAGTAATGACAAAGAGAAAGAAGAAAGCAGAACACACACTAGCAAGCGGACAACAGTGACATACTCTCAGTTTTATGTGATGTGTATATAACGTAAGACCAGAGACTGGCGTTTCAGTCGTGTGCACACACACACACACACAAACACACACACACACACACACACACACACACACACACATGCTAACCTGGTTTCCGGCAGAACTGGTCTTGTTCGTCTGGCTGCTCCGCTGTTGTGCACTTTATAAAAGAAAACAATGAACACAATGAACATAATTTAACATAAACATCCAGACTAAACTCATTTAACTGTGTGAATCCAGCGCTGCTTTTCAAGTCTTACAATTTAAATTCAAATTTTATCTGTCATGTAGACAACCATACTCAGTATGATACGCAGCGAAATGCTTATTCGATTACGTGTGACCTACAATAGGAAGATAGAATAGAATTGATAGATTTCACTATAGTAAAAGAAAAAGTGCACTAGAATTAAACTCAAGATAAGATTTTCAATAAGAAAATACTATTTAATTAAAATTTAAATGTTAAAAAAGTGATGGAATATATACATTTACAGATTTACGAGAGTTACAAATAAAATAGAATTAAAGTAGAAAGATAAATATATATATAATTTACACAGAATGTGCAAAGTTTAATTGTTAACTAAGAGGTGTAAAATATATTAACAAAATCAATGATATTTTTTTTTTATTGAATAAATTAATAAAAAATATATTTTAAAAAAGTGTTACTGTATATGTACAATTTTCTTCTGTAACGTTATTTATTGATATGTTTGAAAAAGTATGTTTGGAAAAAAAATTTTCGCAGAAAAAAACTATTATCAGAGGTCTCAGTTGATTGTTATTGTTAAGATTCATTCATTCATTCGTTTTTTTACCATATTATTTTGCTGCTTTAAAATTAATTGTCTAGAGAAAAAAAATGGAAATATATGGAAATATTTTTTTACAGAAAAAAAAAAAATAGAGTTCTGGGCTGATTGTAATTATGATTTATTTATTCATTCATTCATTCATTTAGCTTTGTCCTTATTATTTTACTATATATATATATATAATTATTTTTTGAGACAATCAACAGATAGAACTCCTGCTACACAGACACAGATTTAATTATTGATCCATATTTCCTATGAAACAAACAAATTTCCTACAAACAAAATTTTTTTACCCCATGATTTAGTGGATTCTTTAAAAAAAAATTAAGGCCATTTAGTCCAGTCTTATTTATTTATTTGTTTGTTTGTTTGTTTGTTTGTTTATTCATTAATTCATTTATTAATTTATTTATGGATTAATCCTAACATCTTTAATCTGTAGTCATAAATGTTGTGTGAAGCTCTGTGTGAATATCTGTGTGAAGGTCCTCAGTAAACTGTGAACCACAGTAACTAGTAGCTATTATCCAAGAAGCTGAGATTCTGCAGTTCCAGATCTCGGCCATTAGGGGGCCTCAGAGACATGCAGTTTCTTTACTCATCTCATGAGGCTGTGTGTGGCTGAATTACATGCAGAACAAAATAAACACAGTCAATATTTGGTGTGGAAATACCAGAAAATACCAAATATCGGCTGTGTTTATTTTATTACTCTTCATGGCTTCTTACAGAAGATTTATTTCATGCAAAAATGTTTTCAAAGGCCTTGTAGCTTAAGGCTTTGTATGTGACCAAGAAGTTTCCACGGTGCTGTAAGTAAAACAACTTTTATCTTTTATCAAATGTGCTGGAGGATATCTTTCTTGAGGACACTTTGTCACACCTGCTCCTTTCTATTTTCATGCAAAATCGTTTTTTTTTTTTTTTAAATCTTCAAAATATTCTTCTGTAATGTTATTTATTCATTCATTCTTAAGAACTGTTTGGAAGTAGGGAATGGTTTTGTAGATAATAACGCAGACATGATAAACATGTATAACACAATTTGTACTAAGGATAGTACAGTGCCTAAGACTTTTGCACAGTAGGTTACAGAGTAAGAGAGAAGCTTTTACCACCACCACCACGTCTAGTCCTTATTGTTACTGGTTTCTGAAATGCCCTTCAAACAGCGTTTATACACACAGGGACGAAACTACTGAAGGAACGTTATTTCAGACATCTGTCCTTGATGTGACCGTGTGCTCAAATTTAACTCCACTCGTTCTTGAGAAATCGAGGGAGCGACGTCGCTCTCAGAGGAACCTGATGGTGTTGCTGAGGGAGAAACTGCTCCAGAGAGATGTTGACTGCACTCAGAACTGATCACACTCTCCTCCACTGAGGAAAATCTACACGTCGCTGAGGCGTAAGGGTCAAACAATAGGGGATGTGTTTACTGAAAATAACTGTAGCTATTTTTACACACAGCACACAATGTCACATTTGTGTTTATTTCTGCTCTTCTTAACCACCGTCTGAGTGCAGCATAACAACACAGATTCCTACAGAAACACTGTTATTGTGCTCACCGTCTTCTCTTTATACTGTACTCCTAGGCCCTTCCTTTTTTTTCTTTTTTCTAACAGGTATCATAAATTACGGTTAAATAAGATTTAATGTCTATTTATTTCACATCTTACTGGAGCGGATTATCTGCATTCACGTTCATCTCCTATGGGGAAATGCGTTTCACTATACAAAACTTGGCTTCTCGAACTCGCCCCTTATACAATATGCAAAACCAGTTGAGGTACCTGAACCCTTGTCTTCACCCTCTCATCACGGTGGTGCAAAAGACATCTTCAACAGATTAATGGCACTAATTATTTCTATTTTTGACCCCACACGGCTGAATTATTGATTCTGAACGTCTCAGGAATCAGATTGATTTTTTTTTTTTTGCAACAGCACAGAAAATGTACAATTGTTAATTTGGAGATTTAATGATTTATCTGTCAGTCACATGACAACATTTTTGCTTTTTTAAGAGAAGGAAAGAATGCTTATAGCTGAAGTTAAATTCCTTCATAAAATTCTTTCATTTAGAAAATATCATTATTGCTGCAAAAACATGGTAAAATATATTGAATGTAGCCAAACTAATATAATTGTACTCATTATAAGAAATAGTAAATAAACAATAAAGCAAATACGAGGGGCGTTCATGTCAAAGCAGCACAATTCATTCTGCAGAATAACAGAACAGAGTAAAAAAACCTTTTATATATAATCTATATGATCCCCTGCTGCACTAATGCACTTATCCCAGTGTTTCACTAGTGCTTGGACACCATCAAGGTAGAAAGTTTTCTCAGTACGACCGAGCCGTGATCAGACTGCCTGCTTTCACGCCTGAAACGCCGGCCTCCCAGGAACTCCTTTAATGGCTCAAACATGGCTCGATTTGGGAACACGATTATCCTAATCTACATGTCTTTCGATTGTGGGAGGAAACCAGAGTACCCGGAGGAAACCCACCAACACGGGGAGGACATGCAAACTCCATGCACACAGAGGCGGGAATCGAACCCCAGTGGTGTAAGGCGACAGTGCTAATCACCGAGCCGCGGTGCCGCCCACTGAGAATGTGTACCCTCATGAAATATAGTCTGTGTCAAGTGATTAACAATGTAGGGGGATGATTAGGAGGGGCTTGGAGGTGGATTGATGTCATAATATTGTGAACTAATCTTAAGCCTTGCTTTTAACTCAGCGCACATTTACAGTTGAAGAAGTCCAATGAAGAAACTTGAACTTGGCTTTGACTTTGTTCATGTTGACGTTGTTTCTTCAAACGTATCCATTAAGTACATTTGAGGCTTTTAGATGCTAATATTTGTCCCCATCCCAAAGTCACATAATGACAGGTCTGTCAGTTCTGCTACATCTGTCCCCTGTGCGGTATTAAAGCCCATCAGATGTACCACCAGTGAAGAACTGCACATGGAACTGTGTACAAAACGACACTTTAAACAGTGTGCACATGTCCGGAAAGTGTGTTTGGGAATTTCTCTGCATTGCTCGTACGCCACCTGCCGCCATCAGATCCGGGAGGTGACTAGATAAGGTCTCGTAAAGGTCATGTTCGGTCGTGCAGGAAAGACGAGAAGCATGTGGCAAAAAGCTGCCGATGTGAGGAGCTGGATCTGTTCCACCAGTCGGAGAGAAATCGTGAGCTGAGTGAAAATGGAGACATGGGTCGTGTGTCAGTTGTTCCTCATTAGTCACTCTGCTCAAATGGTGTATGCTAATGAGAACAACCCGGGTCATTAGCATCATGTTTGTGTGTGTGTGTGTGAGAGAGAGAGATGGTAAATATGCTGCTCCATGAATATAAAGGTTCCTTTATGTGTAACCTCTATGAGTGAGAATAAACTGTCTGGGTTTTTTTTTGTTTACACTGATATCAGGTGTTTACCTGCTGATTAGCAGCTTTCATACGCTTTAATTAGCATAGCAATCCCAATTCCAACATTTTAGCAGGTGATGTCGTTTGAACCGCTGAAGGTGATGTTCTCTGAACAAACGTGAACAAGTTAAGAAGGTTAGGAAGCTTGCCCTTTAGCTCAGGTTACTGTTTGTGCTACGTTTCTATTGTGTATAAGTGGACATGGGGTTCCTCAGGGTTCTCCAGTTTCCTCCAGTCTCAGGATTACAGAATTACCAATAGTAGGTTTGCTACTGTAGGTTTCGAGTAATATTTCCAACCCAACTTCTTCTCGAACCTAGCACAAACGACTTCCTTTCAACAAGATCGCAGTGGTGCGCACGCATTTCTAATATAGAGACATAATGCACTCTGTGATCTTTAAAACCCTGTCTCATCATCTACTGTATACTGGAGCCTGGAGTCTATCCCAGGAGACCTAGGGGTACAGGCGGGGTACAACCTGGACAGGATGCCAATCCACCGCAGGGCACACAGATACATACACTACAGGTCATTTGGGAACGCCAGTTAGCCTAATCTGCATGTCTTTGGACTGTGGGAGGAAACCGGAGTACCAGGAGGAAACCCACCAGGCACAGGGAGAACATGCAAACTCCATTTGTCGTTAGTCCTTCGGCTGTTCCTGTCGAGGGGTCGCCACAGCGGACCATCGATCCTCACGCCGGATTACCTTCCTGACGCAACCCACCCACGGGCTTGGGATCGTCACTGCATCCAGCGGCTGGGTAGTATGGGATGGAAGTAGAAGCAATCTGTATGATATGATGTAACGTATGAAAGTGTTTTCCACACGCTTCTGTTTAGTTTTCATTCAATTCAGAATAACAGAGAGAAGGAAAGACATATTCAGACTCATTCATTCTGGAAAGTAAGCTTGGTGTAACCCATTCCACATGTATCACTAAAACACAGCTTAGCCCTTTCTTCCTTTGGGCGGTGCCAAAATGTGCAGCGCTAAGAAAAATGAGCTTCCTAACAGAATATAATTACATAAGCACTGCTGCTAGCCTCGGGGGGAAGAAAGAAAAGAGCTGCAGAAAAAAAAATGAGAAAGGGAAGATTTGTATTACTCCAGTTTAATTTTCAATTAGGATGTGCAGAACGGAGCGGTTGGCCGCGTAGCCTTTAATTCTGGACAATGGCTTCAGTGAGCGTCTATAGGGAAGGAGGAAGGCCATTAAAAAACGTTAAGCTCCTTTGGTGGAAATGGAATCGGATGGGGAAAGAGTAAGATGTCGGAGATTCGGCATTTCATTCAGTGCTTTGTTCCGGGAAACGGGTTCGAATTGAAACGCCTTTAGAACATGAAAAATAATGGACGCATGAAACCATCCCATTTTATTATTATTCATAGTTGCCGAGTATGAACATCTGTCTATCTGTCTTTCTATCCAAGTGGTCACCTTAATGTCAAACTTATCAAGATGGAAAAAACACTATCCGAACAACATTCCCAACAGGAACCCGAACATTAAGATTAAATTATTTCACGCATGTACCTTAGAGCACAGTGAAATTATTTCTTCGCATCTCCTAGTTAGGCATCTGGGGTCAGAGTGTGGGGACAGCCAGGATACAGCGCCCCCTGGAGGAGACACAGTTAAGGGCCTTGCTCAAGGGCTCAACAGTGCCAACGTTCTGTGCTGGGTCTTGAACCCCCAACCTTCCGATTATTAACCCAGAGCTTTAACCGTTTGAGCCACTACTGCCCCCCATTGGCCAATAAATTTATGATTTTTCTATCTCTGGTTATTAATAAAAAAAAACGCTCCAGGGAAACTTTTGACACTAACACCAAACCTAAAAACAATCTAGGGGGAAAAACTTCCGTATAGATTGACGACTTAAAGGAAACTTGAACTTACATGGGCTGATGGTGTTTCTGCATCAGCGATCCTGGAAAAAGTCCTGAAAGTTTCTAAAGTGCGTCTATAGAGTGGAGAAGACTCGAGACCTTTTCCCGCTGTTACACAAGCAGCCGTGGTTAGAGACGGAATAACGGGGAACACGGAGCGCCGGGGTGAGCGCAGTCTCCCGCTAGAACTCTGCTTTCACATGTTCAGCCAGACGCGAGTTCAGCGTTCGGATCGCCTCGGAAACCCCTGTGGAATTAGGATGGAGCGGCGCCAGGCATCGTGCGGTGGAGTCCGATCTGAAGCTGAAGCAGAACGCGCCGATTTACACCGTGATAAAAACAGCACATTAATGTTTATAGAACACTTTCTGCAGCGTTGTAAACGTTACGCTGGTGTATTCACGCTAACGTTGCGCTGAAGGCGTATAATGGGTCTTGAACCCCCAACCTTCTGATATGTGTCACTGGAAACACCTGAACTATGATGAAATTTTAAGGCCACTCTTAAAAATTAAATATAGACTTATACGAAGAAAATTTGCAGTATTGTGAGAAAGACGCAAGAAGCAACAACTTATAAGATATCGCTGTTTTAATGCACAAATGTAATACGCTCTGATACGTCCATTTTGTCATAGATTTCTTTCAAAATATTGTGACAGATCATTAAGAATATTAAGACCATTTTATAAATATTGTTACATTATTATGTTTTTATAATATTACAAATTTATCAATATTTTAAGACTTTTTAATAGAAAATTATGCTTTTTTCTCACAGCACAATAATTTCCAAAATATTTCTTCTTCAAAATATTTTCATAATTTATTTTGTAATATTAATTTATTTTGGAAATATTGTTACTTTTAAAAAATCCTCCAAATATTGTCAGTCTTTTCTTTCTCAAAAATATTAAAACATGTTTAGAAATACTATCACAATTATTTCTCCTAATATTATGACTTTCTGGCCAATTGTGACATTTTTTCTCAATATATTGAAACAAGGTATTGCCATAATATTCTGGAAATATGATCACAATTAGAAAAAAAAGTTTTGTTTTTAGTTTAAATCTAAATATTTAGACAATCATTAATAAATAAACAAACATACAGTATTCCTTTTATTTGAAGTAGTATCACTTTCTCCTGGAAACATTGTCACATGTTTCTTCATTACATTACAAGATTCTCTTTAAAATACCATGACGTCCCTTTGAAAATACTGTCACAAGTTCCCTATAATTTTACTACTGTAATTTGAAACATTATGACTTTCTTCTGAAAATACTGTATTTTATTTTGAAACAATGGCTTTAAAATGATCTTGTCGTTTTTCAGCAGATGTTTTCGAAGCTGTGTGTTCTTACTGTATGTGGCTCGTGTATATTTCTCTCTTCTAAACCTTCTAATCAAGTTCATGCAGAAGAAATAAAAAAATAAGATTCACAGATAGATTTGACATTAGTGCAGAGTTCATATTAATATTCTATTCACATCATATCAATTCTGCAGGATTAAAGCACTTACTGTAAGACATTATCAAGACATTATCATTATAGATGAGTCGTTTTATAAAACAATGGATATCACATTTTAATTCTTGTCATTTGATTGTTGACGTTCTTAAACATACTTTTGATTGGAATTGGTGAAAACAGGCTTCACCTGGTAATTAAATACGCAGAAATGATTTAACAAAGTCAAATTTAGTCTTTTACTGTTGAGTAAAATTATGTTTTATGAAAGTCATTCAAGACTTCAAGTAGAGTGGATTCTGTCATGATACATGTCTCCTATTACCGCTGGGTGGCGCTAACATGCCAGTGCGAGTATGGGACGGTTCTGCGTATGAAGGTTTAAAAATGATTGATATTTACAGAAGACTTTAAGCACCGTACGGCGATGAGACTCTTAGATGCAGCGAAACATTTGAACGGTACAAGCGTTTTAAAGAATGCCAACATTTAGCGAGTGGAACGTCTGATGCTTGAAAACTGACAAGAAAACTTGCGAAAGAGACGGAGCTGTCTTTCACCAGCACCACTTGCACATTACAGTAACTCGGCTGGGAGTTATCGCCTCATCCCACGTACAGTCGTGACCTCGCTTCGAGCTATTCCAATTGAAGGAGTTCCTGGGAGGCCGGCGTTTCAGACGTGAATCAGACAGTCTGATCATGGCTGTGGCGTTTTGAGAAAACTTTCTACCTTGATGGTATGTAAGCACTAGGGATAAGTGCATTAGTGTAGCAGGGGATTAAATAGAGAAATAAAGGGAGTTTTTACTCTGATAACTGTGATCTGCACAATCAAAAGTCCTGGTTTGACTCGAACGCCCCTCCTATTTTAAAATGAAGAAATAATTATTCAAAGATGCCTATATAATATTTAAGCCTGAAAGGATGATAAATGATTTCAGAGGTTTAGTGAAGGCTAAATTACAGTTTCAGCTCAGGGTGATGAGGAAAATGAAACATGTTGAAATAGCAAGCCCGCTGGAAGCTCAGAGCTCAGAGCCATCAGAAAGAGGTATGAGATGTAGTCCATGCAGGCCCGAGCTGGTGTGTGTGTGTGTGTGTGTGTGTGTGTGTGTGTGTGTGTGTGTGTGTGTGTGATTTGGTGCAGCTCTTGTGGCTGCATTAATTCACGAGCAGAGCTGTGAAAGCTGCTCTTACCATTTGCTCGTTCTATGCGGCTCCTGATGGTGCAGCAGAGAAACAGCGAACCATCAGTGCATTGTGCTGTAGGGCGAGAAAAAAAACTGAAAGAGAGAGAGAGAGAGTAGGAGGATGAGACACAGAGCAGAAACCTACACATCCTCTTTTTCCTTATGAATGAATGTTGCTTCATGTGTCCAGGGTCCACTAAGCTACGTGTGCAGAAAACAAATCAACGTCATCCGTGTGCATCAGGAGGTCATGTGACCAGGCCGATTATTATGGAGTGTGCAGCTTGGAGACATGATTGCTGATGAGGGGGGAAAAAAGTAACAGAAAATGTGTTTGACGTCACGCTTGTCCTACTTTCTATCGGTCACTTTTTGTCGCTGCAATATTTTTGGAGAACACAACCAAGATCAAGTTGTGACAACATTATTAGTACCATAAATTGAACTGATTAGTGTGCACAGGCAGCAAGGAGCGTAAAATTAAAACCGAAAAAGGATAACATTTTTAACATTAATAATACAAGTATTGGCATGTCGATGTGTTTCATCACTGGAGGTGATATATCTGCAACTTTGCACGATGTACAGTGGAATTAACCTGTTTAAACAGTGTCTAAGGAATTTATCTTCTCGTCACGGCAACACTTTTTCAACCTTTCGACAATTCCTGCCATTTATGCTGCTCAGAATCAAATGCAGTAGGAACTGTAAAAAGGTACCAGATCCAAAATGGCCGACTTGGCAGAGTGTGTTGTGTGGAGATAACACACATGGACAGTTGATAGCTGCAATTTCAGGGATTTCATCTAGAGCGGTGGTGCTTTGCCGATCGAGATACCTCAGGGTTCCCCAATCTGTCCTATTGTGTTTCGGCTATTTTGAGGGTATAGCTCAGTGTAACCTGTAGAATGTTGTTAGAAGACGGTGTAGAGGGAATACTGGTGATCCCAGGGGGCCGTGTGTGAAGAACTCAAATATAGCTTTGTGTAACCATGTGCATTACAAGACCACAGAGACCTCCAGATACAAGGTGACCAAGCAACCATGAAACAAACAACATGCGGTTCTAAGGAACAACGGTGGGGTATTTATACATTTTTAGAAATTAATAAAGTAGAAATTGATGAAAGAGGAATGAAAAAGATTTGCACAGTTCTACGACTCAGGGATTATGTATTTGATTCACATTGATATAAGAGAAATCAGGTGTGTAGCATAAAATTTACATGAAATTTAATTCATTTTAGTTGCATTTAATGATGATGGGAGTAAGTCTATTTGGGTTGTTAATGCAACCTAACAGCTCTGAGCCCAGAAAGCAATATTATATAATGGCACAGAAATTTTCCCAGAAAGGCATGATGTACAATATTAAGCAGAAACAACATTCTCAGGATCAGTGTTTATTTAAGAGTGAAGGTTTTTTTAAATTATTAACTCGGATACCTCAGGTATCTCTGATCTTATTTCTTATGTGTTTCAACTCTATCACATGTCAGTATTATTTCAATTAGACTCAGTTTACTTGCTATACCAATGCACAAAAGCATACAGCAGTCTTGCTAATGAAACCCTAGGGCTCTGTGCAGAAAGCAAAGATGGCATTACGTAACTGTGCGCATTTCGAGGTCGGCATTCGGCCCGAGGCTCACTCCGATCTGCGTCAGTAAGACCAAGAAGTATCTCCAGATACAAAATACAGCTCTGGGAAGACCTAACAGCTATGCAGGAGAAATGAATGAGTAATGGCTATAGAGATGATTGGTGACATGGACCTTTTGCACCAGGATATAGGATAATGTCATGCAATGATGTCATTATTCTACAGGCTATTTTCTTTTAGAGCTTATACATCCTTTCTGACCACATGGTGGAAAATGTATAATGCCTGGAGCTCTAAATGACGTAAAGTATGATTTGTATAATAATAAACGCTCTTATTGTAAGAGGAATGACACAAGCGTGTAAAGACAATATTCTGTTTATTAGATTGGGAATTATCCTGTTCAAGCGGTGTCTAAAGGATTTATCTTCTCGTCACAGCAACACTGGTTTAAACTTTCGACAATTCCTTTGCAGTGTAGCATCTTATCTGTAATTCATGCTGCTCAGAATCAGATGCAGGAGAAACTGTAAAAAGGCATCAAATCCAAAATAGCCGACTTGGCAAAGTGTGGAAATAACAGGTTGTTACAGGATAGTTGTTTCAATGCAGCAATTTCTGGGTATTCAATGAGAACAGTTTTGCTTTGCTGACTGAGATACCTCAGGGATCTGCAATCGGTCCTATTGTGTTTCAGCTATTTTGAGAGTATAGCTGTATCACAAAGCATATGAGGCATGAAACATAGGAGGGGTCAGACAGGGTTATCACATGCATATCCCAATTTAATAAACCAGTCAAATAAACATGGGTCATAAACATCAGGTGTAAATTCCAGAAACTGTCACTTGATAATGGGCAAAATGTTTAGCAGGACCTTGGAATAAAAAAATACACACAACAATCAAGGGTTATTTTACAGCACATTGTGATAATAAATCAGTGATATAATAGGCTTGGAGACAAGAAACAGTAGAAACACACGCACAACTGCGTTTGAAGTAAGACTCAGAACATGGGAAAAAATCCCAACTGGAAAAATGAAATAATAGCTTCCATGCATTATGTATACCAGAGTATAGGGTTGTGTGGGACCTGGAGCCTATCACAGGGAACAAAGCAGGGGACCCCATGGATGGCAAAACTACAGGCCATTTGGAAACACTAAATCAGTCTACAACACGCCTTTGCAGAAGGAAACCAGATTGCCTGGAGGAAACTCATCAAGCAAGGAGATAACCTGCAAACTTCATGCACACAGACCAGAGGCAAGATTCGACCTCTTTCCTCTTTGGAGGTCATGGGGCTGACAAGTGATGTTTTAGCAAATGAAAAGTTTATGCGATATTATGCAGCTTTTCCAAGCTTGAAGACTAGAAGACGCAACTTAACTGTGCGGAGGTTAAACATGCATCGTCATCGCTGACAGCTTTTTAAATGCTTGCTTGATGGATTTGGGTCAGTAAATCAAGCAAAACAGACAGTTTTGTATACTGTAAAAGCCATCTATATAAATAAATGAAAGGTTTTGTCTGTACATTGGCCAGAACTCACTCTTTCAATGATATCTTTAAGTTCTTTAAAAACTTCAAATCCAAAAACCAATTTTGTCACAGCATCACATAAAACTGGCTGGACAGAATTTAATGAAACTTTGTCAGTTCTTCAGTTTTTGCCTGACATAAATCTACACCATAAATTAAATCAAAATGTTGAGTAGAAGGGACATTATGAGCACTTATGTGCAAGATTATGCCACAGCAGCCAGCGTCTTTTGGACACCTATAGCACTGGTGGGCGTGGCTATACGCATCACTCAACAGAGCCAATCAACACAATAAGTACCGTAAATACACGGAGTATGCTGTGTGAAAGGCAAGAATACAGCAACCTAGACATTTCCCATAAAAGGTAGACACTAGTTGGTTTCTCTCAGTGGGAAGTTCTCTCACAGCTCTGGACGTCTCCGAGCTTTCTAATATCTATGAAGCGAGCCTAATGAGGCCGGGATTATGGGATGCACCATCAAAGCTTCACGGCCTGTAAATATTCTTACTGCAGCTGGATTACAATTCTGTTCGATTCCTGTGCATCACTCCACGGCACAGCCCTGATTACCATAACCCAGACTGATAAAAGAGCTAGAGTGAGGGGAAGACGGCTAAATCTACTCTTAACACATTCTGTAAAGAGCTGTATCTACAAGATCAGAGACAGAGAAAAGAACTGTGAGTGATAAGAGATCGGCTTAGTGCAGGACAACTGGGAACGCTATTTTGGTGCTGCTGTCACTCATCATACAGGGGCTACAGAAGCAGTGAACCAGAGTATACATCAAATACATGAGGCAGTGTCTCCGTGATTAAGAGGACGCCTCGATGGTAGTATCAGCATCAGAGAAGCTCAACCAAGGCAGCACATTAACCTCAGCCTCAGAACCAGCTGACTGACCATCATGGGTCCAAGCATGTGCAAATTATTTCGCATTGCAGCCAGTCATTAAGTGACTCAGTCCACTCCTTGATGATATCTACTGTACACTAGATTGAAGAAACATCTGCATGCAAAATGTTACTGAATACCCGAAGAAACCAATGCATAAGCAGACAGAATGAGGCCAAGCCCAGACATCCCTCAGTCATTTTACTGGTAAATATTTATTTATTTGTGTTGCAAATTGCACACCATGTCCTGCTTCAAATTTGCTTAAGCCCCATGTGTTCTGTTTGTGTGTAATACACACGCACAATTATATATTATGGCAGCTTGTCAATCAAAAATGCCTGTTTATATTGTACTATTTTAGATCTATCCATCGGTAAGGGTCCGTTCCTTTTGTCTAGATTCAGACGTGCTCAGAATAAGAGTTAAAGCTTTGCATCGGGGTTTGGTTCGAGTTTAAAATGATTTAAGTGGTGGTGCTGTGATCAAAACACATCTAAATTTAATGAGCCATGGAAAAGTAGTGTAGACTCCTTTAGCGCTATATCTTTAAAACAAAAGACCTTAGGGATGTGTTGAGCAGATGTTAGTCACTATGCTGCGATCCATCTCACACGATAGAGGCTGGTTAGATGGGATGAGAGAGTGAGTTCAATCGAGTCACAACCAGTATGTACAGCCTGTCTAAGATATCCTTACATGAGCTTACATTGGTTCTGACCAATCAATGGTCACTACTGTTACCTATATAAGACTATTCACTGATCACAAAGGTTTAAAATTAATAATCATTGAGCACTACCATTCCTAATAAATAATCACAGATCACCACCATTCCCAATAAATAATCACCTATCACTACAATTCTCAATAAATAATCACAGATCACTACCATTCCCAATGACAAATCACTGGTAACTACCATTCCTAATAAATAATCACCTACTGTATGACTACAATTCCCAATCAATAATCACCGATCACTACAATTCTCAATAAATAATCACAGATCACTACCATTCCCAATAAATAATCACCTATCACTACAATTACCAATAAATAATCACTGATCATTACTGTTCCCAATGAATAATCACCAGTCACCTGTTTCCAATCAGTAATCACTGATCACTACCATTCCCAATCAATAATCACTGTTCACTACCATTCCCAATCAAAAATCACTAATCACTACCATTCCCAATCAAAAATCACTAATCACTACCATTCCCAAT
>JAQKPX010000001.1:6188024-6202572 GCA_030068255.1 Clarias angolensis
CTGAACGTAAAGCTAAAAGTAAACACTGCTCTTCTGTCCAATTTGGTTTTCTTGTTATTTTACTTCCTTCCATCTCTGTTGGATTGTTGGCTACATACCATCCAAAAGTGCAACTTAAATAGACTGTCCTGCAATCATGTAAATTGGTGAAAGCTGAGCCATTTTGCTCCCATCAATCTGAAATAGATCACAAGTAATGAAATCAATATGATAATAAATGTAAGATTTACTTTAATTAGTTACTGTAATATAGTAACTACTGTATGGAAATTGGTTGTTTTAATATTAGACACATTTTCAACATTTGGCTGTTTCAATGTTATAGGATATTTAGTCTATAACAGAAACTTTGCATAAAGTAGCCTGAGTTCATGATTATACAATTTCTTTATATACAAACATTATGATTTCACTGTCTGTTCTATTTATTTTCACAAAGAGCCAATTTTAAAACCTTTACAGATTTTTTATCAACCAATCACAGTCCTTGAATTGCTGCATCGTCCCTAGCAACGGGGTCGACCACACCTCCTTACTAAGATAAAGGTTTTTGTTCTTTCCTTACTCAGAGTTGCTCTAAATCAGTTGTTTCCTAAATCACTTTTAGTCTAGGACTCCAAGCTAGGACTTTTTAACCTAAGATAGGAGCTCTCTGAGAGAATTCTAAGAAGCTTTGTGAATACGGGCCCTGGAGCCTATCCCAGGAGAGGAGGCAGGTTACACTCTGGACAGGGTGCCCACACACACACATACACACTACAGGCAATTTGGGAGTGCCTGTTATCCTAATCATTGGACTGTGAAGGAAACCCACCAAGCACAGGGAGAACATGCAAACTCTATACACACCATAGGTGGGAATCAAACCCAGAACCTGAAGGTGCGAGGCAACAGTGCTAATCACTACGCCACGGTGTATTGTTATTATCATTACAAAGTGTCGTCTATGGTGCCCTTGCAATTAAATAAAACGCATTGAGTGATCCTAGGAACCAGAATGTAATCCTCTAGGTTGTTCCTTCTATAAATATAATGCAATGAAATGCCCTCTAAGGTATTGCCCTCACTTTGGTTGAAAATGTGATAAACTTCGCTCTATGATGCCTGTAACAAGCAAAATGTGATAAAGTGCCCTCTGGTGTGCCCTCGCAGTGTGGAAAATGCAACAAAATGCCCTTTAGAGTGTTGCTAAATGTGCCCACTAATGTGATGAAATCCGTCAAGAGGAAAAATAACACAAGTGATGTGCTCTGTAGGATTTCCTACATGCAAAAAGTTAAATAAGATGAACTGCCTTGCATGGATTTTGCATGTTCTCGCCGTGCTTGGTGGGTTTCTTCCGGGTACTTTGGTCTCCTGGGGATAGGCTCAGGTACAGTGCAACAGGGACGCTCCCAGGAAATAATATCTGATCCTCTAGGGTGTTCCTCCTTTAAATAAAACGCAGTGAAATACCCTCTAAGTTATTGCCCTCACATTGGGGAAAATGTGATAATCTTCCCTTTATGATGACTGTAATGAGAAAAATGTGATAAAGTGTCGTCTGGTGTGCCCTCGCAGTGTGGAAAATGCAACAAAATGCCCTTTAGAGTGTTGCTAAATGTGCCCACTAATGTGATGAAATCCGTCAAGAGGAAAAATAACACAAGTGATGTGCTCTGTAGGATTTCCTACATGCAAAAAGTTAAATAAGATGAACTGCCTTGCATGGATTTTGCATGTTCTCGCCGTGCTTGGTGGGTTTCTTCCGGGTACTTTGGTCTCCTGGGGATAGGCTCAGGTACAGTGCAACAGGGACGCTCCCAGGAAATAATATCTGATCCTCTAGGGTGTTCCTCCTTTAAATAAAACGCAGTGAAATACCCTCTAAGTTATTGCCCTCACATTGGGGAAAATGTGATAATCTTCCCTTTATGATGACTGTAATGAGAAAAATGTGATAAAGTGTCGTCTGGTGTGCCCTCACAGTGTGGAAAATGCAACAAAATGCCCTTTAGGGTGTTGCTAAAAATAAAATCTGATAAAGGTCCCTCTAGGGTGCTTCATACAGTGCATAACACAGGAGGAAATGCCCCTTCGAGTGCCCCTAGTAGATAGCATGCCCTAATGGATGCCCCCACTGTAGATACAATATGATAAAGTGCCCGCTAATAAAATGTAATCCTTCAACAGGAAAAAATAACACAGCATCTCAGTCGTGCACGTCGCTTCATAAACATCACAGAGGTCAGGCAAAAGGCACAACAAGGTCAGAATTACTCTAATAACCTTTTTGTATTTTATAATGAACCAGTTTCTTTTAAGGAAGTATTAGTCTGTAATACGGCACCCAAATCAATTATGTTAATTAGCCAGCAAATCTCAGTTAATACCCATAGGTGAGGTGGGGTTTAATATGGGGTGGAACAGATGCCACACCCCTTCCTTTATAATAATAATAATAATAATAATAATAACACCATCTACAGTATGGTGCCCCAGTAAATAAAATGCATTGAGTGATGAACTAAAATGTTATCCTCTAAGTTGTTACTGTACAACAAGATACCCTTTAGCCCTTTAAAATAGAATATGATAAAGTGCCCTCTAATAAAATTTTTATTTTTAATAGTAGAAAATAACACAAGTGATGTGCTCTATAGGATTCCCTACATGCAAAAAGTAAAATTAGATGAACTGCCTTGAATGGAGTTTGCATGTTCTCCCCGTGCTCGGTGGGTTTCCTCCGCATACTCCGGTTTCCTCCCACAGTCTCCTGGGATACTGTAGGCTCCAGACCCCCTGTGACCCTGAATACAGGATAAAGTGGTATAGGCGAGTATGCCTTGTGTTGCTTCTAAGTCTTAGAAAATGTTCTTCTATAGTGAAAATAAAACCAAATGTCCTCAAGGATCCCTTTATAACGTCATTTCACTCCTGCCCTCTGTCTATCACTGTGTTACTGAAAATGTATATGGATTACCTTTAATTAGCTTTTGGAGCAAAATGTCAAAGGTACAGTACAACAGGGATCTACAGTAATTCTGTAACCTAAATTATTCCCAAATGTATCCATGTAAAATATACAAACTAAATATCCCCTTAATGAAACATGACTCACTTATGGTGTTTTTATTTATTTACTCAAACAAACATTTACTTCTTTGCTACTATACACTCAAATATCACAACAGATTCTGCATTTCCATAATTTCCTCTTTCTATCATGCACTGTGCATCACATACAGTATATCTTCCACCCCATCCTCTTTCTAGTATTTATGGCAAACTTAAATCTGAGACACGATTTTGAAATTTTGTTTGAAGAACATCATAAATAAACCACTGTTTGAATAAATCTATAGATGCATATATGAAGAACTCGTTCCATGTGACCAGTTTTTGATTGAAGTCCAGATGCCCAGGAGAAAAAAAGCCTTAATTGCAATGACAAGATTTTTTTCTCGTCAAAAAATCTGGTAATTTGATTGATGCAGGAAAACGAGATAAACAAAAACAAATGTCAACAAATTAAATATCTGAGTTATTAACATACTTTTCGATCAGTATCCTACAGCCTTAACCATTTGAGCTTTCACTGACACTAACACATTGAGACAACTCTCACATTTCAGTAGAAACAGACCAGCTTTCCAGTGTCATGAGAAGTACTACCTCTCTTAAAACTGCAGAAAAGATTCACCTGAATGTGTTAGAATGGCGAGAAGGTAATACAAGTACCAAGAGCTTCAAACTGAGGGAACTTGAGTTTTTCTGTTAAGAAAAATAAGCAGAAATGTCATTATCAGAATTTGCTAGACCAATAAAGAAATATAAATGTGGAAAAGCTTCAAAAGAATAAAAGGCATTGTTTGCTAAGATTTTCATTTCAGTGTCTTTTGATGGCTACAAATGAAAGGTATGACGATTATATGACGATTATGTCATATAATTAAACCCAGATGTCCAATGCATATTTGGAGGTTTTTGTCCAGCATGGTCCTTCCAAAGTCCATGTAGCCTGAAACATTTGTAGGTCACTGTGGACACTTTGGGATTATTTACGGGCATTGCTTACCTGTTTTTACTGACCACATTCTTTAATTGGTGTTGAATAGCAGACTGCCTGGGACACAAACAGAATTCTGTCTTCATGCATCTCCCCTTCAGGTCCGGACACAGTTGCACAGCGACAGCATAAAACCATTTTCAGGCTCCTGTTTACGTACAGTCTGGAGACTAATAAAAATTTTAAAGACCTGCAGTTATGACACAAATGATATACTATTAGAGGCCATTAAAGTGGAATTCTAAACATTTTAGGAATTGAACTAGAGCTCTGGTTTATGCAAAAGACAAGATGAAATATGCATGTCAGAGAAAAATACCTGCATCATTAACTCATGATTACAGCCAACGAGAACCAGACAGCGGACAACCGTTCATCAGTGACCCAAAAACAAGCTGTTTCTCATGTTCACTGCTCCTCACGCAGACAAAAACAACCTCATCATGGACATCACCCTGAGCACAAACAAACCACCAGACTTCTACGATGCCCGATTCTTCCATACGCTCAGGCAAGAATGAGGAGTGTATCAGTGCATGAGCTTCCAGCTAAAAGTGGTAGAACAAACCTGTGAAGCTCCTTATGAAACGGTTACTGAAAGAAGTCAGTCAGTGAGATAATGTATCAGATAAACCCCAGTGCTTCTCTTTTGTTGAACTCGATGCCGAAGGAAACACGAGGTCATCAATAACACTCGACCCATGGCAAGATTATTGTAAAGCAAGGTCTAGGTGCCTCACATCTCACACACTTTAACACACACATGCACACTCTCTTTTTGTTTGACACTCTGCACTCTGATCTAATTCTCCACTATTTCATCTTACACACATACAGTATATGCCATAGCAATGTTAATCCTAATGGTTTAAGATAATAGTGTATTAAGAGGATGCTATGATTAACACACTGCATGAAAGGGCCCTAATAATCTGCCACTACTACTCCTATGAAGATGCACAAACAGTTAAATCCAACACCAACAAAAATATAAATAAAAAAGAGTTGTTTTTTCTTGTATAATAAAACTGTAATCAAATATATCAGATTTCTGATAAAAACCGTAGAAAAATAATCCTTTTGCATTGCTACGCTGCTAACATACCGGCACAGTGCGTTAAAGGGTTTGAGTTCCACGTTCCTTGTTTTTTATGTTATATAAAATATATATGGCATATACTGTATATATACTGTATACATGGCACGATGGCTTAGTGGTTAACACTGTACCTCTAGGTCCTGAGTTTGATTCTCGCATCCAGCCTGAGCGCATGGAGTTTTCTCCTTATGCTTGGTGGCTTTCATCCCACAGTCCAACAACATGAAGATTAGGCTAATTGGTGTTTCAAAATTGTCTGTAGTGTGTGATTTTTGACCGGAGGTCCAACCATGGTTGTATAAATGGGGAATGAATGCAATGGTCTCCATCGGCCTCCACGGTCATTAGTCGGACTATATATACTGTAATCTCACCATAAAACAGAAGACCAGACGTCTGATAGAGGTAAGAAGAAAACTTCTGGTCTCCTGTTTTATGGTCAGATAAAACAAAAATGTAATTGTTTGGCCACAATGATGTAGCCTTCGTTTGGCATAAGAAAGGAGAAGCCTTCCACCCTAAGAACACCATCCCCACTGTCAAACATGGTAGTGAGAACCTAATGTTTTAGAGGTATCTCGTAGCCAGTGGACCAGATAACCTAATCACAGTAAACAGCCCCATGAAAAAGGATCAATACATCAAAATTCTCAACAACAACAACAGGCAGTCTGCAGAGAAACTTGGTCTTGGGCACCAGTGGACATTTCAGCACGATAACGACCCAAAACACACAGCAAAAGTGGTGAAGAAATGGTTAGGAGACAAAAATTATTAACATTTTGCAGTGGCCCAGCCAGAGTCAAATTGAGAATCTGTGGTCAGCAGTTATAGGAAGTGTTTGATTGCTGTAATACCCAATAAAGTCTTTTCTATTGATTATTGAGAAGGGTATAAATAATTTTGGACATGCCACGCTTTGTTCAAATGTAAATAAAAGATGAGTAATAATTTTTTCCACAATGATGCGTCTTGTTCATCGTCTTATTATCATCTTCTGGAAGACGCCGGTGTCATTTCTAGTCAAGATAAAAACTTGCTGGTTAAATAAAAGTAACTTCAAGTCAGAATTTGCCAGGAGTCTGAATAATTTTGGTCTTGACTGTATATATATGTATATAAACTTGTTATTTACTTGTCCTTCCCAAAATATGAAATAGGAAAATAACAAGCCATACCCTGTGGGAAAACAGGAATTCCTTTAGTGCACATATGGAAAGTTGACTCGTTATCCTTAACGTTTTTCACAGATGTCACCTTACATGGATCATTTCATTTTCCTGGATAGGATGTTGTACGTTTCAGCATCTGTAATTCCTAGTGGTACAAAGTGCTTTCTGCTTCATTATACATTAGACATACTGACGATCATCAAGTGACAGGGAAAGTTTCAGATAAAATAAATGAAGAGAAAATCTGATCAAGCCAAAGCACAAAGTCATTCCCGAAGAGCATCTCAGAGATAAATGACCTCTTGTAATACATCCATCAGTTTATTAGTTCATTTATTGATAAGTGCTTATTTCAATTACATGACCTTCAACTTAACATAGAATCCGGAGATCAGCTGTGCTGTGTGTGAGGAATTTTCAGATCTCTCTCTTTTTCTCTCTCTCTCTCTCTCTTTCTCTCTCTCTGTCTCTCTCTGTCTCCTCCCACACTTTAGGGACTGACCTCTAAACCTTCCACTGTTTCAAAGCTTTTGACAGCTAACAAGTGGAAGGAAACCCTGATTTAAGACACTTAAGACACTTTTTGCACCTAACCATGTGGATGAGATTTGCTGTGTTAGTGTTCTTCTTAGTTCTGGATGTCCAGGGTCAGGACCAAGCCTCGTTCCTCAGGTCCAGTGATGGTCGCTGCCAGTACACCTTCACCGTGGACAACCCGGTGGAGTCCAGCTGTCCTGGCACAACAGAAGCCGAAAATCTGAATGCACGTATCAGGCTGCTTGAGACAGCACTTAGCAGTCTGCTGGGAGCCGAGGCAGGTACGGAGACAGTCAGGACTCCAGCGGAGACAGAGGAGATGAGGCAGCTTCTTCAGGATAAAGAGCTGCTGAACAGGAAGGTGAAGGAGCTGCAGGGACGAGTGGAGGAGCTCACAATGGAGAAGGAAAAGCTTAGAAAGGAACCCTGTCCGCTGGTCCCCGAGAGCGAGGACGGATTTGGCGTTAATAGAGCCGGTGGTAAGTAGTAAATTATTATGAATTATTATGAAGCATGGCTTCAAATCTATAGATTAGTAACAAGTGTACCAAATAGTTTAAATCTGTTTTATTTATTCTGTGTTTAAAAGGCTGTGGAGAACTCGTTTCTGTCGGTAAGCCTGAGACGCATCACAAGTCAGAAAGCATTACAGGGAAATACGGGGTATGGTTCCAGGACCCCGAGTCTCCAGGAGCTCCGTACGGACCAGACACGGTGTGGCGCATTGACACCGTGAGCAATGATGTACGAGAACTGTATGCCTATGAAAACCTGGAGCAGTTCGCTCGTGGCTACCCCATGAAGGTCTTGCTTCTACCAGAGTCAATGGAGAGTACCGGGGCCACCGTCTACCAGGGTTCACTTTTCTACCAGCGCAAACAGAGCCCCATACTGCTGCGTTATGACCTCACTGCTGAGAAGATCATGGTCCGAAAAGAGCTGCCACACGCCGGATTCCATGGCCAGTACCCTTACTCCTGGGGAGGCTACACCGACATCGACTTGGCTGTGGATGAGAACGGACTGTGGGCCATATACAGCACGGAAATGGCTCGCGGAGCCATCGTCGTTTCTCAGCTGGATCCTGAGAACCTGGAAGTGACCAGGAGCTGGGAAACCAGCATCCAGAAGAACAAAGTGGCGAACGCCTTCATGGTGTGCGGCAGGCTGTACACGGTGGCGAGCTACAGAGCTAACAGGACCACCATCAACTTTAGCTTCGACACGGCTAGTGGCCAGAGTAAAGCGGTGGATATAAGATTCCACAATCGTTATGGCTACAACAGCATGATAGACTACAACGCGGCGAGAAGGAAGCTGTACTCCTGGGACAACTTCCACATGGTCACCTATGATGTGAAACTCACTGGAGCCAGAAGCTCACAATGACAAACAGTGATTATAGATATAAGAGGCAGTGAGTATAATGGTTATAACACCTGATCCCTTTGTAATTCAGCAGGGAAAAATAGGCCACACTTGCAACAATTTGTAACTTACCGCCATCTTCTGGTTATGTGATGAAATGCAAGTAGAGTGATAGAATAGAGTGCTTCTTTTATTTATGCTTTCTTGACTATTCTATTTGAATCTTTAGTGTATGAGATAGAAATCAATCTGCCCTTCATAAGAAAGAAGCAATGTGTCTTTTATACATGTTAAAAATAATCTGTAAATAAAGACTACTTGATGTAATTAATTTATCACTGGTTTGAATTGGATGGTGATTTTCGGTGACTAGAAAAGTATATATATATATAATGCATTATTATTATTATTATTATTATTATTATTATTGTTGTTGTTGTTATTACTAAAGTCAGAGGAGGGCTACATGGTAATATGTTGTGTTGAAGCAAAAAATGTAAATAAATACAAAAATATAAAATATAAATAAATAAAAATAATAAATCATCTTAAAAGAAATAAACATAAATGTCTCTGCATGAAAGTCAATTAACAACTCCTACTTTAAAACTGAGAAGAGGATGCAAATAATCTTTCTCGGGTAAAACAACAATTATACATACACATTAAGAATCATTTATGATAATTAAAGATAATTGAATTTAATTACTGACATACAGTTGATCAGCAGATTTGTTATGAAGGTTATTCAGCTGGTTATTTGTCTCATTCGTCTGCATCCGTTCTCTATGTCCTTGGATGGAAGATCTGAGGAGTGAGGAGTTCGCCATGCGGTCCAGGTAAAGAAATAAAAAGTCTTTACCTTTCTGAAAACAGGAACCACCCTTTTATAGTCTTTTATTAAGTATAGTGTATGCCTTGTGCAATTCCTTTTCAGGAAGAAGCCGATGTTCGAGCTCATTTCTGGGCCATAAAAATATCGAACATGTGTTTTCTTAGATTCATTATTGCAGAGCACCGTAATGAGTTATATGGGTATGACAGGAATTTATGTCCTCTAGGTTCAGAATAAAAACAGATATTTTATTCATCCACTTTATTATTTTGTTTGTTTGTTTTTTGCTTTATTTATTTATTTATTTATTTATTTTAGCAGAACATAACCAAGTGGTAGAGATGGCTAAATCAGGTTAAGTTACTTAAGAGACACCATTTTTAATAAGATGTAGTAGCTTAAAAATGTGCTCTGAAATAAGTAGAGCAGAACATTAAAGGGTTAAATTACCATCAGAGACGCTCCATCCTGGGCCTGAAAGAACAATCAGGGAGGTAGTGGTTAATAAATAAACAAATAAATAACTATGAATTGGGTGACCAAGGTACAGCAGATCATGACATACCAGTAAATAAAAAAATTATGTCTTGGAAGAAGATGTGAACTGAAGACATTTTTTAAACATCAGCCACCATTTAAAGAACTGAATAATCCATCAAAAATAATATTATAAAAATGAATATTACTTTTGCAGGTCTTATAAAACCAGCATGGGCAGGAAAAGGCATGCAAGTTCCTTTCTTCAAAACTCTTCCTATATCCATGTATATCAAACTTTCACTGATTAACTGGTTGACCCACGGCAGACTGACAACGAGCTGTGTTTATTACAGAGGTTATACAGAAGACTGTATAAGTTTGCACACAAGTTTGGGTTTATTTTCTAGACTCTCAAACAATACATGATTTTTTTCACTACTATGAAATAACATGTATAGCATTAGGTAATTAATTAACAACAACAACAACAACAGCCGGACAGACAGAAGTCAGCTGATCTGGAACAGTCTGGAACAAAAGAACATTATTGTGTCGAGTGCGTTTGCAAAAACCATCAAGCCCCATGATGAAACTGTCTCTCCTGAAGACCTTCTCAGTACAAACTGACCTCTGCTGCAGAGGAGACGTTCATTTAGAGTCACCAGCCTCAGAAATCACCAATTAATAACCAGCACCTCCGATTAGAGCCGTTATGAAGGATTTACAGAGCAGAAGTAGCAGATCTACATCTCAACATCAAATATGAGATTATTGCATATTTTTGATGCTTTAGCATTGTTTTACAGTGTAGAAAGAAATAAACATCAGGAAAGACCATGCAACTTTGAGATGTGTCCAAACTTATGACTTATGGTAGTGTATAATACAAAGAGTTGTGTTCAATTCGTCATTCTGTGATTTTATATGCAAATTTATTTTATGGATTACACTGATCAATCATTGAAACAATTTACAGAACTGCACTGTGTAGTCTGATATGGAGAACACGCAGAATACGGACAAGCTTTTATTGGGCCCTTGTACACAGTGGCCTGTAATAACCGTAAGAGTCTGATGAGCTGTGTTACTCGAAAATATCTATACACACAACACTTCATGAGGCACTATTTTCACCTCTTAGATGACATTCGGGGACATTTTGACCTTTGAGTTTTGTGGGTGTGGCTAAATATACAGTAAATCACTTGCACTGGCAACGTGCTCAGAGCCTTTAAGAATGATTGGTATTTCTAAACACACACACACACACACACACACACTAGAAAATCTAGACAAGCTATTAGTTTAATTTGTGCAAGTTTGCCAAGATGGCATATACAGTACATCATATTATAAACAAACAAAATATATACTGACAGCATGCATACTGTATATACCGTATAAGCAAGACTGAGTATTGCATTGGAGACAATGGTTGTGTGTGTTTTTCCATGTTAAATGGTTTGTTCACATCCACATACAGTACAAAGTTCTTTTGTTCAGTTTTGTTCATAATAACACCATTTTATCCCACGCGTTGTCTGTCAGCTTCTCATCAGTGTAGTAATTACTGGTGTAGGAAACATTCTCATCCTCTCTGAGTTATATGTTTCCCCAGTGTAGCTATCAGCACGTCCTTCAGTCTTCCGACGGACAGCCAGTAGGTGTCCACCACTCTGTACTGACACGAGCCCATGACCAGGGCCAGGACAACGCCACTCACATTGTGCTGACCGAGCAGCACCTGCGTCAGAGCCAGCAGACCCATCCAGAAGAGCACCACGAACCGCATGGGGCAGTCCGAGAGCAGTCGGGCGTGCAGGAAACGTGTGCACATGGCAACCCTCGTAGTGTGGCCCGATGGGAAGGAATGAGGATGCAGCATCATAGCAAACCACTCCGAGTGATGATAACTCACTGCATGCTTCACCATTCTAACCAGGGCTTGGTCTAACAGGAGCGCTAGAGGGAAAAGAGAAAAGGAGAAAGAGATATAATAAAAGAACAAGTATTCAAGATCAAAAGTTCAAGTATTAATCCTTTAAAGGAAGATATCCACCATAAATGACTGAGCCATTCATGTTTAGAATTACCATGTGATCTGCTCTCTTTGATCTATTTTCACTTTGCTTTTCAACTATCTTCTGAAAGCGGTATCTGTATCTAAAGAGAGTGATGCAGCGGCAGTTTAGTCCTTTATTCTGTCCAGATCTCTCATCAGCACACCTGCTCAAACGGATCAGCTGAAAAGGTTCAGCGTTCATGCTAATTCATCCCTCAATCAAAAGTCAGTACTTCTGATTACTTTTGCCAAAAGTATTCATTTGCCTTATTTTAAATGCATATGAACTTGTGTAACATCTGATTCCTAAGCCATAGAGTTTAATATGATGTTGGCCCCGCCCCCTCTGCAGCTATAACAGCTTCAATTCCTATGGGAAAGCTTTCCACAAGGTTTAGGAGTGTGTTTATGGGGATTTTTGACCATTCGTCCAGAAGCACATTTGTGAGGTCAGACACTGACATTGGACGAGAAGTCAAGTTCTTCAACACCAGATTCGCTCATCCATGTCTTTATGGACTTTGCTTTGTGCACTGGTGCGCAGTCATGTTGGAACTGGAAGCGGCCATCCTCCAACTGTTCCCATGATGTTGGGAGCATGAAATTGTCCAAAATGTCTCAGTATGCTGCAGCAAAGTGCATAAGAGTTCCTTTCGCTGGAAGTATAAGGGGCTGAGACCAACTCCTGAAAAACAACCCCATACCAGTTCCAACATGACTGCGCACCAGTGCACAAAGCAAAGTCCATAAAGACAAGGATGAGCGAGTTTGGTCTGGAGGAACTTAACTGGCCTGCACAGAGTCCTGACTTCAGCCCTTGGGATGAAGTAGAGTGGAGATTGCGTGCCAGGCCTACATCATTGTCTGACCTCACAAATTCTATGGAAAGCCTTTACAAAAGAGTTAAAGCTGTTATAGCTGCAAAGGGGACAGGGCCAACATCACATTAAACCCTATGGATTAAGAATTGGGTGATCCTCAAGTTCATATGCAATATAGTGTATCTTTGCTCCACTGCATTCAGCGCATGATTGGTGAATATGTTGCTCCAATATATCTCCTTACAGTCTGATATCTGTACATTCTGCGTGTGGGATGAAAAACATCCAATATGTTTCCACCCAGCCCTGATTCTGTACAGTAAATGGAAAACAAAGAAAGTTGTGCAGACTGCACCATACAACACTGATACAGGCGATCAGCAACAGCAGGCATTCAATGAAATCTTATATTATCATTGGTCAGCCATGCCAGTAAGTATTGCACATCCATAGTCCAGAGTTGTAAAAAGCTTCGGATTGGCCCATCTATAGTAGGGTTTTACATCAAATCTTTAAATGTTCTTTCAGAAATGACAAACTAATCACCATTCTGAGATGAGTGACGAACCCTTTTTGTCCTACCGACCGAGGTTATGAGCTTTTTCCAGAATGCACTGTTGTATTTGCAGGGTGACAGAGGAGACATTTTTTCCACCAGCATGTTCATTGTTCTGTACCCCTACAGCTGCCTTGGACTGGACACTAATAGAACAGGATAAAAAAGGAACCTGGACGCAAGCCAAGCATGCCCATGTAAATGAAATGCTAACTGGCCAAAGGCATTGTGGAATGGTTCCATGGAAAAGAGATAAAGCCTTTCATAAGCAGAAGATATTTTAATAGCAAATCCATGTTGATTAGCTGGTGTAGGGGTTGGGGGGTTCAAACGAGTTACACATTTCATGTAAGGGTTCATTCTTTGCTCGAAACGTTTAATTATAATCTGTAAATCTTCCTAAAATATACACTTTATTCTAAGTCACAGGTGAAATATAAATTTATTTACATTTACATTATAAGTTATATTTTATTACAGCTTATAAGAAGACCTGTGTTATTTTCGATCCGTCACTTTGAGGCAAACTGTCGCTTTCCTGATCTTTGACACTTGTATCTTTGCCAAAGTGCATATAAATAACTGCAATATTTGGCTGTAATATTTGGTACACCATGCAATTTTTGCCATAACTATCATCTCTTCAGAGATTGAAAGGATGGCAAGCATAAACACAATGCCATTATGCTGTGTGTGTGTATGTTATACTGTACACCGATCAGCCATAACATTACAATGCAAAACATTATGCCCACTATTGGGTTGGTTCCCCTTATGCTACCTGGGCGGCTCTGTGTTCATGACTCCACAAGACCTCTGGAGTGTGCTGTGACATTGGCATTGGCAGGAGATCCTTTAGGTGCTATGGGTTGAGAGGTAGATCAGACTTGTTTGAGTGGTACATCCCAGACTCAGGGAAGTCTGGAATCATGGTCGGTGGCCTTGGGCTCTTTGACTGCTGAGGCCCATGCATGGCAGGCTGTAAGGCACTGGATGTTCTGGTGCCCTTCTATCATGCCCAGTTTTGGCTTTTTTCAGTGGTTTGTACTGCACTGGCTTGGACATTGGGGATTGAACCAGACAAGCTGACCTTTGGTCTGAGGTGGTATGCCCTTGTTCCTATTAACATGTTATCCTTGTTTGTAGTTAATGTTATGCCTGATCAGTGTACAGTATATCCCTAGTAACAAGTGGTGGATGCTGATATACAAGTTCATAAAGATGTCAAGTTAACAAACAAATAACCATCTTTAATGACAAATATCTAGTATAAACACTATTTGATAGGCTACACTGCAAAATGAGATAAATACAATTTTGAGACAAATGAGTCTTTGCAAAAGAAGTATTGCAAACCGATACAAAATATTTGGTTTGACTCACTAAGGTTTATAAAAATGTAAATAAGGCCAAGCTCTACCAGCTTTTAAATTCACTTCACTAATTAAAGACACCTTATTATATTAGTCAAAGAATGCTGGGGAAACTTTAACGGCAGTAACTGAGAGTAAACCTCACTTGTCTTGGCTTCAGCATTCTCCAAAAGTCCTTCAAACACATTTAGTTAATT
>JAQKPX010000001.1:6246513-6257504 GCA_030068255.1 Clarias angolensis
CACTCACTCACACACACACACACACACACACACACACACACACACACACACACACACACACACACACACACACACACTCCCATCCTCTCAGTGCTGCTGATGACAGCCTCCTAGTGTGTGTGTGTGTGTGTGTGTGTGTGTGTGAGAGAGAGAGAGAGAGAGAGAGAGAGAGCAGTCAGTGAGCAGAGAGACTGGATGTGTGAAGCTGAACACTAGCTCTAGACTCTCGGAGGTAAGAGACGTTTTCTCTCTTATATCTTAAAGCATGCATTTCAAGAGGGCAATAATATACAGTCTAGATAACATAGTTATGTTAAAGTGCTTTGCAACATTATTCAGCATGTCAAATATCCAACAATATTGGTTTTAATTAATTCATTAAAATTAATTAACGCTTTATTACACATTCATTAATTTAAATGTATCTTGTATATAAAGCATGAATTGAACCAATTGTCTTGTGAAATTGCAAACCTAATTTTCCTGCCTCGTAAACAGCAGACTTTATGTTTAATTCCTCTATGAGTTTCTGATAAAAGTTAAAACACTCTGTGCATAATTTAAATGGAAGTAAACGACTAATTATAGTGCTTTAAAGTGGTCGAATGTCTTTAATCGTAGCCGAGGCGAAGTTTAGTTAGAGACGGATGAGTGTGACTCAGGTTTCAGGCTGCCGCCGGAGAGCCTCCAGTCACTGATCACCGTCCTAATTGAGAAAGTGTTCGCATGTGCAGCACCTGAGGAAGACCGATACTTTATTTTATTACTTTGGAAATGAAAACCAGAAGTAACACGGTCAGCCTCTGGGTACAGTACACACAGATTATTAGACATGGCACAGAAATGAACACCAGTAGGAATTTCTATTCAAGAGGCTTTAATCTGACATGAAAGAAATAATAATCACAAAAGATACAAAACAGATCGCCTTTCTGCGTCCCTGAGAGTCGAGGAGTGCAGATGAGGATATGGAGTGTACAGTATTCAGTGTTGTTCTATCAGTAAGGGTTCCAAGCATAACTTTTTATGAGGCTCAAAATGAGCCAGTGAACCTTCCAAGAAAAAATTAAACACCAGTTTTATGTTTTTTTTTTCTTTCTAACTTCTTTCTGCATCAAATCCCAATATTAACTCAACTGACCGGTTCTTGGGTTTAGGGATAAAATTATTACCAATCAATTTAATGAAGCAGAAAGAATACATGCACTCATAAAGAACCTTTAGGGAAACTTTGAGGAATCTTGTTTTTTCTCTTTCGATAGATGTGATCTAAAAACACAAACTGACTGGAGAGTAGTTTCAACTTAATACCCAGAACCTGTCAAACTGTTTTGATATTCGCGAGAATAAAGGGTTCCTTAAGGATCCATTTGATGACTATAAATTCGTAACTTTAAAACATGAAAATAATCCTCCCTTTCTGGTGGGAAAGAATTCAGCAAAGAACTTTTAAGAGTTTTGGCAGAAAGGCAAGTTAAAAAAAATAAAGTTTCAAAAAGTAGAAGCTATGATGTCATTAAAGAACATTCATGACTCATCAAATGGTTTGTACATTGATGTACAGTACAGTGCAAAAGTCTTGAGTTACCCATCATTGCTTCATATTAAATTAAATCATATTACCATATAAAATTAAAGAAATGGGAACAAAGGTTTTACTGTGACAGGCTGCAAAGTGTCTAAAGATTAGAGATTTTTAAAATTGGTTGTTTAAGTAACAACCTCAGCAGCGACCTCATTTCCCCTCTCGTCTGTTCCAACCACTCAGCATTCAGCATTAGCAGTGCACTAATCACCGGCCTGATCATCTGTCATCATCTGCATACCGCAAGTTAGATGTTTTTCTTGTTTTTTTGTTTTTATACTTGTTTTTATTCCTGAATAATTCATAAGTTACTGTGGAGCTTAACAAAGAAAAACATTCCTCTGAAACTGCTCAGGTGCAGGGACTGGACTGAAAATGAGAGACAAAAACTTGTGTAAAATGATATTCACCAACAAAAGTTCTTCAGGAAGCCTGGAGAACTATTAATCAGGACTTTATTAAAAATACAAGAATATCTGGCTGTTTAGAAGCAAAATATAAACAAGTCAAGAATAATGAGTATGTATATGATATTGGCACTCCCAAAGGGAAAAAAAAAGCACAAATCCATTTTTAGCAATTAATTATTTGGCATTATTAAAAATAATAATAAATACATAAATACATAATAATAATAATAATAATAATAATAATAATAATAATAATAACAACAACAACAACAACAACAACAATAATAATAATAACAATAATAATAATATTACCAACTCTGAAGTTGGTAAATTCCCAATAACATCACACCCTGAGGTGTTTTTATTTCTTTATGCCACTGCAATATTGCAGAAACTTATTCTTGTAACCAGTCAAAATGTCGAATCCCAACATCAACAGTGCATCAATCATTTTTCTGCTGATCCAGTAAAGAAAAAGAAAAAAAAAAAAGACAATCAGTGAAAACAGACTTTTGTGTGGGCAAGTTGGAGTTGAGGACTGACTCTAAATTCCTCATTTGACAATCAAATGACTCTCTGAGATTATTTTTCACTTTTAGTCACACCGAAGTCCAACACCGGGATCAGGATTGATGGCGCTCTCTATGACTTCAGCCAGCAGCGTTAGAGTTTTGCTTCCAAGTACAACTTTAACTGCTCTCATTTGAGCTCAGAGTCAAACATTTTCTTCCCGCCAGACTGCAACTCGGAGCTTTGAACTTGTTGACGTGCCCTTGTTTCCATTTAGTCCGAGCTTTGGCAATTATTTATTTGGGAATTATGCGGGAATGTCCCGTGACTGCCAACGTTCAATCTGATTTCAAGAAAAGTTAGAGGGAAAAAAATGGTGCTCATTGACGTCCCATATAAATCTGACATAACTGCTCAGCTGCTACTACATTTGTATTGCACTGTTGGTGCTTAAACAATAATGTTATTTTCCAGTTTGAGATGGTGTTCAAGATGTTTGTTAGTTCTTTTACAAAATAGCCGTGAAGGATGAAAAGAGAGAGAACCTTGGCTGGCAACACACAGTGTTTAAGTGTACTTCCACAGGGATTAGATTCGGGAACACTTCAACCAGACATCACATTTTCCCATCACGGACGTGTGGAGTTCCTGGGAGGAAACCCTGCTCCCCTGATTAAGGCTGAAACACCACGGCCAAGAGACACAGGGATTAGAAACGACTGAACTGTGCTTTCTTTCTCTAATCTCCTACCATAACTCTTCTTCAACCACGGCCATTCCTCTCTATCTTCCTCCTTCTCACGTTCTCTCCCACCACATATCAATTGAGGGTGATTGAGAGACTGAGAAGGTTTACAGACAGAAAACAACGGTCGCTCAACTGGTTGCAGATGAAACCACGAAACATGCGAAGACTTCAGGGTGAGCGAGGAGCTGTCACCTATGATGAATCTTCATCCCTTTTGTTCTACTCCATTTTATTCTGCTTTCTCTGGCTATTTCCCTCCTCATCTCTGTTTAGAGTAATCGAGAGACGGAGAATTATTTCAGCAGACAGAAAACAGTGGTTGCTCAACTACTTGCAGATGAAACCGCAAAACAGCTACAGCTTCTTATTTAAGAAATAGTTATTGTTGCCTTAAAAAAAGAAATCATCAAAAAAGAAAACTTCTTGGAACTCTAGGAGTGGTGCACTGCCAGTTTCTACAGTTTCGAGTTTCCACAGTTGTTTAGCAAGATACTTGACAGTTCCAAAACCAGTTCTCTACGTTTCATTGGTTTCTCTTGTAAAATCACAAATGCATTTTTTACAGTCTGAAATCTTTTTGCATTTCATTCATTCATTGTCGAACTGATTAATGAATAGAGTTAAATAATTATAATGATTTTTTATTGCACTATGAGCCCGCCACCATTTCCAAACATATACAGTAAAGCTCTGCCCCAAAACTTGACCTCATGACATCACCTTTAAATTAAACAATAAATGGAGTATTTTTTTTTATGATTGTAATTAATGTGCAAATTGCTGTCTCATGAAATTAATATGTTATCAACAACTTTACTTTATCGTACCAACCTGTCACTCATAATTTCCCTAAAACATATTTTCAGGTATGTTTTATTCCATGCTAATAATTGACATAAGTCGATCCACTGACAACTTGACCATCCGAGTCATCCTGAAATAAACATCAAACTGCCTGTGGTAAATTTCCAAGCGGAAAGAAATTTTTCTATGGGAAGCAAAAATAACCCAGAGAAGTGTGATGGGGCATAATTTATTACCTTTTTCCTTACCTGTGATGTGTGAGGAAGTATTTATTTCTCCTCATTTCGGTAGTAAAATTGGACACAATCCCTAAACCTAACCTTCCTAAATATTCATAAGGAAGTGAGCGATCTAAAATTAGGAAAGCATTAATACAATTTTTTTAAACTAATACACAAACAAGTCATACAAGCTTTTTGCAACTTCCAAATACCGATATCGATACGAAAATGTGTAAAAATATGTAACGTAATTAATAAAAAAAATTTTACTGACTGCCTTAAAAAAGTTACATTACAGTAGCTAGCTACATAAGTTAGCTTGTTTTAAGTTGGGTTGCAACTGCTAGTGAAAACTCCTCATACCGAGCGTTTGGGTTAATATGTTTTAATATTTATTTCAGATAATTGTATGTTTTCACAAAGCAGGGTTTGCAGGCTTCTTTGCTTTAATGTACAGTCATACTAGTTATGACTTTATCTTAATCTTAGTAATGTTACAAATGTATAAAATGAGTATTAATAGAAAAGCATAGTTAAGACTGATGCCAATTGATGCATCCTAAGTGTGAATTTTTATGAACTTGCAAGTGTTACATCACACTGACTTGAGTCTAATCCCATTTACAATTTCTTGATAAGTTTATAAGTTATACGTTTAAGGTAACTACAAGGGTTGTTCAAGCCAGAACTTTGGTTTGTGTGAAATAACAGAACATAATTATGAGAGTCTAAAATCTGTTTATTTCTCCATATAACCCCCTTCTGGTGGAACAGTGGCTTAATGGTTAGCACTGTCACCTTACACCTCCAGGGTTTGGGTTCAATTCCTATGTTTATGGAGTTTGCATGTTCTCCTCGTGCTTGGTGGGTTTTCTTCTGGGTACTCCGGTTTCTTCCCACAGTCCAAAAACATGCACATAGGGAAAATTGGTGTTCCCTAATAGGCCGAAATGTATGAATGCATGTGTAAATGTTGACTGTCGGTCCTACCCCGGTCGTAAAATGGGAATAAATACAATAGTAATCTCCCTGGCCTCCACAGTCCCTAGTTGGACTAGATGGATGGATGAATGGATGGAATCCCCTCCTAAACTAATGCACTATTCCCAGAGTTTCACTAAAGCTTGCATACCATCAAGGTAGAACGTTTCCTTATTGCAGTGGAGCCAAATTCAGATTGCCTGATTCATATCTGAAACACTGGCCTCCCATGAACTCAAACATGCAGAACTGGGGAGGTCAGGACGTTACAGGGGATGTTGCAAGAACTCCAATCTGAATCTTTGTAATTTACTAGCAGTGCAATGAGCATTATGATGTCATGCATCGTCCTGCAAAAACAGAACATCTTTGATGATCAAACCAAGCTGTTTTTTCCTGAGAGCATTCCACTCGCAGAGTGTTCATGGGAACGACTGCAGTAGGCGCCGAGCCACCTCTTCCACCATTATACTTCATGGACATACGGCCTTCTTTAAAATGTTTGCAACATTCAAATGTTTTACTGCGGCTAAGTGTCTCATCACTTTCTCATATGCTCGGAGTCTTTTATAAAAGATTCCCAGTTAGATATGAATGTCTCTCATGAAAACGTGCAGCGTGTCATTAACCTTCATTTTAAAATCATTCACAACCTGTTGGTTTATCTCTTAGAAAACCATTAGCTATGAGGCAGAGTAATAATTTATACTGCTTAACCTCCAGTGCTATCCGACTAACCCGTTTTGACAATAATAAAGAAAAGGGTTTTATGACTGCAGCACTTTTAGGCTGGGAAATAATCCAAGAATCTTTCTCATTATAACATTTCAGACAGCTAAAAAAGCGCTGGATATCTTCACAAAAACACTTAAATCACGATGGCTGTTTCTTTTCTCTTTTTTTCTGTCACATTGTTTATTAGAACAAGACTAGTTCTACCTGTGATTTATTCCTGACTAGTATGGGCTCACGGGACATCTCATTTTTACACAGCTGGCAATACTCTGTGTCAGTCAAGTACTTACAATTACAGCAATTTTATCCCTAAATCCAAGTATGGATCTGGCCAGTTGTGCTTGGCTTGGGTCAGAAGGAAGCACAGTCAGTGGTACTGACAGACATTCTCTTGGAAAATCAAACAGTGTATGTTGGCTTGCTTTTTCACACATAACACAGGTGTTTCTTTTACATTTAAGGCTATTTATATTGATACATGATCCAGACTCCCAAAGAGATCTTTAATACAGATATACTCACAAAAAGGATATTCAGTTTATTCGATTTAGGAGAAGGATTATCATCCTCTTTTGGAAAGCTACCCCAATTTAAGGGTCAAAATTCTTGAGATATAACCCCTCCCACACACACACACACACACACACACACACGCATCTGCAGGCACTTTATCCTCAAACCTAATGAAAGGCTCGTGCTTCATGTTGCAGCTTATCAAAGTCAAGATATGAAGTCAGTAGCATGCATCTTGACTGTTAAATCCAACCTAAAGTGCTTCTTTGATCTGATACACACAGGAGCACTGAACCTTTCACCCCACAGATAAGTTAAAGTTAAGAATGAGTTTTAAGAATGAGCAGTCCTGCTGCTCTTGCATTTTTGTATTGAAATGTGTGTAATATTTATTTGATTAAATCATATTTTACACCTATGTTTATGAATGAAGCATTAATTTCGTATTCATAATTATTAATTTCTTATTAATAAGCCCACCTGGCTTATTAGGGCCCTCCCATCAGCAACCAAACAGGGATCGGCGGTTCAATTCCCAGCTCCACCAAGTTGCCACTGTTGGGCCTATGAGCAAGGCCCTTAACCGTATCTGCTCCAGGGATCTGTATCATGACTGACCCTGCGCTCTGACCCCAGTTACGCTGGGAAATGCGACGAAAGAATTTCACTGTGCTGTAATGTATATGTGACAAATAAAGGCTATCCACCCCTTCCACTTGCATGATCTCACAGATGCCCATAATTGGCTAGTCTTGATATGATTGATAGAGGATTGTGATTAGACCCCACCTACTCTGCCACAAAAGACCATGGACAATCTGCTTTCTAGGCTCCCGGTTATAGATGGCTGTAGCCTCACCCAATAATCAAACGTGCAATCTCAGGATGATAGATGAAAACGTGTTGGAATTGAACTAATTTACTGTACATAGACTCATGCCATTTACTATATGTGCTTATCCAGAGTGACTTAGATATTGCTTTATTTATTATAAATATTCAATAAATAAATTTCAAGTACATTGAATGGTTGGTAAAAATCACCACTGAACTTTGAGACTGCCTTGAAGGTTCTGTGTAGTACTCAGAGTACAACAAAGGGTTTCATATAGGAGCAATACTATTCCTCTATATAATGTTTATCTACATTTATGTAATTAATCCATCAAAGAATACAGTGTGAACTTACTAAAAAGCTCTGTACCTTGTGTGAGATGAGGCTGGGTTCTTATATTGCACCAGACCAAATCACAGTCTTTGGCCTGAGATATGATATCTTCAGATGGTTTTGCGTCTTATTGTAAAGGGGTTGCGTAATTCTAGGATATGATACAATGTTCTTTTCATCCAATCGGCGATAACCACTTTGTACCTATAAAAAAAAACATGTGTGAAATTAAATTATTAACTGCTCAAAAATGCATGAAAAAACAATGTGATGAGTTTTCTTTTTTTTTTTTTTTTAAGGTGAAACTTTGTGTTGGACACAATCACTATGGGATCCAGTTCCTGGAGCCTTTTTGTCCTCTTCTGTGCCTGGACATTGGGACAAAGTATGGGCCTGTCTCGGAGACGGAGGGCCTGGGAGGAAAAGGGAGAAGATGGTCCTAAAAAGTGCTCATACACCTTCCTGGTCCCTGAGCAGAAGATCACAGGTCCTATCTGTGCAAGTCGTGGACCTTCAATTCCAGACAAAGATCGTGTAAACAGGATGGACATAGCAGATGTCCGTGAGCTAATGTCCAAGCAAAGACGTGAGATAGATACCCTGCGGCTGGTTGTGGATGTGGACGGCAACATGGTGAATGAGATGAAATTGCTGCGGAAGGAGTCTCGTAACATGAATTCCCGCGTCACACAGCTCTACATGCAGCTTCTGCATGAGATCATTCGCAAACGGGACAATTCTCTGGAGCTTGCACAACTTGAAGGCCGCATTCTCAATGCCACAGCAGAGGCACTGCGACTTTCAGCACGATACAGGGATCTTGAGGCCAGATTCTCCACTCTTGCTGCTGTGGTCAATAATCAGTCTGTTCTGATTGGTGCTCTGGAAGAGCGGTGCCTGCAGGTGTATGGAAACCGCAGGCAGGAGCCACTTCCCCCACCGCTTGTTCAGGTGGTTCCAGAAAACATTCCAGTGCATGTACCCCGTTTTTCGAATGAGATACAGAGGGTCCACAGTCGGGCTTTCCACAGGGAGAGGGGATCCAGAGCAGGACCAGAACCCACTGAAAGTACCCTGGAACTCAAACGAACACTATCTGGGAACTTTAGCTCTGAAGGTAAGTGAGAATCAAACTCTGTCAGATAATCAATCATAAATGTACAATACCTAATCTTAGGAAAAATTGTGACACAAGGGATGGTTAAAGGTTCAAATGGGTCTATGACCTCTGCAATGCATAAATGAATAAGTATACAAGATGGAACCAAGATGGAACATTTATTATAAGGCTGTACAGTTGAAGTTTGCATCTTTTCTCTAATTGGTGTTGGTATTGGTTGAGTGGGCATTGGTCAGACGTTCTTTGGGTTGAAGTGGAAGTGCCAGTCCACACCTTTTCCACACCTTTATTTGCAGTTCCAGTCATGAAATTATAGTCCAAATGTCAACTTCTTGGCCTGAAACCCAGACTTTGCACATTTTTAGACATATTTCAAGGACTCTGGTTTCTTTCAATCTAACAGACCACAAAGTATGCTATAGCAATGCTTCCAAGCTTCCAAAATATTTTACCATGCACTCAGCATAAATGTTAACGCACCAAAACCACAAGTAGGAAGTGCCTGTGTTTACGTTTACTCTCTACCTGTCTTCTATTCATGTTCTGTTCCAGATGATGAATTTAACCTTAAGAAACGCAATTGCCTAGGTTGAAACCCTTATGAGAAACCCCCTTTAAAACTTTTCAACAATGTCATAAAACGACTTTGCAGAAATCAACATGTAACTATAGATTTATATTCCTAAGAAGCTAGAGGCAACAGTGGACAGGAAAAACTTCCTGAGATGACATGGGGTGTAAGGAACCAGACTCAAAAGGAGCCTGTTTTCTTCTAGGGAACAGGATAGTGCTGTTATAAACCATAAGCCCAGCACAATGGGACACTAGAAAGTCAAAATACACCAAGTTTGTACAAGGATGTGTTTTTTTTCTGAAATTGTAGACTTAATGATTACATCAGCAGTTCTTGGGTACACATCTGCAGTATCCTAGTGAGATGTTCCACTGATGCCAAGTTAAATAAACTGTTTCTGGATCTATTCTCTTTAGGATATCTACTATATGTGGGAATTATATCATGTGTACTGAACTGGGCATTTATTTGTTGTCATACTCTTTCTGATTTCGAGGTCCTTTCCGCGACTGCCTTCATGCTATGCAGGCTGGACATTCCACCAGTGGGATGTACCTTCTTAAACCAGATGGGAGTGACAGGCCGTTTCAAGCGTGGTGTGAACAAAATGTGGACAATGGAGGCTGGACCATCATCCAGAGACGGAAAGATGGATCTGTTAATTTTTTCAGAAACTGGGAGAGTTATAAGGTAAAGTGTTTAAAGCTTGTCTCTATCCTCACATTTAGTAATTTCTGTAATTTTATACTGTAACTTAATTTTTTTTGTATTAGGATCAAGACTGTTCCAAAGTTCTATTTCTTTGCTTTAGTTAGAAATAGAAATATTACTGAGAACCTATACTTAAATGAAAGTATAAACAGTGTGTCAAAAACTTTTGCAAATGCAAATGGAAATATCCAGCCAAAAATTTACTTAAGCAAAAATAAAAGAGTTGCTAGTTTGTGCTAAGTGCTTTGTAAGTAGTAAAAAGTAAATATTTTCATTGAAAACAAAAATTATATCAGTTAATGTCAGGTTTTCATTATTCTTTTAAAAGAAGTTTCAGTTTAAATCTACTATGACATTTTGCCTGAAAGCTTCATTCAGGCGCTGGAAATTTGTTTTGGATTTTGGCATCAGTGCTTGTTTAATCTGGCATTAGCAAAGAGTTCATGTTAATAGATGATGAACATGCAGGATTTATACATTAATCAGCTTGCGAAGTGGTTGGAGGCTAAACTGAAGTGGTTCGATGGTAAACCGAAGGGATTGGACGCTAACCTGAAGGCAGTGGATGCTAAACTGAAGAAATTGGATTAGCATTTTAAGTGATTCATTGCCAAACTTTAGGGATTGGATGCCAAACTGAGGGGATTTGATGCTAAAGTGAATGCACTGGATACTAGACTTGAGGAATTGATGCTAATCTTAAGTGATTCATTGCTAAACTTTAGGGATTGGATGCCAAACTGAAAGGATTTGATGCTAAATTAAGAAGAGTGGATGCCAAACTGAAGCCATTGGATGCTATACTGAAGCGATTCATTGCTAAACCGAAGGGATTGGATGCTATACTGAAGCGATTCATCGCTAACTGAAGGGATTGGATGCTAAACTGAAATGAAGGGATTGGATGCTAA
>JAQKPX010000001.1:6306982-6319508 GCA_030068255.1 Clarias angolensis
AGGCTCCAGGCCCCCGCGACCCTGAATACAGGAACAAGCGGTATAGAAGATGAGTGAGTGAGTGAGTGAGTGAGTGAGTGAGTGAGTGAGTGATCATTTTGAGAGCGACATCATTCCCATATTCCGGCTGTGGCAAAAAATGTACATGTTATTAAAGTAATGATCATTTTTTTTCTACCTGACATAACCAAAACCCCCAAATGCACAGTTATATATAGATACAGCATATATATAACTCTGCTCAAGCTAGCTAGTTACTTTAAATCATATAAAGGCAATAAATGGCAAACATACTGGTAGCATACCTAACATTCATCAGTTGGTTTTAGTCAATATTTTAGCCTGAGTTTCTCTACATTCCAGCTAGTATGAAACCGACCACTATTCATTTTTTCGTGTATGACACAAAGCCAACTGAAAGTCATTGGAATTATTCTTTGGGCCAATCGTCCACAACGTCCACATGTTTTTAATTCCCTGATCAGAATTCTATTTCTTTCCTCCAATTAGTTCAAGACATAAAAAAAATATTTAAAAATGAAAATAATAATAATAATAATAATAATAATAATATGACCTGTTTCACCTCATCCAGTCATATACAACTTTAAAACAGACAAGTATAGGACCTGCTTGAAATATGTAAAGCAGTTTCAGTTCTGTGTTTTGCTTTGTGCTTATTGTTAAAAAAACATTAACCTTTTTATGCTTTGCCTTTTATGTTTTTTTTGCGGTTGTGTTCAGTTTATAGATTTGTGTGAATTGTACATGGTTTTACGACGAAGCCAAACATACGTGAACAATAAAATGTAATTGCACTGATTGTATACGTTAGAGTCATAAACATGGAGTTGTGTGTCTCTCCACACAGATGGAGGAAGGCTACGAACTTGACCTGACCTACGTGACCGAGCGCATCATCGCCGTGTCCTTCCCGCAGGCCTGCTCCGAAGAGACTTATCTGCATAATCTGAAGGATGTCACACGCATGCTCAAGTCGAAACACGCCGATAACTATTTGGTAAGGCACGCCTGAGTGTTTACACCCGTTAGCGGAGGAGAAACGACTGCTGGAAGAAGCGGCTCAGGATTATAGGCCTCGGAGGAATGGGTTTCAGCTTGTCTCGTGAACGTCATGCAGGGACGTCTGTACAGAGGGATCTTTTCAAAGTCTGGCTGTAGAGACAACAGCAATTAATGAGCTCATTACGATGGGTTCGTGGACGTCGTTTTGAGTGATACAGAATGACAAGGAATAGTGTTTGTTTTAGTGAAATAGAACCAAAATTCCTAAACAGGGGTAAAATTTTATAAACAGGACTCTTGTAAGGTTTTAAAACATATTCTTTAGTAATAGTTAACCTCAAAATGTTGCTGAAAATGTTTTTACCTGTTCAAGTATTTATCAATTGTACTATTGCGTAGTATTGCTAAAATTAAATGTGTTGCTACAAAGTTGTAGAAACATTTATGCGAGACAAGCTGCAGCGTTTACACAAACTAAAAATCTTATAGGAGTTTTGTAAAAATATTCATAAATCTTATGTAAAAACGTTCCAAACAAAAAAAAAAAGTAGGAATGTTATAGAAATGCTTATGAAGGTTATGTCAACGTTTTTATCAGTCAATTAATTCTGCACCAGACAACAAACATTGCATCAAAAAAAAAAAAAAAAAAAAACATCGCATAAGGTAGAAATGTTTAAGTGAAAACTTTTATGTAGCAGAAATCTTTGTTTTAAGGTTCACATGCCTACAATCTCTTTTAACGTCCCAGAAACATTTAGAAACATTAGGCGAAACTTTTGATAATTAGTATTTCTACAAGTTCATTTTCAGCAACATTGGAGAAACTTTAATAAATTCTTATGTAAAGAAATTTGCAACATTCAAACAACCTAAATGTTGCAGCAACGTCCTAGAAAATTTGTATTTACTGAACATGAAATATTTCTGACTGTTCTATAAAGACATTCGTCACAATTGTCATGTGCAAACATTTTTTTTTTTTTTTTAAAGGATTCCGTTTGATCAGGTTTGATAACCTGGCCATTCAGTACATACAGGTCTGCAGCTGACTTTACTTTATTGCCTCATAATGTTTCTGAGTCTAGACCTGACCAACTAATCTGGACTCATTAGACCTTTTTCTTAGGACATACATCTAAATGATTTAAGCACATACAGTAAGCACAGATTTTGATTCTAGTATATTTAGATGGAGTGAGGAAACATTTTTGAGTTTAAAACAAGGGGGTGGGGCTTGTGCTTATGTGCTGACTAATTCACTTTGATCTTTACTAATCCTTACTGTATTAGAGAGAATGATTGCTGTTTACTCAGTCCTGAATCCTCCAGTGTCGATCTGCTGTCTGGTGATGAGCACATTTCTCTCTTTCTCTCTCTTTTCTTTTATGTCATTGTCAGTAGTCTTGTTTTGACTCGTTCAGGACAGTAGTGAGAGACAAAGCTCTCTTTAGACGACCTGAAAGACAAAATCACTGCACACTATGCACCGCTGAAATAAAATAATTCACAAGAAAAGGACCTAGTGGTATCTTGTGGTATTGCGCTTTACTGCTCGCTCAGTCTGATAAATTATCTCAAGATCCTCTAAAGAGCCAAGTTGTTTTTAAGTTTTATCCCCCCGGGGTTTGCTCATGTTCCTGTTTTTGTTCCAGGTGATCAACCTGTCAGAGAAGAAACATGACCTGACTAGGATGAACCCTAAGGTAATGGAAATAGATCTGTTTGGAAATGACTGAAAGAGTATGTGGGTGGAGTGTGTTGGCTGCGTGTTTGGTAACAGTGTTAGTCATCAAAGGCTAGAACCAACACCCTGCCTGATGTGCATACACTCAAGTGCAAAACTGTTTTAAAAAAATGAACCATTTTATACAACATCTTTATTGCATTCTGGATTCTGATTGGTCAGAAGGTGTTAACTAAGTTTATATTCTGCAAGGTTCTGCAATATCCTAGGCTTTCATATGAATATTTTGATTTATTAATGATTTGAGAAATGTGGTTAAAAACTCAAAAATTTTCAATAGCACATCCTGAGTCAATAATGTCTGTTATTTTGCTTAGACTTTAGATACGGGTTGGCCAGACCTTCACGCTCCTCCTCTGGATAAAATCTGCACCATCTGTAAGTCCATGGAGAACTGGCTGACCAATGACCCGCTGCATGTGGTGGTCATCCATTGCAGGGTAGGTGTTTCACAATGAGAAATGTTTTTCACTTCAAAAATTGTGTCTAAACGTTTGTGTAAAACGAACATTTTAAGCTTGAGTTTAGAAAGTTTTGGAAAGTTAGTCTTTTGCGAAACAGGACAGATGGTTTGCATTCAGTGACGCACCAATAGCTCCATTAAAGGAGATGCTCACACAAGGAAAAATGACAAATAAAAGTTCAAGTTAAAAAAATATATTATTAAACAGTTTAAAAGCACTCGAAAGGCTACAACCAGGAGTTAAAAAAACATGAACTGTATACTAATTACTTGATATAAAATGAAAGTACAGTAGGTTGACCTGAAGCCAGAGGAAAAGAAGAATACAGTACTCAGTAAGTGATCATGGACAACATCAATTGGAAATGTTTTTATTTCAATCAAAGCCAAGTTTCTCTGTGAATGTCAGCCAGAAATCGCTCATGTGCCCTCCCCGATGCCATGTTGGGAAAGCACAAGGGCACAATGTTGGCATACACAACATTATTCAGTACATGACACATCGTGTGCCAGTTTCTTTTTTTTTCCAAAATCATGCAATTTTCACAAATACAAACTTTCTTGTGCAAACATCGTATAAATGATTTACAGATAAATCTGTTCGTACCCAGCTTGATGAATGAACTGTTATGTTGGCGGTTCAGTCCATAAAGCACTGCTAACACAGAGACTCATTTCTTTGACCTTCAGTATACTGTACTTGTTCATGAATATTTTTCAACTAAAATTCCTGCCAGATTTATGAAAGTTTCAGTACAAATGTCATGCTCAAATGCTAATGTTGACCTATGCTAATGACCCTGAAACATTCAAGTCAGGAGTGAAATATACTTAAGGTTTTTTTTCTGATTTTCATAAAAACATAATTTCTTGTGCAAAAGCTGATGTCAAGAGTGACAAATAGGGTGCAAAATTAACAACACTTAAAAATGTACTGAATTTATACTCATGATTAACTGTGTGGTAATGGCCAAAAGACTAAACATATTTTTTTTTACCAAGCTGGTTTGCAAAATGTTTTGTACAATTAATTTAATGAAATACAATATATATATATATTAACATTTACCTAAAATTTCTATGGAAGCTGCAAAGAAAAATTATATCAGAATATCAGTTTATATGAGTACCCAACTGTGCTTATGTTACATTTAACCAGCACTATTACTGTATAAGAATTCAATTAAATATTGTAATATTTGACAGCGAATATCTGAAGCACATTACTGTAAATAATAATAATAATAATAATAATAATAATAACAATAATAATAATAATAAACTGGAATTAACTACATTTAATTTACTTTTATTATTTCCCTCAATTTTATTTAGTCATGCACAATTTGATGCATGAAAAATCTAAATCGCAGTATGGAACCATGCAGTTATTTATTTCCAAAAGGCTGCAATTTATTGCAGCTAATATACATACAGTCAGCAACTTATGTAAAGTTTGTAAATAATAATGATTTTTTTATTATCATTTTTATACGCTTTCTGGTAATAAACAAATAGTGGTAAACTTTCTCTTAATGAGATCATTGACTTAAAGTAAAGTAATACCATTTATTTATTTATTTATTTATTTATTTTATTTATTTTTCCGCCTGTGCTGCAGGGAGGTAAAGGGCGGATTGGAGTGATCATCTCTTCCTTTGTTCACTTCACTGACATCTCGGCCAGGTACCGCACCTCTCAAAATATTTTACTGTTCACTGCCCTCATGACCAAAACTCATCGGAGCTGCTGTATATAACACTATCTATCTATCTATCTATCTATCTATCTATCTGTCTGTCTGTCTGTCTGTCTGTCTGTCTGTCTGTCTGTCCAATGACACACTGCTTTAGTGTTTAAGTGACTGTTTTTCTTCATTAAACATCTTCATGATGCACAATCATATAAACTAACCTGTGAATGCCAGTGGGGATGTAAACTTTCAAGCAAGCTAGCTGAGTCATTTAGCTTTAACTAGCTGATACTTAGTCAGAGTGTTGCCATGGTTACAGTGTGTGTGTGTGTGTGTGTTGTGTGAGTTTTTCTCGCTCACCTGCTCATTTGGTTTAAATGTTCATTATCATACGCATCTCTGCTGATCTGCTCCGTACACACACTTCCTGCTGTGACGTGAAGGGTGAGCCAGCTCTTCACCCTGCAGGAGATTAGACTCTGTGTGTGTGTGTGTGTGTGTGTATGTTCAGAGAGGGGCCTCTTTTGAAGAGCTCTCAATGTGTGTTGGTTTAGAGGAGGAATGGACGGATGGAGACACACACACACACACACACACACATACACACACACACACACATAGCCTTTCCTCCACTGTGTTTACTTAAACAGGACATTCTGCTCCTCCATGCTGGATTCTCTGGCTTTACTGCTTACTTTCTCTTCCTCTCATCTGTGTAAAGTCACTGACATATAAGCTGTAATAAATATTATAATAATAAAAACCTACATCCATGGATTTCTGTATGTGTTACAGTGCGGATCAGGCGCTGGATCGCTTCGCCATGAGAAAGTTCTACGATGATAAAGTCTCTGCTCTGATGACGCCCTCACAGAAAAGGTAAAAATATATCCGGAGTTAAAAACGGATATGGTATTGTACTTTCTGGCAGGAAAAAAATAGTAATAAAACAACATGGTATAACTGTGATTCTGCTTATAGAAGGCTGTCTGCCGAAATTTAGCGAACTAGGATCAATAAGAAAAAAAAACTATAAGGCTATGTGTAGCTCTTAATATGACGATGCTCACAACACCATGCTTCAATATCCCCAATTAGTTAAATGTTGGAAATGTTCAAGGGGTGAATACTTATGCAAGGCACAGTTGTAATTCCATTGATTCTTTCTGATAATACAATAACTCAGTTACAGAGACACATTCACTAATTTCGGCAAACTTCTTGCATTCACAGCACAATGACACACCGGGATCAAAGCAAACGACTAAACAAAACTTGCTGGGTGTTGAACCCATGGCTTTTGTCACCTTGTTTTTTGGAGTTTGACTCGGTTTCAAATCGTTGTTGCTGGCTAAATATGAAGTATGAATTGTTTTGATATGCATGTATGATATTTATGAAATAAAAATAAAAAAACGTAAAGTTCTACCAGTTTGTTAATATTGAAAAAAGAAATTGCCCATCATTCGCCTATACCTTGAACTGACTGATCTCTGTTCACACCAGCTCAAATAAAGGTACTGAAACATTCTATTGGCTAAAAACACAACAACACAATTTTGGTTTAATTAACTTCTGCAAGACTTTTCAGTATTCTCCGGGCTTCGTATGACGTGTAAATGACGACCTGTAAAGAAACAGAATGAATGAGGATTTAAAGAACTCTGATTTGTGCTGAATTGCTTGCGATTGAGTTTTTCTTTGTCACCCAGATATGTCTGGATCCTGAACAGCCTGCTCAGCGGCTCCATGAAGATGAACACCTCTCCTCTGTTCCTGCACTGCATAATCCTACACGGGATTCCCAATTTCGAGAACTCTGGGGGTTCGTACAATTATAACTGACCTTACAATTTGAAGTCACCTAGCTCTGTATATGGCTCTTAGAAATTGGAATAGTAAAGTATTCGTATCTTTTGTATACTCTTCCACTTGCACAAACCTCATGTAGGGTTCTACACGACAGACGTCCATTCTAACTGATTTCTACTCAGTTCTGCTAAAGAATTTGCACTTTGCATTGCTTTTTCAGATTGGTAGTTTCCAAAAACAAATAGTCTTTGCTTCAAAATGTTCCCATGGCTTTAAACATCATAAAAACATAGACATATATAAGGAATTAAACACTATGGGGTAAAATGTGTTTGTCGTACAAGTCTCTATGACATATCTGTTACCGAGGAAACCATGGAAACCAGTTAGGACTGGGAGAGTCATCCAGGAACAAGGTCTCGTGTTTAAGTCAGACTAATCTTTTCCAAGAGAGCTCCTGTTCCGTGGCCTTGTAGCACACCTGGAGCAGGTGATGCGAGTAAGTCAGGGCTTTAGGTCACGTGTCTCAGGTGGAGGAAAGGAAAAACTCTCAGCGCTGACTGGTTGTGTTTACACACCGGCTGGGAAAAACCTCATTCAAAAGACTGACAGGCAAACAGAAAATAACATCGCCATTATTCATAGTAACACAATCAGAGGTGCGTGTACGTACAGGATCGGACTCTCTCTCTCTCTCTCGCTCTCTCGCGAACTGCAAAGCACTCTGACAATGAGACTACGAGGTGAGAGTTACTATAAATCGGACTAACCACAGTAATATGAGACACACACACATACTGTATACGCATGCACACACATTACAATACAGTTCTCCAGTGTGTGACGTACTCGGGGTTTATGCGCGCAATCGCAAAAAAGAGCAACGGCTCAGATTTCCCACAATCCCACACAGTTTGGACACGTGGTCTAAGATGTCATTTCGCTCTTAAATGCTTTAAAGGAACTAACTTTGGACCTGTAAGAGATATTCCACGAGTGGTGATAATAGACAGTAACAGCACTGGGATCTTTAATTATATGCATCACTCCGCCTCACAGGTGTTCTAACAATGCTTAATTATACAGTCTGTCAGCAGCAAGGGGGAAAATACAGCAGGTCGTTACAGTCCACAGTACTGGAAAGAGGGGAGAGCAGCTGCCTGACAAAACCTACATTCAAAACCAGTCACGGAAACGCTTTCAGCAAGAAAAACACGTTGCGTCTTCTTAAACAACACCTCGGCCTTGTTCAGGCTGCTGGCCCAAGTCTGATTTTTGACATATCCAGCTTTATCGTGTATTCAGGGTTACGGGGGGCCTGGAGCCTATCTCAGGAGGTTTAGGGCACGAGGCGGAGTACACTCTGGACAGGGTGCCAATCCATCGCAGAGCACACACACACCTTATAGGCAATTTGGGAACGCCAATTAGCCTAACCTGCATATCTTTGGACTGTGGGAGGAAACCAGAGTACCCGGAGGAAACCCACCAAGCACAGGGAGAACATGCAAACGCCATGCACACAGAGACGGGAATCGAGCCTGGCCGGGAATCGAACATGGACCCTGGAGGTGCATGGCGACAGTGCTAACCACTACACCACCGTGCCACCCCCTTGAATAGTCTTTGCAACTAAATTTACATTGTTTCCCAGAAGAGCGTAAGGCTTAACCGCAGTATGGTAATGGAGAATGATACAGTAGGTAGTAGATACAGTAGGTGACACAGTGAACTGTCTGATAACACTTTGAGAGGAGGCATCAATACAGGCAAAGGCTTTGATCCTTTTCAAATACCAATGTGAACAGACTTATGAAATTCAGAAGTGAGACAAATCAGCCTTTGTCCTTTAATTGCTTCTTACGCTTCCTGAATTACCCTTGAACCATCCATGTTGTTCTGTTCACGGCTAAAGCGAGCTACAGAGCTAACTAGCATCAAACTCACATCTGCGTCCTAAATTCCTCTTTAAACCCTGATCAAGGGCCACACTTGGTGATTATACACCCTACATAGTGCACTAATTTTCCATTTAACACTATTTGTGATTTAACCTGGCGAAATGAGTGGAAATATAAACTATATCTTGTAAGTTTCTCAGGACTGTCCACCACCTCCATGGTTTATTCGCTTTACTTTTTGGCTACACAGTACCAGTAAGAATTGAAAACGTCTGTCTGTGGTGGTTAGTTATTTAAACCAGGTGTGTGGCGGAGCAAAATAAATGCACATAAATAAATAAAGCACAATAAATGGTGCTTGTGGAACTGTGGTATAAAAGCAATATCTCGCTCAAGGTTGTTCTGTTCTGTTGTGCTGAATATCAGCACGGCTGTGATCCCTTCCGTACTCATGTGGTGCCCTCGTGTCTACAACTGCTGATACACATTACAGCAGCACATCCTCTCGTGTATTATTGCTTATCAATGTTTATGACTAGAGGGAGGTCTCATGAAGAAGAGGATAAATTCCTTGTGTTTTATAGATCCTTGGAAACAATAAAAACATCTGGAGTACTAATAAACAACAACAACAACAAAAATGTTATTTTAATGTTATAATAGTTATGATATTCCTATCATAATTTCTATAGTAGATTAATGAGATGTTGAAAAAGATCTTTTCCTTTTCTAACGATGTTGTGATTCACTTTTTGTCCCGCAGTGTGTCGTCCGTACATAAAGGTATACCAGGGGATGCAGGCCGTCTACGCCTCTGGTGTTTAGTGAGTTACTCAGCATTGTCTGTTCGTGCTTCACCTTGTGCTTTATATGTGAACTTTGAATGTATAAGGAAGTCGGAAGTAGACCAAAAAGCTTTACATGGTGTGTGTGTGTGTGTGTGTGTGTGTGTGTGTGTGTGTGCAGTCACATTGGACCAGGCCACAGACATAAGGTGTGCATCGCCCTGGAGCCGGCTCAGCTACTGAAAGGAGACATCATGGTATAACGATTAACCAGAATTCGCAGTGGATAATAAACCACTGAAGTCATGACGCATGCAAACAATAGAACTTTGTGTGTGTGTGTGTGTGTGTGTGTGTAGATAAAGTGTTTCCATAGAAGCAATCCATCTCAGAAAGATCTGGTCTTCAGACTGCAGTTCCACACAGGAGCTGTGCAGGGGTACAGCATGATGTTTGAGAAGGACGACTTGGAGCAGGCTAACAAAGGTTTATTCACACACATGCATGTGCGCACACACACACCCTTAAACACACACTCAATGTGTCCTCGTGACCAATCGTTTCATTCTAGTATAGAGCTTTAACTCATAATGCAAAAGGTAACACAAGTCATCTTCAGAAAATGTAAGTAAAAGAATGATACAGCTGAATGTGAGGAAGAGAGAGAGTGTGTGTGTGTGTGTGTGTGTACTCTGAGAGAAGTGTGTGCTGGGAGTTGAACCTCCGCTGTTTGGGTTTCAGATCCCAGATTTCCGGATTACGGCAAAGTGGAGCTGGTGTTCTCTGAGAGCCCTGAGAGGAGCCAAGGTATAATTCAGTTTTCTGCTCTTTCCTCTCTCTCACACACACACACACAAACACACACACGCACACACACAAACACACACACGCACACACATCCACACACACACGAATACGTCCCCTGTTGTTAGCCGGGCCACGGCCTGCTGAGCTCTTCTGCTGCCCTGTCAGCACACTCTTCACACACTTCCACTCGGAGAGAGAGTCCCAGCAGGAGGCAGGACGACTGACGGTGTGTGTGTGTGTGTGTGTGTGTGTGTGTGTGTGTGTATTCAAGTGAGAGACATTCCACATCCTCGCTCCAGCAGCCAGCAAGAGACTGGGTGTCTGGTTGTGTGTGTGTGTGTGTGTGTGTGTGTGTGTGTGTGTGTGTGTGTGAAATAGTAAATCTAGTCAGCCACATTATGGTCTGTTTATACAATAGGCAATATACTGTATATACACACACAATATTTTAATTAAGACTTTAGACTAATGTTGTATTCTGAGCCGCGAGCCACAGATGCACCGCTGTCCTCACTTTTTCATCAGAAGTGAATCTTCCCCCTCGTAGGGCTGCTTTCAGGGGACCGAACAGGTGAAAGTCTGATGGAGTGAGATCAGGACTATAGCAAGGATGCTTTAACGCCTCAAAAGTTCACCTAACACCTCAATACATATACAGTTTATAGAATGAATTCTCGAATCTGATTGGTCACAAGGTGTTGATTAGCGTCCTAGAACCTCGGCTATTTATATCAATGCTCTCGTGTTTAGTAGAAATGGTATCGTTTCTATAGCAACACTTCACAGAGATACTAATGTAGTCGAATGTTAAATAAACTGACACAAAACTTCGCCAGATTATCACTATACATATTGAGTGAGAACTGAGCATTGCTCAGGATCCTGAAATCTGATTGGGCTGAAATTTGGTTCATTGAATCTTTGTCCTGAACTGTATCAGTTCCCCAATGCTAAGCACCATCATCATCAATGGTCATCATCTACCAGCAGCCAATAGGCTTTCAGCAGCTATTCGGGAGAGATAGGATTGCGCAACTTCAGTAATAGTAAGAAGTCCCAGGACTTGGTAGATAACCGATTCATGCTACAGTATATTTTTTTCATTCCCGGTGAAAACGTGCGTGTCTGAATACATACCAATAGGTTTTCGATGTGTGTCTGTGTATTTGTGTCAGGAGCTGATCTCTGGCAGAATGGAGCCGATGTGTCAGTGGACTACAGCTCTACAGACTCACTCACCAGATGGGATTCATACCAAGACGTCTGCAATGGTGAAGGTAACATTCAACACTGAATAAACACGTAAAGCTGCTACTGAGGCGCCCTGCGTAATCTTGTGTAAAGCTTCCTAACTTCCTAAAGCTTGGCTTGGCGTAGCATGATGTCGTTTCCCCGTGGCCTTGTTAGAAATGACGTGTTTATGCTGACGTGGCTTGGGGAGTGTGATGATAGATAGAGCAGCCTGCTATAAATCCGAGCCTCTATAATGAATCTTACATGCTACACTGAGGGACAACATGCTGGATGACATGAACACACACACACACACACACACACACACACACACACATTCTCTACACACACGCACCAGAGTGAGAAGGCACCACATCCCCCTCCACCCCCCGTGAGTCGTTTGAGAAATCCATTTCCACTCCGCCGTGTAACGTGCCTCATAAAGGGGACATTCAGGAATGCTCGTCAGATGGAGATGATGAGCAGCGGCTGCTCAGGGATGTGAGATGGAGAACTAATCAACAACTGTAGCTTGTTTACTTTGGAGTGAATCATCATATGAGATCAGTGAAGTTCTCCAGCTTGCTGGTGTCCCATCCAATCTGTATTCCCACATGTGCTGAGCAGGAGGAAATACTGCCTGCAGATGATGAGGGTGAGAGGATAAAAATGGTGATGGTGAAGGTTGAATATGATTAATGATTATGATGATGATGAATGTGGCGAAGTCAGTGAAGGGAGTGATGATGATGATGAGGTTTGTGATGATGATGATGATGATGATGATGAAGGGGTGAAGGTTTATATGATGCTGATGTTAAAAATGCTGAAGGTTGTGATGATTATGATGATGGTGATAAAGATGATGATGATGATAAAATGTTGACGTTTAAAGGTTGTGATGATGATGATGAAAATGATGAAGGTTGTGATGGTGATGATGATGATGATGATGAAGGGGTGAAGGTTGTGATGATGATGATGATGATGATGATGATGATGAAGGGGTGAAGGTTGTGATGATGATGATGATGATGATGATGATGATGAAGGGGTGAA
>JAQKPX010000001.1:6319608-6329853 GCA_030068255.1 Clarias angolensis
TGATGATGAAGACGATGATGATGATAATGAAAATGGTGAAGGATGTGATGATGATGATGATGATGAAAATGGTGAAGTTTGTGATGATGATGATGATGATGATGATGATGAAAATGGTGAAGGTGCTGATGATGATGATGAAGGGTTGAAGGTTATGATGATGATGAAGAAAATGATGAAGGTTGTGATAATGATGATGATGATGATGATGATGATGAAGTGGTGAAGGTTGTGATGATGATGATGATGATTATGATGAAGACGATGATGATGATAATGAAAATGGTGAAGGATGTGATGATGATGATGATGATGATGAAGACGATGATGATGATAATGAAAATGGTGAAGGATGTGATGATGATGATGATGATGATGATGATGAAGACGATGATGATGATAATGAAAATGGTGAAGGATGTGATGATGATGATGATGATGAAAATGGTGAAGGTTGTGATGATGATGATGATGATGAAGGGGTGAAGGTTGTGATGATGATGATGATGATGATGAAGGTTGAGAATATATCCCAGTGTTTATTTGTAACGATCAATTTATGAAAGAAGACAACAGATGTGCTATCTTTCTTTCTATCTTTCTTTCTTTCTTTCTTTCTTTCTATATGTTTCTTTTCAATGTTCTTCCTTTCATCTTTCTATCCTTTTTTTTCTCCTTCCTCCCTTTTTTCTTTCAGTGAGACATTTTTGGTTTTATGGATGAAGGGACCACTGGCATGTCTCTAAAGAACACTGTAGCGTGTCCCGAGTCTGGAAAATTAATAAACTGCAGCAGGATGGTGTGTGACCAGGAAACATCGACACACACTGTTGCTTAGAAATGCTGTTTTCTTCTTGTTGTAACAACAATCTCTCTCTCTCTCTCTCTCTCTCTCTCTCTCTCTCATTCTTTCGGCCTGTGCATGTTTGTATGGTACTGAACACACAGGCTCTAACCAGACATGCCCCCACCCACTCACCCACCCAAAACACACACACTGAGCACACACACACACACACACACACACACACACACACAGTCCCTGCGGTCTCGAGCCTCACACTCAGGGGTATTTTTCTCCTGCTGTGCCCACTATGGTGAACCTCACCAGTCTGCCGCGGAATTCACAGGAAGCTGAAAATAGACTCAGATGTTCAGATCCAGGGACGCGGGAGAGACAGGAGGAGAGACAGGACTCGGGCAGAGTGGAGCGCCGAGAGTGAAACATCGTAAAAGCAGAGTGGCTTCCTCAATAACACACCAGAGCATAAGGTACAAGAAAAAAAAAAAAGGCAGAGGCAGACTGAGGCCACTTGGGGGCGCTTGTGAGGGAGACGCATTCCTGTGGTAAAGTTTGCACTCGCGTGTAAACACGACGTTTAAGAAACAGCCCAGGAGTAATTCAGCGTCCCTGTCCTACCCGCTCGGTCCTTCTCCGTGACCCCACACAGGCAGTGAGACGAGACGTTATACCACTGCTACTCCACCGCACTCTGATTGGTCAGAACGTCCCGATTCATCAGCTTCTGCTCTAATCAGCTCTGAACTGATAGACAGTAGCAATGAGCAGCCTCCATGTCCTTATGGTTATGATGTAATCAATGTGACTCCGCCCCAAACCGTTCCTATCACACACTCAACCCTCACACACAGTCCACACACTTACTCCACTATGTCCAGTTCACTGACAACCTGGGAACCAGGCAGAGTCCGCCTCGTCGTTTCTATAGCAACAGCTGACCGAATTATATATGTTCTCTCCTTTTATCTTTTAAGAGTTGCTCTTTCTTCTTCACCCATCCTTTTTCTTTTATGTTTTTCTTTTTCTTTTGTTCCAGTTTCCTTCCTTCCTTCTTTCTTTCTAATTTCCATCTATTTATTCATCGAACCATATTTCTTTCTTTCTTTTTCTTTCTTTCTTTCTTTCTTTCTTTCTTTCTTTCTGCTTCATCAAACCATATTTCTTCCTTTCTTTTCAATTTATTTCCATCCATCCAGCTTTTTTTTTCTTTTTTCTTTTTTGTTCTATATTTTTCAGTATTCTTATACTGTTTATTTACTTCCCTTTTATCCTTTCTTTCTTTCTTTCTTTTTTCTTCCTTCTTTCATTCCCTCCTTCCTTTCTTTCTTTCTTTTTTTTTCTTCCTTCCTTCCTTCCTTCCTTCCTTCCTTTCTTTCTTTTTTCCTTCCTCCCTTCCTTCCCTTCTTTCTTTCTTTTTTCCTTCCTTCCTTCCTTCCTTCCTTCCTTTCTTTCTTTCTTTCACCTTACCTGCCCTTATGCCTACTCTTGCCAGTGCTTAACCTTGCAGTACAGGGAGGTAGCTGCTGTAGCGTAAATGAGAACAGGAACTAATGATCCTCCACCACACTGAACAGTAACTATATATGGATAAAGTCATAAACCAAAGAACTGTTAAGTTTTTGTGATGTACGAGGGACAGGATCATAGACGGAGTTTATGGGGACGATGGGGGGTCGTAACCCCCAATAATCAAAACTGGTCAGTACGGTAAGGTCCACAGAAGAATTTCCAACTTGACGGACTTCTTCTTTGGCTTTTCCTACTGGAAGGTTGGAGTTTCAACATAAACACAACATAAACACACACACGCGCACACACACACACACACACACACATACACGGAGGAAACCATCACCTCCGTGTTTTCTCTGAGACAATGTCTCTGAAAGGCAGTAATTTTGGCTCAGTGCACATCTGGTACAACTGTGTGTGTGTGTGTGTGTGTGTGTGTGTGTGTGTGTGTGTGTGTGTGTGTGTGTTGACAGCAGCAGGCGTGTAATTTGGGAGCACAGCTTGGGTTTCGTATAAAAGCAGCTGAAGTAGAAGGCACGGCGGCTCTGATTAAAAACCTCCTGTCAGGTGTTTAGCTGCACAAAGGAATGTTTGTGTCTTTTCTTCTCCAGACGGAGGGATTCTATCACTCACTCTCTTCTCGTCTCTTCTCTTCTCAACACAGCTTCAGTTATTAATATCTGTCTTTGTCTTGCACAGATGTGTGTATACTTCCTTTTATTTAAAAAAAAAATTAGTTTCTTTCTTACTCACAGCACAGATGGAGTGCATTAAATAAAGAATAGTAACAGAAATAAAGAAAGAATCTTTCTTTCTTTTTTCTTTTCTGTCCCCTCCTCCTTCCTTCCTTCCTTCCTTCCTTTCTCTTTCTTTTTTCCTTTTCTTTGCTGTCCCTCCCTTCCTTCCTTCCTTTCTTTCTTTTCTACTTCCTTCCTTTCCTTTCTTTCTTTCTTTCTTTCTTTCTTTCTTTCTTTTCTACTTCCTTCCTTTCCTTTTTTCTTTCTTTCTTTCTTTCTTTCTTTATCTCTCTCTCTCTTTCCTTCTTCCTACCTTTCTTTCTTTCTTTCTTTTCTACTTCCTTCCTTTCCATTTTTCTTTCTTTCTCTCCTACTTCCTTTCTTTCTTTCTTTCTTTCTTTCTTTCTTTCTTTCTTTATCTCTCTCTCTCTCTTTCCTTCTTCCTACCTTTCTTTCTTTCTTTCTCTCTCCTTCTTCCTTCCTTCCTTCCTTTCTTTCTTCCTTTCTTTCTTTCTCTTTCCTTCTTAGACTTAGACTTTCTTATTGTCATTGTACAGTTGCCTGAACAATGAAATTATCCAGCCAGGCCACGAAGGTGCAAGAGAAAGTGACAAGTGGCAGTACAAGAAATAGAAACAATATTAGAAACATTATATGCACGAGTGTATACACGGGTATATACAAGGGCATCATAAATACCTTCCCTTCTTTCTTTCTTTCTTTCTTTCTTTCTTTCTTTCTTCCTTTCTTTCTTTCTTCCTTTTTTCTCTTTGCCCATTATTTCTTCCTCTTTCCACACTGACACTTTTCTCCTTTTACCCCATTTCCAATCAAATTGATATTCTTCAGTTCCCGCCCCTTTCTCCCAAGCCCCTCCCATATGTTTACCTTCCTTCTCATTATTTGGCAACCTCACCATGCCCTTCATTCTTGTCTGTAGTCTAAGCACCCCCCCCACACACACACACACACACACACAATTACCTTTGTGTTGAGCAGGGCTGAAGCACTAAGTGTGCGCAGTGTGTTTAGTGTAACTCTGTTTAAGTGTTGAGAAAGTGAAGGAAGAGAGTTACGTGAGTCTCTCAGGCTGGCCTGAAGGTAGGAGGAGGGACGAAATGTGGGCTCTTTCCCCCCTGTATGGGGTGTTGAGAGTGAGGAATGTGGGAGGGGGTAGGTGAGAGAGAGAGAGAGAGAGAGAGAGAGAGAACTGGGGTAAGAAGCAGAAGGAAGAAGACGTGCTGCAGGAATGTAACAGCACTGGAGCAGTAATTTTGACGGCTTTGGACAAACTCGTGCATGTATGTATTCCTGAGTGAGTGTGTGTGTGTATAAGGATGTGTGTGAACAGGTAGTCTTTATCATGCAGGTCAGGTATTTGGAGCTCTTCACTCTTTAACACACTGGTGGTCTGATGAGTGTATCTGGCTGACCAGCTATAACATACACACATCTCCTTAGTTCAGCTGTTAGTGTGTGGGTCACTAGGCTATTTTGTGTGTCTCACCCATGTCTCTTGACCTTAATGGGTTTTTCTATGTTTAACTTAGAAGTCCAGAGGAGTAGGCGGGCAAATCACATGATTGAGTGAAATGCTTGGGTCAAATGTGGGCGAGTCGTGTCCTTAGATTAACTAACTACATTCTCCTGAAGACTAAGAGCTGTCGGGGAGTGCAGGGAGATTTTAATCAATATGTGTAAATGTCTTATATGTATATGTTTAAAATATTACGGTCTGACGTTACCTTTTTCTCTAGATGAAGTAGATGGTAGCGTGTTAGATTAAGTGAAGCAACACTTAGCAAAGTACTGTAATAAAAAATCAGGGTAGCGGGATATCTAACATTGACTTATTTTTAGCTAATACTTTTGTACCAACCACAAGGGTATATAAATGTGAAAACTGTACATAATACTGTACAAAAGTACAGGTCATGTACTTAACAATTCATTTTAAGGTTTGCCTGAAAGTATGTGATGTTATAAGCAGGAACCCTGAACTGTAAAATTTCAAGTGTAGAAATTAAATTGTCCATGTACAGTATGGTTGTCTTCTTTGTCATCTTTTGTTGTCTCGTTTCTAAAAGTTTGAATTGGACCAAACAAAGAAATCAACAAAACTACAACTGATTTCAACTTAGTTTATATCATCACCATTTTGTAAACAAGTATACAGACAATCAGTTTAAAGTTTCTGTCTGATATCATTAGTAGTGGATTTGTTTGTACATGAGACGGTTTATTTAGTTAGGAACAAGCCTAGAAATCTGATAATCAGCCCTGCAGTGTGTAGGGATGACTGTCACTTTGCATTGTGGTGTATGGTCAGAATGTTTCCTCTATTTGTTTGTCTCTAAGTGTGTTTAACCCTGCTGACCTCTTGAAGCGCCACATCTCTTCTCTTCCCCAGCTCCTCCCCTGCAGTCCCCGATCGGAACCCTGGACAAATTCTCACCTAAGCGGATCCAGAGCAGCACAGTCATTCTTAGCAGATCCAACCGCACCACATCAGTCACCTCCAGCCCCGAGCATAGTGACCACGCTCTTTCAGCCAGCAGCGACTCCGGTCTCTCGAGTACTTCCCTTTGGACGGAGCGCTGCACCGCATCTAGTGGAAAGTCCGGTGGTCCCAGTGACCAGGAGAAGGCAGATCTGACTCGCCTGCTGAGTGGATTTGGGATTGATGAGCCTCAGACAGATGACGGAATGGAGCTGACCTCAGCCTCTCAGGGAGTCCTCCATCACCCAGAGCAGGTTCATATAAATGGCAACTCCCGGCCAAAAGATAGAGAAACGGACATCCTTGATGACGAGGTTCTGATGTCGGGCCATGACCTGCGCAGTGTGGACAGTCTGGGGACTCTCTCTTCATCGTACCACAAGAGCAGCCAAAACTCTCTGCTCTCTGATGGCTTCTGCAGCCCTGGTGTGATTGAGGATGTCCCACATCATGGTCCAGCAGCCATGGAAGAATATGAGCGGGCATACGCTGAGACTCGGAGAAACTGCTTTGCTAAGAGGACTGTCTCTGTTCCAGTCACCACCTCTTCCACCACAACTTCTAGGGGGCAACAATTCCGCCAGGGCAACTACTCCACTCAGACTTGGGTCCGCCAGCAGCAAATGGTAGCGGCCCCGCACTACTCCTACATGTCTGAGGAAAGTGGAGCGGTGGAGAACTTCCATAGGGACAAGCAAGAGATTTCACCCAAAGTGCCCATTAGTGATCAAAACCATGCCCTTCTTAACCCAAAGGTTTCTCCAAGTCAGGAGAGTGAGAAAAAACATGACGAGGAGTTTAATTCCCTCACAATGGACATTGACAACTCCATCGACCAGCTTAATCAATTGATCCTGGACTTGGACCCTACATTCGTGCCCATTCCAACACGGACCACTTCAGTTAAAAGGAACGAAGGGTCAACAAATATGGCTACTTCGTGTAAAAGCAAGGGCTTGACACTCAGACTCAATGAGAGCAACAGGAATCAACAGACAGGTAAGACAGAGAAAAGATTTAAAAGCAGTAAGATGAATTTTTGGCTTGGATTCAGTCACTGAAATGTGAATTTGAGTAAATTCTTTATTTTTAATGTATTTTAACCTACGAGTCAAAATCCAGTTTGCTAAATCTTTGCACAAATCATACTTGGTGGTGGGTTTTTGTAGTGGGATGACAACTTATGAATCAAAAGTCAATGAAGCTGCATCTAGTGAACATTTCTGTACACTTACTGGTGATGGATTTGGTGATGGTGGTGCTACAAGCTATAAATCAAAATCCAGTGTAACTTCATCTAGTAAATATTTTTGAAATCTTTCTGGTGGTGGATTTGATGGTGGGTCATATAACCTAAAAATCAAAATCAAACTTGACAACATCTGGAAAATGTTTCTGTACATTTTCCTTTACTCTTTCTGGTGATGGGTTTAGTGGTGGTGGTGGTGGTGGTGGTTCAAAAATCCAGCTTGACAACATCTGATTAATGTTTCTGGTGGTTGTTTTTTGAACATTTTGAGACAATCAACTACAGTAGATGAATGGCAGGCTCCAAAAGGATAAGGATATACTTAGGGGGAACACAGGTAGAGAATCAGATGGTATTGGTGAATGATTTTGTATGAAATTTCCCTATATCAGGGTGGGAACCCTTGGAAGGAGAGGAAGGTGAGAAATTTGGGAGGAAGAAAGGAAAGAAGATATCACAGTGATATTTGCTGGTATAACATCTAGCTTCTGTTCTCAAATCAGTCCTAAGAAATCACTCAGAATTCCAATAGCTTTTGGTAATAATTGTGGTCCTGGTAATCATGGTGCCAGGCTTGCATTCACACCAAAGTCTTCAATTACCATTACTTTAAATTTGATAAGATCCATATTTTACAGAAGTTTTTTAAAAATCTGTACACAGAATTTGTTCAAATTTTCAATACTGCACACTTTACTGAGTTTGTCACCAACATACAGTAGGAAATAGGGTCACCTATTTGCTGCAGAAAAGACAAATGGCTTTGAATAAAGGCATCTATTGATGCATGCAGCGACCATTTTGTCACTTTTTATGTTTAACGCTATTGCCCGTATGGTTATTCCAAGGAATTCCAAGCAGTTTTTTTTTTTTTTTTTTTGACACAAATAGGAAATCAGAGCTCCTGGCAGAATCTTAGCTATGAGACAAGGTTTAGCTGTTGGGACTTGCCTTTACTCTGGTATCTGCTTCTTTGAGATCTAAAGCATGTTCCCTTTTATCAGCTCCTATTGAGGACAATCTTTAACCTGCCATGGGCTGTAGAACTGATTGTAGAACATAACTCCTTAAAAAAAAAAAAACTGCTTTATTTGCATTTATGTGTTTTGATGACAGATGCAAAAACATATGTCAGGTATTTAGTACTGGTAGTAAAGAAGCACTGGATGGTTTCCTTTAAAAGGCACCGAAACTTTAGAAGCATAATCCAGGAACTTTGTAGCTTGGATTGAATTTAGAGCAAAAGGTCACATTTGTGCCCTTAAGGGTGAAAAGGAGAGATTTGACAAAAGAGCTAAAAATGTCTTAGGAATTCGTTTGAAGTGAAAAGCCAGTACTACTGTACAATCGAGACATGGAGACAAACAAACAAACAAAAAAAGACAAATGAAACAGGAATGAGATTTTGTGATATTGATCAAAGGCAAAACAGGACTTTTGTATTAGCACACTATGCTAGTTGATTGATTATCAGCTAGCATTATCTTGGCATGTTTACAAAATGCTAGCCTTGAATGCTGCCTGTTTATCCAGCTGCTCGAGTACAGTGGTATTGTGGGAGTCTCCTGTAGACTCAGACACACACACAGACACACCACAAGCAAGATTCTGCTTCGGAATGTGAGAAATGTTCATGGACTGTTAGAGACTATAAAAGCTTTAATTAGATTGTTCACACCTAAACAGCAGAAGTAGTTATACAGGTGGGAGATATGGGAGGGTCAAGAAAAACATAAAGTTAAAATGGAATTTTAATTGATGAGGATATTTGAACTGAACTGTTTTAAACACCATTTTGAGGCTCTTCATTGATTAGAACTTATAGTTACAAGCCTTATGGTGCTCATTGTGTATAATAATAATAATAATAATAATAATAATAATAATAATAATAATATAGATTTGATACATTTTCTGGCTATGGAGTAACATAAAGAAAAACAAGCCAAAATTGAAGTTAGGGAAATATATATATATTCCAGTACTTTATGTTTTTCTGGTTATGATGTAAACTGAAGACAAAACAAATAAAAAAAGAAGCTAGACAAAAACAGGATACTCTACTGGTTATCCTGTTACACAAAGACAAAACAAACCAGAAAAAGTTCAACAAAAGCATTATGGTTTACATAATGTTTCTGTTCATGCAATAAATTTATAAAACGCCAACATTGTAGTGTAAACGGGCAAAAAGAAAAAAGACAATAAAAAAAAAAATACAAACAAAAAAGAAGTAAAAAATGTAATAGTTTCAGTATTCTTTCTTGAAATGCATGAAAAATAAAACAAAACAAAAGAAATTAGAGAGAACCCTCATAACTATAGTACTTTTTTGGTCAAAACAAACAAACAAACAAACAAAAAAGACACACAATTTCACTTTCAGTAGTCATCCTCTATCTTAAACACAAAAAAATTAATAAAACAAAAAAAAACTTATGTTAGAAGAAACTATAGTTTCAGCTATTTAAAATTTAAATAAAATAAAGGAGGCAGACAAACAGTTATTTCTGTTTATGTTTGTCTCAAAACAACTGAGAAACTTTCATGCTAAAATTTAAAAATGTTACATAATGTAACCCTACTTATTTAACAATGACCAAATAATTGTATCGTTTTATGTTTTTGCCCATTAAATTTATCTCACCACATAAAAAAAAAAAAAAAATCTGTTACTAATAACAGCCTTGCTAGATTGAATTAAATTTGTTCTTTTAGAACTTTAGAATTGATGTCAGTATTGAAGAGAGGATTGGATTGGCTCTTGATTTATAGGGTAGTAGACACATAGATGTGACCATTTGCTGATGCAGAGTCTGTTTATACTGTAGACTAAAGATCAGACACAGAACTGGAGCACATCAGTCTCGATAAGATCAGTGTATAGACGTCAGCAAGGAGATCAGATGAATTTCACTACACATCTGATGAGATGAGAATCGGCTCTAGGCTGCAGCGTCCCCGTATCTGATGAATTATGGCTTATTTCTTTAGACATGAAAGTGCTGATTCACACACATGAAAGCAGGATTTTGAGTGCGTAGGATTCTCAGTGACTGGATCAGCAGCGAGGTGGCTGCATGGAACTGGAATTTCCAGGAAAGGAGCAGAAGTAGCCCGAGGCTCTGCATTCTCCGCTCTTAACTGACAGCCAGCTGCCCCAAGACACAAAATAACATGTGTGCAGATGCCATAAAAAAAATAAAAAAAAAACAGACTGGAAACTTGCCACCGGACTCATCTCAGTTACAAGTTTTGAAACTTTTTAAATTTGTCATCATCAGTGAGTAATTCAGAACTAATTCAACTTTAATTATTTACACAAACAGCTTCAGAGTCAGCTGAGTCTAAACACATATTAACTGTACATTATTATTATTATTATTATTATAGTAGTAGTAAAAGTAGTATATAAATTCTATTCATAGACAATAAATGTATACAA
>JAQKPX010000001.1:6605988-6617230 GCA_030068255.1 Clarias angolensis
GAGAGTGAGTGGAGGAGAGAGAGAGGAGGAGGAGGAGAGAGAGAGGAGGGGAGAGAGAGAAGGAGGAGGGGAGAGAGAGAAGGAGAGAGGAGAGAGGGGAGGAGAGAGAGAGGAGGGGAGAGAGAGGAGGGGAGAGAGAGGAGGGGAGAGAGAGGAGGGGAGAGAGGGGAGGAGAGGAAGAGGAGGAGAGGACGAGAGAGGGGAGGAGAGAGAGAGGGAGAGAGAAGGAGAGACAGGGGAGGAGAGAGACGGAGAGAGAGGGGAGGAGGAGAGAGGGAGTGAGAGGAGGAGAGGACGAGAGAGAGAGGACGAGAGAGAGAGGAGGAGGAGGAGAGAGAGAGGAGGGGAGAGAGAGAAGGAGGAGGAGAGAGAGAGGAGGGGAGAGAGAGAAGGAGAGAGGAGAGAGGGGAGGAGAGGAAGAGGAGGAGAGGACGAGAGAGGGGAGGAGAGAGAGAGGAGGAGAGAGAGAGGAGGGGAGAGAGAGGAGGGGAGAGAGAGAAGGGGAGTGTAGTGTCAGTAAACCTTAGTGAGGTCGTCAGAAGATTCAGAATCGTTGTTGTTGTTGTTGTTGTCGTTGTCGTCACATTGTATCAGACTGTATGACGTGGTGTCTGATCTGTGTTTAGCGTGGTGTGATGTTGTGTAGATTCATGCCCTGTCACGTGTTAATGTGTTACTGTTTATCAGGTTGTGTGTTGTCATGAGGTGTTCTGGCACGTGTGTGTTGTGGTGGTGTATCACAGGTTGTGTGTGACACTACAATAATAACTAACACAATACAAACACATGTTGTATAGGTTTTTCACTTGCTTGTGATGTGTGTGTGTGTGTGTGTGTGTGTGTGTGTGTGTGTGTGTGGTCCATGGTGTTGTGGTTAATTAGTTTTTGTTTAGCTGACAGTGATTAACATTATGATAACGGGCTGTTTCGCTGTGTGTGTGTGTGTGTGTGTGTGTGTGTGTGTGTGTGTGTGTGTGTGTGTGTGCGCTTGAGTAAATGCTAATGGATTAAGTTGAAATGGTGCATGTTTATCTTATTAAAGCTGATCACAGTCAAAGTATATTTAATCTCTCTCTCTCTCTCTCTCTCCCTCTCTCTCTCTGTGTCTCTCTCTCCCTCTCTCTCTCCCTCTCTCCCTCTCTCTCTCTGTGTCTCTCTCTCCCTCTCTCTCTCGCTCTCTCTGTCTGTCTCTCTCTGTCTCTCAGATGGTGTCCCAGAGGATCAGTTCAGTGGACCTGTCGTGCTGTAGTTTAGAGAAACTTCCTCCCAATTTGCTCTACAGCCACGACCTCACTCACCTCAACCTGAAACACAACTTCCTCCCTGCGGACGGCTCGCTGCAGCAGCTCCAGAGGTGTGTGAGCAGTCGTAGAAACACGCATGAGCCACTTCGCGTATCTATAGCGCCACCGTCAGGCACCTTTGAGTGCTGAATCCAAGCAAGAAGAAAAAAAAATCAACAATTTCAGTCAGAGTTACAACAGTACAGAATATTTCAGATCTGACTTTTTTTTTTTTTTTCCTCTGAGTTCTGACTTTATACCAAAGATTAATTCATAAAAATTTTTAAAAGTTAGTATTCTGAGGAGGAAAGTCAAGTCTGAAAAAAAAAAAAAATCTAATGAGAATTCTGAGGCAAAGAAAATCTAATCTGTATTTTGAGGCAAAAAAATCTAATCGGAATTCTGAGGCAAAGAAAATCTAATCGGAATTTTGACGCAAAGAAAATCTAATCGGAATTTTGACACAAAAACATCTAATCGGAATTCTGAGGCCAAAAAAAAAAAAATCGTAATTTTAAGGCAAAAAATCTAATTGGAATTCTGAAGCAAAAAAGCCTAATGGGTATTCTGAGGCAAAAGAAAATCTAATCGGAATTCTGAGGCAAAAAAGCCTAATGGGAATTCTGAGGTAAAAGAAAATCTAATGGGAATTCTGAGGCAAAAAAGACTAATCAGAATTTTAAGGCAAAACGTCTAATGGGAATTCTGAGGCAAAACGTCTAATGGGAATTCTGAGGCAAAACGTCTAATGGGAATTCTGAGGCAAAAACGTCTAATGGGAATTCTGAGGCAAAAACGTCTAATCGGAATTTTAAGGCAAAAAATCTAATCGGAATTCTGAGGCAAAAAAAGTCTAATGAGAATTCTGAGGCAAAAAAAAATCTAATCGGAATTTTGAGGCAAAAAAATCTAATCAGAATTCTGAGGCAAAAAAGTCTAATGAGAATTCTGAGGCAAAAAAAAATCTAATCTGAATTTTGAGGCAAAAAAATCTAATCGGAATTCTGAGGCAAAAAAGTCTAATGAGAATTCTGAGGCAAAAAAATCTAATCTGTATTTTGAGGCAAAGAAAATCTAATCTGTATTTTGAGGCAAAAACATCTAATCGGAATTCTGAAGCAAAAAAAAATCTAATCTGAATTTTTAAGCAAAAAATCTAATCGGAATTCCGAGGCAAAAAAATTCTAATGAGAATTCTGAGGCAAAGAAAATCTAATCAGAAATTTAAGGCAAATAATCTCATCGGAATTCTGAGGCAAAAACGTCTAATCAGAATTCTGAGGCCAAAAAATCTAATTTGCAAAAATTCGCTTTGGTCTACAAGTGTTTTGAAATACGAGCCGCTTCCGGGACGAATTACGCTCGTAATCTGAGGTTCCCCTGTATGTTACAGTCTCGGGTCAATATATAATTATAATTTGGTTTATATTCAATCAGTAAATGAAACATTAGCATTGAAAAGAAAACATCTGAAAAATGTAACGTTTCACAATTTTAAATTCAGACTTTAACGTCTAAAATCAGCTACTTGTTGATGATTGACGGGTGATTAAAGCCAATAGAATCCCTGTGTTATCAGACTGATTGATCACAGAGTCGATATTACATCATTATGAAGCTCAGCCCTGTTCATGCGTCGTTAGTAAGTAAAGGGCAAAGTTAAAAACGTCCAAACATCACAGTCTGACGTACGTCTGTGTGTGTGTGTGTGTGTGTGTGTGTGTGTGTGTGTGTGTGTGTGTGTGTGAGACAGAGAGAGAACGCATGTGGGTGGCTCTTTTGTTTCTCTGTAAACACACCTCACACATGCCTTTATACCCCCCCCCCCCCCCCCCCCCCCCCCCCCCCCCCCCCCCCCCCCCACACACACACCCACACACACACATACACACATACACAGAGTCTCTCAGTCCGGTGTTGTTGTTGTTATTAGGATTTTCCACCCGTGTACTCTTCAGTAAAGCTGCATTCCTGCAGAGAGACGCCTGATTGTTTTCTTTCAAAACCTTCGACCTTGTTTGTGATCATATTTACCCAAGCACAAAAGCTTCAAAGCACTGTTGCCCTCACCAGCACCACGGCATGCTGGGTAAAAAAAAAAAAGAAAGAAAGAAAGAAAAAAATCCCTCAGCTGTGTGAATGTTCAGCAACTATAGTCCCATAGAACTAGAGTCCTGGAGCTGGGAGAGACGCAGTGGGACGTGTGTGTGTGTGTGTGTGTGTGTGTGTGTGTGTGTGTGTGTGTGTGTGTGTGTGTGTGTGTGTGTATGTGACTTTTTGTTGAACCTGTGAGTCAGCACAGTCACTGTCATTACAAACTAAAGTATTTCTTCAACACTCACTAATCTCTGGTGTGTGTGTGTGTGTGTGTGTTTGTAGGTTCTCTCGGTTACGGAGTCTGAACCTGTCCAATAACCAGCTGGGAACGTTCCCCCTGGCGCTGAGCTCCATCTCCACACTCACCGAGCTCAACCTCAGCTGCAACTGCATCAGCGACCTCCATCCCAGTGTGGGCAACATGACCAAGTGAGGGTGGAGTGGAGTGGAGTGGGGCGGGGGGAGGCAGGAGGGGGCGGGGTGAAACATGGAGGAGTGGGCACTGGGTTTTCACCTGTGATGATGCTGATGTGATGAACAGTTTACAGATGAACGGTGGAGGTTGAATTGGTGGACGTTTAAATGGTTTGAGTAGATGGAGTTCTAGATGAATAGAAAAAAATGAAGCTGGAGTGGTAGATGAAGGATGGATAGATGATGAGTAATAGATGTTGACGGATGTGTGGATTGATGTTTGGATTGATGGATGGATAGATGAATGACGGGTCGAAATGATTAATGATGAATAAGTGAAAAGGATGGATAGAAGGATGAACTGTGGGCAAGTAACAGTGATTGATGGCCGGGTGGAACATGGGCCTCAGTCACGAGTGATTAGATGATGAACGCATGAAACAGTGGATGGATGGATGGATGAATGGATGGATGGATGGAAAGTTGTATAGACGGTGCAGTATAAGGATAAGAGTCAGGATAAATGGTGGGATGGATGGATAGATAGATGGTTAGATACGTGGTGAAGTATATGGATGGATGGATGGATGGATGGATGGGTCAGTGATGGAGGGATGGGTGGATAGATTGGCCATTGAGGGATGAATGACTGATGGGTCAGTGATGGGTGGACCGCTGTATAAATGGTACAGTATAGGGTTGGATGGATGGATGGATGGATGGATGGTTGGATACATGGTGCAGTATGGTGATAGACCTCCACTCAGTTCCATCCATCTATGTCAGGATAAATGGTTGGATGGATGGATGGATGGATGGATCAATAGATCGGTGGTGAAGTGTGAAGAAGGATGGATAGATGGATGGACAGTGGATGGGTGGAGGCGTGTAAAAGATGAATGGGTGGAGCAGGGAAACAGTAAACCCATGAATGATTTAACGGAAGGATGGAGGAAAGGATGTATGTGAACATTAATTATAAATGTCTCCTTCCTTGTCACAGATTATTCAAGTTTGTACATGTAGTGTCTGTGTTGTTACCATGGAGACAGTATTGCATTAGAGCGTAGAAATATTGAGAAGTGTGTGTGTGTGTGCGTGTTCCAGTCTGCAGACGTTGCTGTTGGACGGGAACACGTTGTCGGCGTTGCCGGAGGACCTGGGCTCGCTGCAGCGCCTCTGCTACCTCGGTCTGTCCTTCAACGAGTTCAGCGGCGTCCCGGCCGTCCTGGAGAGACTGAGCGCCGTCGAGCGCCTCTGCATGGCCGGGAACAGAGTGGAGACGCTCGAGCTGCAGACCTTCCGCCTGCTGAGCATCAAATACGTCGACCTGCGGTACACACTCACACACACACTCACACACACACACACTGACGCGACTGATAGTTTACAGAGCTCGTCAGTTTGAAACGCTGTATTGCTCATCTCGCCTCCGCCAAGAGAGAGAGAGCGGGTCATAAATCTCTGCTCTAAAGACGTACTAGACCTGTCGTAGTGCAGCCACATGGAGAGAGAGAGAGAGAGAGTCTCCTGTCGACTAACACATGGAACAAAAATAATAATAATAAATAATAAACAATAATAATAACAACCAGCCTTGTTGGGTCTGTTCAAGTAGTAATGGCAATAAGAGTAACTATTTATTTTATTTTTATTTATTCATAAATGCAAGTCACCACAAAAAAAATGACAGTAGTGGTAATGACAGTGTTTGTGGGAAAAAGTATTCGCGCCCCCTCCGCACCTCTCTGATTTCCTCTGTTGCTGCATATCTGTCAAGGGTCCTCACTTTGTATTAATACCAGCTCTGATATTACACACATCAAATACAGAGTTACACGGTTTTGTTTTGTTTGTTTGTTCGTTTTTAAAGATATTTACTTATGAAACTTATCACTCATAAGAAAAAGTATTAGAAACTCTTATCCAGAGCGACCTACACAAGTGACCGTAGATCTTTACACTGGGTTACCAGGTTTCTAACATCAATCAATCAAACACTGTTGGGAAGGTTTTTTTTCGTTGTTGTTGTTGTTGTTGGGTCGGTGGGTTGGGATTAATCCAAATATTAAAGAAATAAACCGTTCTTTAGTCCTCGTTTAGAGATTACTCAGTGACTCAGCTGTACGGACGTCTAGAGGAAACTCTTTCGGTGGGTAAATATTATGCGTGTAAACACTGGATTCTGTGTTGTCGGACGAGGTACTTGTTGGCCCCACATGGGGGTTAACATTAGGCGACATTTCCATTTCCTGCAGTGAAACTTTTCCTTCCATTCCTGATCATCGATAAACTATAAGATCAAGCGTGTCTCTCACTTTCTCACCCACATGTCTTCACTTCAGACACTTTGTTTATCTCTTTATTATCTTTATTATCTCTGGTTCTCTGATGAGGAAGTAAACACTGTAAAGCATCGAACCAGTGATGGACAAGACTGAATTCTCAAGTTTTCTCTCTAACTTATCTAATATCTAAACATATCAACACTGACACCCTTGTGTGAAAAAGTAATAGCCCCCTTCCACCAACTTTCCCACCAATATAAAAAAATGTTTTTTTTTCAATGCTTTGCTCCAAAAAAATAAAATATAAAACCCCGTATTCCATTCATTCAGCCTCGGGTCACAGACTCTCTCTCTCTCCTCAGTAATAGTTTTTTCTGGAACAGAGCAGAATTGAATGTTCCTCTCAGAAGAGACACGCCGTCCAGCTCCCGACGCCCCAAACCAGCTCTTTCAACACAAAAGATATCTCAGATTTTTCAAGCCTCTTTCTTCCTCTCCCGACTTCCTGGATGAGATTTTGGCAGCCTGTGAGGAAGGCTCTCACTACATCTCTACTCATTTCAGATGGAGACGCTTCCCATGCTCCACCCTGACACACTTGGAAGCAGCTGCTGTGTCGCCATGGAAACGATTGGAAAATACGATCCTTGATGATAATAATAATAATTTAAAAAAAAAATTTTTAAACACGTCCGGTCTTTTCAGTGTTGCTCCTGTCAGTGCTGTTGTTCTGGTCTGAGCTGTTGTTGTTTAATAGAGCAGGATTTTTTTTTATTGTTGTTGTTCTGTTGTACGTAATCCAGTTAGTCTGGAGGGAAAAAAAAAGTTTAATTGTTGAGTTACTCCGACTTGATACACTGAGTACGCCATCGTGTTTTGTTTAAGTTCAATGAAAATTTTGTTTAAAAACAAAAACAGTAGTTTTGTATAGATAAAAGTAATGGCACTCTTTAAAGGGAGGAGGAATCCAGTGCCCTACAAGTGGCTGAGCTTTGTTGCATTGTTGGAGGAACGGTGCATCATCTCACCATTTAGTCATCGCTTCCTCACCCTCTACATCTGCCTTTTATGACATTTTATGGACGAGACTTTAATGTAAATCAGATTTGCCGTGTGTGTGTGCAGAGTTTATCACATGTTTATCACACAGACCCAAGTTATGAACGTTCGGCCTACGAAAACATTCATACGTGTCTCTACTTTGTGAAACTTAGTGAAAAGTGGACTTGACATGATGGTCCCAAAGGGGTCATTACTTTTTCACACCTGTGAGATGGATAATGGATGTTTTACGCTTTGTCATATCTGAACTAACCCGAGCTGTGTTCTCGGTTTTTAAGGTCTACTAGAGAATCTAATAATAAAAATGTAGTGACTTCTCTAAAAGAAAAAAAAACTCTAAAAGTCTGTGTATATAATAAATAAAAATTATAACACGTTCAATCGATCCAACCTGAGAAAAACAACACCAATTTATTAGAGATGTGAAATTATTACAGATTACTACCTTAGTAGTTTGTTTTTACTTCTTTAAAAAAAAATTTCTTATAATCCACCAATTTTTTCACTAGTTTTTTTGAATGTTCATTATTGTTTAAATTCAGTTCAATTAAATGTTATTTGTAAAGCGTTTTTAACAATTCAGCTTTACAGAATCAAGAGAAAATTTGTATGAAATGTGTAAAATGTGTATGAATCAAAATCGTCCCTGATGAACAAGCTGAGGGTGACGCGGTTCTGAGGGAAAAACTCCCTGAGATGGTAACAGGAAGAAACCTTGAGGGGAACCAGACTCACCAGGGGGGAACCCATCCTCATCTGGGTGATAACGGATAGTAGGGATTGATCCTCAGTCATACTGTGTGTCAGGAGGCTGGAAGTTCAGTATAACAGGAGATGTGGAGAAGTTCATACGGAGTCCAGTTCGTTTTTGGAGGCTCAGGTAGACTGTAGGAGACTCCAGTCATGAACTATCGAGCGACTGCAGTCAACACATGTCCTAAATTAAAAATAAAAACAACACAAACAACAGCAAAAATCAGCACTGGACAAATCAGTAGGTGGAGTCTAGGAAATGTTGTACAGATGAGTTAAAACTTGTCACGCTTCTCGCATTGAAATTCGCGAGCTACTTGTTCAGTATCCGACCACCTGCTGCACTACACACATCATCCTAAACGCAGTCTGGTTTAAAAGTTAGACTGTTTTTGTTTGTTTGTTTAGAATAGCGGGTAGACTGTTATGTTGATGAAACTCCTGCTAGACTTAAACACCGTCCCCGGATGATTTAGGAGAAAATGAAAAAAAAAAACAGAGTGCAGAACTAAAAAAAAAAGTCGCAAAAACGGATCATAACTGTATGACGCTAGCTTACTGTAATTTATACCAATTCTGTCACTTTCTATCACTTTTAATTCTAGTGATTAGAAATCAACCCGAAACATGGACCCGAGCATCAGATTGTAGCTTTTATTCTCTCTCTCTCTTTAAACATCAGGTCTAGCTAATCAATTTACGATCCGTCAACGATTTTAACTTTCTTTTCTACATTTCCCTTCGTCCGTCTCAGGCTGAACCGGATCTCCAGCGTTCTGCCGGACGAGCCGGACTTCCTGCGCCACGTGACCCAGCTGGACCTGCGGGACAATCGCCTGAGCGAACTGGACGCCTCGCTCTTCCCTCGTCTGGAGGTGCTGCACTGCCAGAGAAACCGCATCTCACGGCTCCGGCTCCGAGGCAGCACGCTCAAGGCCCTGTACGCCTCCAGCAACGGTAAAAAGACACACGCGCAGAAACGAACCGAAAAACATCCGCTACACCTCGAAATAACACCGCTAGCATTTAATCAGTGGTCCTGACCACGACGTCACGATTTTTATTTATATTATTTCTTTTTTTTTTGCTAAACAGAAATTCGGGATCTCGAAGCGAGTCCAATCACGTCCAATCTCACCTACATGGACATTTCAAGGTGAGTGACTTTTACACGCACTTGCGCAAGAAGTGATAATGGGGGTCCAAGCACCGTGCTGGACGACTCTATGATTATATAAACACAAGTTAGAGTCGTGCGCTTCCTGATCCGAGAAGTGACGTGATGCTGTTTATCACGGTCATGACGGGGTGTAAGTGACATATCCCGGGTGAGTAACGGGTCTGATGTGTGTGTGTGTTTCTGATCGGCTGAAGGAATTGTCTGGAGGTGTTACCCGCGTGGCTGAGTGACAGCAAGAAGCTGGAGGTGCTGGACGTCAGTCATAACTATATCAGAGAGCTGCCCCAGTGGTGAGTGCAACACACACACACACACACACACATACACACACATACACACACGCACACACACGCACACACACGCACACACACACACACACACACACACACACAGGGTTGTGTCAGTGTCACAATGATGGACTCTGCACATCTGTCCGTAATCAGCCACTCCCTCCAAAAGTATCGGAACGCCAAGGCCCATTTATTTTTTTTTTTGTTTGTTTTTCCCCTCTTTTTTTCTCTGTGATTTGGGTTTGAGATCAGGAGACGAACATGATATTTATATCCGGACGTGCTGTGAAGCTTCGAAACACGGGCGCGTTTTCGCTTTAAACCCAGTCACACTTTGGGTGGTCAAAAGTATCGGAACGCCCAGCCGCCACGCGCCCACGGTCAGCTCGATTTGTTTAAAGAATTAACGCCGCAGCCTTGGAGTCGACAGTAGTTCATAACGAGCCAATCAGGAGTGTCCTGGAGCGTTGACGAACGTTTTATAGTTTAATTTAATCTATAGCTTGAAAATATCTCTTATATCTAATATATAATTTTTTTTATTACATTTTTTTTTCCCTGAGATTCTATTTCGGAGTGTCCTTTTACAGGTTGGGTCTTTTCATCAGACTTGTGCGAGAACACACTCACACACACACACACACTAGTGACTCGGCTCTGTCTTTTTTCGCCCTCCGTCTTTCTACAACTTCCTACCTCATTCCAGTAGGAAATTAGTTTTCAAAAGGTTACGCTGACCCTGTCTCTCTCTCTCTCTCTCTCTCTCTCTCTCTCTCACACACACACAGGCTGTTTTGCAGCAGCAGCTTGAGAAAGATCCTGGCAGGCCATAACCGTCTGCAGCGTCTGCCCGAGCGAGTGGAGAAGCCTGCGGTGGAGGTTTTAGACGTTCAACACAACCAGCTGGTCGAGCTGCCGTGTAACCTCTTCCTTAAATCCAGCAGGTATCTCACACACACACACACACACACACACACACACACACACACACACACACACAGACCTTTATTAAATATGTACACACCTGTAACGGTTTCCTCACATCCGTTACAAAGAAATAACCATCACACACACACACACACACACACACACACACACACGCATACACTCACTGTGGGCTTGTATTAGAAATGAAGAAGCTTTGTTTTTCTTGTTCAGTTTAAGGTGCCTAAACGCCTCGGCCAATAAGCTCGAGAATCTGCCCCCCTCCAGCCTATCGGACGAGAGCAACAGCATCCTGCAGGAGCTCTACCTGACCAACAACCACCTGACCGACAAGTGTGTGCCTCTGCTCACCGGACACACACACCTGAGAGTCCTGCACATGGCCTACAATCACCTGCAGACCTTCCCTGCTAGGTATCTCACCTATACAGACACGGAAACGCACACCGTACACGGGTTTCATTTTTAAAAGCAGCCGGTGCCAAGAGGAATCGTAAAGTGTTGGGTGTTAGAGTACTCGGATTACTTTATTTGATGTAACGAGTAATCTAACGCGTTATGTCCGCCATTTACGTACTCAGTTATTTAGTTACTTTTTCAAAAAATGTAATCCGTTATTCAGACAATTTATATAATCCGTGAGCCAGACAGCAGTTCTGTTATTGTGTGTGTGAAAGTTGTCCTACAAGCCCCGCCCCCGATAACCCGCCCCCTCTGTTATTCCTGCTGTTATACCCCTATCTCACCTATGCGCTTTGACTATGCGAGGACCGGCGCCGGGAAACCTAATCACAGCGGCAAAACTCGCGGTGAATCATGATGAATCGTACTTACGGCCACCGCGCGAAACCGCGTAGGTGAGATAGGGGTATTAGTAGGTGAGATGGGGGTATTAGTAGGTGAGATGGGGGTATTAGTAGGTGAGATGGG
>JAQKPX010000001.1:6633988-6649114 GCA_030068255.1 Clarias angolensis
ATGGAAGGAAGTAAAATAACAAGAAAACCAAATTGGACAGAAGAGCAGTGTTTATTTTTAGCTTTACGTTCAGTGTTATTTGGAGAATATTTCTTCATTCCGCCATTTAGTCCTCTGCAATAGAAACTCTTAATCCTCTTAAAAGTCCTCCTCTTACAATTACTCCTAACAATTTTTACCTTAGGAGCTGTTTTTAGGTTAAATAATTTTTATCTTGACTACGATTTAGTCCTAAATTTAAGGGGAATTTCTAAGAAAATGTCTTAATTCTAAGAATTTTCTTAGAATTTCTTCACTAGGAGCAACTTTTAGGCTTAAGAAGCTTTGTGAATACGGGCCCTGATATCTGTTAAATATTTTAGTGATAATGGATCTTATCTAAAATATGGAGGGTTGGTGTAACAAGCCCAGTTAAACCATAACTTCAGTTTTGTCTTGTGTCGCCAACATCCCTTAATACAAATATGGATTTCAAGGCAGTGAAATTAAGACTACAGTACTTCCTCATCAGCATAGTAATCAATGTCTCACATTCCTTGAACGTTCCATTATAGTACCGTCTGCTTGTTTGTGATTCCTCGCCATGGTTTTCTCTAGACTCAGGCATTTCAAATAGTGTTAAAAAAATGATGTTATCAGCCGCCATAAACCGGATATCTCTTACATTTTTTTAATGATAACGAATATTACAGAATGAACTCGGGCAAGGTCTTACGATCGTCCCGGGTAATTTAATCAACTCAATAAGACGAAGGTACTCAATAAAACCCCTTTCTTACAAACGTTGCTTAGATAAGATTGCCTGAATGCCTGGAAATAGTTATTGAAAGTCATAAGCACTAAAAGATAAGACTTAACGACATTTCTCTCACCGGTGCTTTATGATGTCAGCACGGGGACTCTGCGGTTCCCACACTAATCAGACGAGTGTGTGTAAATGAATAAAGATGTATAAAAACGTATACAGTTAAGCTACATTCAAGTAAATAAAATGAGTAATTTGATTGCAGCAACACAAAACAGAGGATCTTTATGGTTTTTCATGTATTAAATGGTTCTGGTAAAATGTTCCTCTTGGTTGGTAGAGGTAGCTCAGTGGTTAAGGCATTGGCCTACTGATTGGAAGATCCCAGATTCAAACCCCAGCGCTACCAAGTTGGCACTGTTGGGCCCTTGAGCGAAGCCCTCAACTGCTCCAATGTATAATGAAATAAGGCTGTTGAAGTCGCTCTGGATAAGAGTGTCTGACGGATGCTGTAAAATTCAGATTTCAGACCCTAGAGTTGGTAAAAGTACCACAAAGTTAGTCTTACTGCAATTGTAACGCCTGCTTAGCTTGAGCAAGTCGCTGTCACTGAACTCCATGCGCTGGCCGATGACGTCGCTGAAGGAGGGAATATTGGTGACGATGGTGGGCTCGGTGCCGTTACGGAAGGAGTTCTTGCTGTAGTGCATCATGGAACCGTAGTCATAAGGTACGTTCAGGGAGCTGGAGGTGGTGTCGTCGTATTTATTGAAATTGTGCTCCCTACCTAAAAACAGAGTTCAGGAATAGAGGATAGATTTACTCATCATAGTCATAGTCTTCCATGGTCATTCACTCATATAGTATAGTAGTTTTTATACTCTGGCAAAGAAGTACATTTATAATATGTATTTCACAACTCATTAACAGATTTTAACAGGTTTATCCAAGTTGGGACATTTTTGTGATGCGATCGGTTATGGAGAGTGTAGGACCTGCTTCGATGCGATCCCACATAATGGTGACGTAATCGTCACGGTCAGCGCGTGACTGCTCGTGCCAGAACCCCAGCGCATGAAGGAACTCGTGTTCGATGGTGGCGATCCGGTCACATCCTGCACCGATGGATAACTGCTGCTTTCCCACACGTCGGTTCCCCACGGAGGAGAAACACCTGGAACATGGAAACGAGGCGGATTTGTTTACGCAACTTTTTTTTTTTGATAGATGTTATTACATGTTACTACGTTATTACATCTATTACATCTCACTGTGTGTGTTTTAAACTCTGGTGTGTGACTCTGCTCACCCGCTGCCTTTGAACACAGAGATGTAGTTCTTCTCTCCACTCCAGGGTTTGTAATCAATGCAGGTCTTCAGGCGATACTGTTCAAACGCCTTCAATATAACACCTTTAGCATTGATGTCTGAAACACACAGCGGAAGTGTAGTCTTAGTGATAGTATGATCAAAATAAACTAAAATGTATAATAATAATAATAATTATCTTCTTCTTTGTCTTTCGGCTGTTCCCTTTCAGGGGTCGCCAGAGCTGATCATCTGCCTCCAGATGATTGAAAAGTCTTGCTCTGCACTACAACCTGTCAACATCTCAATTTTAAGTCTACGGGACTTTATGGGACGGTTAATTGCCAAACATTTGTACAGAAGAAGAAGAATAAAAAGAAAAAAAAAGAATAATAAGCCTGAGAGATAACAATAGTAGTGGTTCGGTTTGCAAGCGATAATTATTAATAATAATAATAATAATAATAATAATAATAATAATAATGCATACTGTATACTGAATCATGAATATCTTGTAAATATAAGTGTAAAGTTTAGTTTATAAATGGAAATATGAGTAGAGCGGTTTAGGGATTGCTGTTAGTATATGAGGAACAATTAGTTTTCATAATTTTATTTTAATTCAACTTTGTTTTTGGCTTGCATTAACAAACGCAATACCTTCTTAATCATATTTGTTAGTGCCAATACACAGAAACATGTACAATAGCTCCAGTGCTGATGTGACTTACCCAAATCATCCTCAAAGTAGTACGGCACAGTGGTGGGCCAGAGGTACTCGTCCCCGATTATGGAGTTCCTCCCTTCTTTCTAACATCCACAAACGAAAAAATTATTGAGTACTGGTTCTGTTATACCGCCATCAAGATTAATTTCCAATAACAGCACACCCTGAAGTGTCTTAATATATAAACCTTTGATTTGTAGCTGCTGTTTTATCAGAGATGGTGTTAGAGAAAATGAATGAAGACTTTTTCAGAATTCAGCAGTGATGTGATGTAAATGTTCTCATGGCAGTTTTTGACTGTTAACAAGGTTCGTAATCATTATGGCAGAACAGCAGGATGGATAAGGGCTCGTTATCTACAGTAGGTGCGATAAGACTTTGTGCTCACCTCATTGAATAAAATATCTCCCTCGAAGAGGTCAAGACCAGCCGCTGTAGCCAGACAGTGATCACAGTAAAACATGTTATTCTGTACACTATGATATCACATGGTGTGATATAACCACTGATCTAAAACATCGTACCAGGTTTACTTAGTTCTTAACTTCTCTCTTACCTTGATTGACTTCAAATAGATCCTCTTTTCCACCATCAACATCATATTCTGTCAAATCAAACGTACGTAGCTTTATATTTGGTACACACCTATATTATACTGTATATTTGTATAATTCCTATAATTGTTTTTTAGTGTATATATTCATTCATTCATTCATTTATTCATATTTAGGTAAGTTATACAAAATGCAAATATATATTTGTAATAGAAATCAGCCTTACCTGTTATTTTGCTTGTTGGCTAATTGAGGGGGGGAAAAAAAGGAAAAAATAAAAATAAAAATTTATTTACTCTATTTACTCTTTATAATGTAAATAAATTAGCAAAATAAAACAAAGTACAAAATAATAGTAATAATAATAATAATAATAATTGTCATTATCAAAACAAAACAAAAATACATTGTAATATATCAATTTTAAACAAGCAAGCAAATAAATAAATTAATAAAACAGTATTTATGTAATGAATATTAAGCATTCAAATAGACAATAACTTAACTAATCAAATATACATAACATATTATAATATCAGAGCAAATACAGTATCGCATTTTAAATAAAAGAAAATGTTTGAATAGGGACAACTTTAAATAACTTAATAAATAAATAAATAGGTGGTTATTATTTATTAACAAAAATAAGACACTTAAATATGTGGATCTTTGTAAGCAATTATATTAAATTATTTAATACCCTTAAATGTATGTCGATATTTAGGAACCTATGGACTAGAACAAAATCTTTGATTTAATGAGGCATCTACAGCATCTTATCTAATTATTACTATTATTAATTATTATTATTAATTATTTTGTGAGATGAAACCTACCAGCGCTCTGACGCCCGAGTCCAGAAGTGTTATAATCACAATCAGACGTGTCCACGGTGAGACAGTGCGGTCCATGCTGCAGGAGCGGTGAGGAGACCAAGCTCAGGACTAACGCTAACACTAACACTAACACACTGTACATAAATAGATCATGAGGTAAATTAATAACTCTTAACTGCCTCCATAAAACAGATAAACTGCAATATAAGGAAGATCAGTAAGAGACTAGTAGATATTGATACTGACGTGTGTGGTTACAACATGCTACATGATGTTCTACAGAGGAAGTCACATGTATTCCATATAAACGTAATCGACGGAGTCACGTGTAGGATCTATACTCCTGATTTTTAGATCTTGAAAAGATGCGGTCGGCAGACAGGTGCGTGTTAACACAGGTGCGTGTTAACACAATGGCAAGAGGCGAAGACATAAACAATGGTCTTGGCAAAGCAATTGTTGCTGCACATCAATCTGAAAAGGTTTATACAACAATTTGGAGTTCCCTGTTCTACAGTGAGAAAGATTATTCACAGACAAAAAGCATTCAAGACAGTTAGCTATCCTCCCAGGAGTGGACGTCCCAGCACATTCAACCCAAGGTCGGAGCGTGTAATGCTCAGAGACGTACAGTACAAAGAAACCCAAGAGCTACATCTCAGACCCAACAGGCCTCACTGAGGGCGTTAAGTGTTAAAGTCCATGACAGCAGAATTGGACTGAACGATTCTGGTTTGTTTGGAAGGATTGCCATGGACAGATGAGACCAAAGTGGAGTTGTCTGGCCTTAATGATCAGCGCCATGTTTGGGGGAAAAACAAACAGCGTTTCAGCCGAAACACCTCATACCCCACTGTCAAGCACCGCGGTGGATGGGTGATGATTTAGGCTTGTTTTTGCAGCCACGGGACTTGAACGTCGACCATGAACTCTATACGAAATAGCAGATTATTCTAGAGACAGATGTGAGGCGTCTGTCTGACAACAAAACCCCAGGTGGAATTTGGTCATGCAACAGGACGATGACTCGAAGCTCACCAGTAAATCTACATCAAGAACGGCTGAAAAATACAAGCAAAATGAAAGAAATAAGACCGCTACGATCAGATGATTTTTATTATGTTTTTACATAATAAACAAACGTGACTGTAATGAGGAGATCCAAGTATTCATGTTTATTATTTTTGTTGTTTAAGACACATACACATTCATTTGTCCTTTTTTAAATTTCACACAATATGTCTTTTGATTAATTACAAATATAAACAAAAATAACTACAGGAAAAATCTTTTTAAACACTTTATATGTAGTTAAACACTTTATTTAAACAATTTATTTTTATACAAACAAATTACGATACAAATGCCTGATAGGAAAATTACACGTGATGTCATTACACGGGGCCTTGAAACTGAAGTGACCATGAAGTTTCTTTGCCAGAAAGCGAGAACAATGTATGAAATTGTCAAATTCCACAATCGACATTCTGTGAAAGTAGTACAAGTTTAACTTTTTTTTTTTTTAGCCATTTTTTTTAGCCAGAAAAATCTGCTGATTTTATGTCCCACTGATTTGATAATATGTGAGTAAAAACTTCATAAAAACCCCAACAAATTGTCTAAAGACAGACTGATGATAAGGAAACAGAGTTGCAGGTGGATCTGAAAGCAGCAGAGACAACAGTTACATAAACAATGACCAGCACTGCCATCATGTCTGCTGCTTTACATCACATTTGTGATTTCACCTCATGAAATTAATAAAATTATTAGATTTGTCAAGGTTTGACAAATCCTTTCTAATGTGCATTTGAAAAAATAAAATAAAATAATTAATTAAACTAAATGGAAAATGTATGCTTAATATATAAAATTATAATATTACTAATAATAGCAATAATAATAAAGAATATTTTCTGTATTGACAAACATTATTTATTCATGTATTCGTTTATTTGCTGTAAATATTTGACACAATTTGAAATAAATGTCTATTTGTGCCTGTGTTTATAATACCAACATGATTATTGTTGTTGTTGTTGTTGTTTCCCATGTATTACAGCCCACAATACATTTTTTACACATTTTTGGCCAGAAAATTAAAATACTGTTAAAACTAATAAAGGGTTGACCTGTCCAAAGCTGTAGGTGATTTCCTGTAGAGAATGCAAAACTGTTGTGCGAATCATCAAAAAAACGTTCCTGAGATTTCATTTTTATACAGTATGTTAGTCAGCAATCAGTGCAAATCGATGGTCAGTTTGTTACACAATGAGTAGAGAAGAGCTAATGAACAGTGATGGTGAGATGATGTTCAGCATTTCCTTACCGTAATGTGTAAATTGCATTTTGTGCACGGAGAAAAGATCAGTTTTGGGGAAAAAACATCAGTTAAGGCTTAAATGTCTACAATAATTTTCTAATTTTTAGGATAAAACAGTAAAAAGTAGTAAAACAACGACTTCTGATGTGCTTTTCAGCAATCGGCTAAAGTGCGTTTCCTCTGCCGAGGCAGAAATTAAAGAGTTTTTTTTTTTTAAAACAGGTGGACTGACGTCTGCAGCGCCCAGAAGAGCTGCAAATCTTCATCCTCACTTTCATTCTGTACGAACGACACAAGAGCACACACACAAACACACACACACACACATCTTAGTGTATCAAAAGAAAAGATTCAATATATCAACATATTTAATTAAAGGCAAAGTTTTTATTTAAACAAAATGTGTATGTTGAGCCAAAATAAATCATGGGTAAAAATGGCAAAAAAACTATGCTTAGGTTAAACTAATTTAATAGAATTAAGTTTATTACAAACATAATAGACATAATGTTAATATATTAAATATTTTTTCAAATCTTTTTTTATTTTTAAAATTAGATAGTTTAGTGGAAGAATATTAATATGTAAAATTTAGTTTTTTTTTAATTAGTTAAATTGTAGTTAAAATTTACATTTTATTTAAAATAACGTTTTCAGCTGTATTAATATGTACAACTTTTTATATAACATTCTATATAAATCTGATTATAGTTACATAGACTGTTATAGAACATCCACAACGCACGTTAGTCCCAGTCCCACTCAATTTACAGGAGTTATAAACAATTCTGTTTTTGTTCTCCCTGAGAGAATAGTGAGAGCTGGAAGAGAGAGAGAGAGAGAGAGAGAGAGAGACCTCGTCTGATTTCTGATTTGAAGAGAGAAAGTGATGGTGTAGTTTACCATGTAGTTGGTGTAGCTGAAACGATGTCTGCGCATCAAATGACCAAGAAAGTTGCGGCTGGCGTAGTTGGCATCTCCAAACGGCATACACGCACAGATTGGACAAACCTTCAGACGGAACAAGGTTCATTTAATCGGAAATCATATACAGTACAAAGATGTGCTGCAAGTGAGCGTATAATGTAAACTTTTTTTTTTTTTTACATTTTTACAAAAGTGTAAAAAAAAATTCATTTTTAGCAAAAATGACACTTATTTTTTATTGTGTAAAGCGGCTTTGCGACAATGACAATTGTTGAAAGCGCTATACAAATAAAATTAAATGAACGTATCATTTATAGAACATAAATATGTGGAATTTTTTTTAAGGGTAATTGGTTTAAAAGAAGATTTCTGAGGACATCAGTGTGGTTAAAAAAGCAAAAAAAAAAAGTAAAAAATAACGATTTAAGGAACGAATTAATTTTGGTAAAAGCAAATTCAGGGAAAATTCGATTGGTGGAGAATGTTGAAGTTTGGTCTGCTTTCTTGAAAAAACTTTCAGATACATTTATTTGATGACAGACCTCAAGATAAATTATTAGAACAATAGTAAACAATACCAGGGAAAATTACTTTAATGTTAAAGTGATCTAATCTATAAAATACAGAATTGTTTTTCCACAATTAATTTATTTTTAAAATCTTTCACCAAACGTATTTATTTACATTTCTAAAATAAATAAATAAATAAATAAGTTTGGTGAAAGATTTGAAGAAAATTTAATTTGATGATCTCTCTCAGTGAAAGTCTGGGTCCTGCAGATCTTACGATTGTGTTTTGGCTGTGCTCTTGATGATGGAGAAGAAGGCAGTGGTGCACCAGGGCCAGGTCACTGAGGTTCATCAGGGAGCAGTAAGGACAAGTGTACACCCTCGCTGCACTGGACACACGGGTACAAAAGTGATCATAAGCACAACATACATGTACAGTACAGGTGTATTTATATACAGTACATGAGAGAGGTAAACCGCGACTTGTGATGATATTTCTCGTGAGTACAGGCGTACAAAAATGATTGACATTTGCAGAAGACTCTTAGCCATAGTAAAGCAAATGGTATGCTGTCATAGAGGCCTTTTACTGCCATAAACACTAGTACTGCCTTGCAGACACTTCTTTGCAACTGACACCATTTACTGTCAATACACACAATTGAATGAGCTAGACTTTAGTACTGCCACAGAGAGCATTTACTGCCACAGACACTATTTACTGCCAACAATTTACTGCCATAGACACAATTTACTGCCATAGACACCAGTGGATACACTTTATGGAAAACAGTATTTGGCCAGTATTTTGGCCAAAATTCAGGTGTTTCCGTCAGGTCACTTATCCCAAATGAAGAGCAATCTTAATGCTTCAGCATACCAAGACATCTTGGACAATGCCATGCTTCTATGCAATTTTGTGGCAACAGTTTGGAGAAGGTTCTTTTCTATTCCAAAGCAACGACTATAAAGACATGGTTTGATGAGTTTGGTGCGGAAGAACTGGATCGGCCCTAACACAGAGCCCTGACCTCAACCCAATCGAGCACCTTTGGGATGAACTGAAACGGAGATTGCGAGCCAGGCCTTCTTGACCAACATCAGTGTCTGACCTCATAAATGCTCTACAGAATGAATGGACATTAATTTTCACAGAAACACTCCAACATCTTGTAGACAGCCTTCCAAGAAGAGTGACTCCATATTAAAGTACATGTATTTGAATACAATGTTAGTCCAGATTTGACCCGATACTTTTGTCCATATGGTGTACCATCAGCTTGGCCATAAAACACTGAGTATGTTATTATATCACACATTCTTATTGATTCTATTGTATAGTAATTGTATATGTTTTTGTTGGTTTCTCTGGACAGCAAATGGTTTATTTCAAACTGAGAGCTACTAAACGTCAGGATTTATCATCTGCCACACCTTTTCTGTAATTAGCACATTGATTCGACGTTATGAGTCACTTCCCCCAAGGGTAGATTAGCACGTTTGGACATGGTGATGGAGTTTAAAAAGTGCTTACATACTGTACCTGTTTGAGGGTGCAGGAATGGAGTTGTTGGGGATAAATACACTGCTTTGTGGGACGTCAGGCATTCGGGTAGGAAGCGGTACGGAGGGTGCACTGATAGGACCGAATTCCTCAATATACTTCCTGCAGGTTTTGTAATGGAGCCTCATCTTGCTGAGGATTTTCTGTAAAGATGAAGACAGAATGTGAATTATATGCAGTATAAAAGTCATTTCCTATTCCTTTCCTATAAAGTCATATTTATGCGATGGGATTAGTCAGGCCATGTGCATGTTGTGGTCACGTGATTGTGTTCATGGAAATGGAACAGCTGGTGAGAAACTTGGGGACTTTCCCACTGATTACGTTTGGTAAATAAATCAAAGACACAGCTCCCTCTGGTGGATGAAATTTCTAATGTATGAAATGCAGAACAGAACAGAACAGGGACTTTAAGTATATTCTTCATGATTAATTAACCCCCAGCTTATTATATAATCAGCATTATATTTTTTATATATACAATATATAAAAATATATTTGAATTTCTGACCAATCACAATATAGTTTAGTAATCTAATCAGATCTTGAAGTTTAACCTAAAACCCATTCTTGTGTCTATAGAAGAAAGTGTTAACCTCTTGTCCACATGCTCTGCATCTGCCCTTCTTCTCTCGCATCCTCTGCTGGATGTCCCTGGCTTGGTGCTCTCTCTCCGACACGGGGCTCCGGCACATGGGGCACTGAGGGCCCTGAGGGCCCTGACTTCTCACCGCTGTCTCAAAACAGCTCCTACAGAACCTGGTGATGGAAAACGTCTAGAGTGAATACAGACGATAGAAAGTCTAATCTACATCTGAGTTCTGTTGAATCTGAGCTTCCACTCACACATGGTGGCAGTTCTTGGTGCGGATGGGCAATTTCAGAACCTCCTGACAGATGGGGCAGTCGTAGTCCTGCTCCGTGTCGGAATCTACATCTGCTATCGGAGAAGCTTTGTTCAAGTCCATGCTCAATCCTGACATGTTTCCCATTTCTGACAAAAACACAAAGGGTTTGAGTAACTGCAATATACAGTATATTCACTCACTCATACTGCTTTATCCTGTGGACAGGGTCACACTTAACTCACTCGTTCACACACTATGGGCAAGTTGGGAATGCCAATTAGCCTAACCTGCAGGTCTTTGGACTGTGGGAGGAAACCAGAAGAAACCCACTAAGCATGGGGAGAACATTCAAACTCCATGCACACCCACCCCGAGGCAGGAATCAAACCCTCAACCCTGGAGGTGCATGGTGACAGTGTTAACCACTACACCATTCAACATTTTCAGCCCAGATGAACAAGCTGGAGGAGACAGTGATGCGGAAAAAACTTGTTGCTTCTTCCGAATAATCCACTGCATCACTGAGGGGTCGTGTGACATCATAACCATTTCAGCAATTTGATCTAAACTAGCGCTTCTATTGGATCGGACTACATGGGCCAGCCTTCACTCCCCATGTCCATCAGTGAGCCTTGGCCACCCATGACCCTATAGACCAGTTCACCGGTTTTCCTTCCTTGGATCACTTTTGGTACGTCCTGACCACTGTAGACCAGGAACATCCAACAGGACCTAGAGTGTTGGAGTCACGCTAACCCAGTCGTCTAGCCATTATAATCTGGTCTTTGTCAAAATCATGCAAATCCTTTTACTTGTTGCCTAATACAGTATATCCCTCCCCCTTCCAGTCACCAGTGTAATGTGATACTGTAACTGTAGCTACTGTGAGAAGGACCGGACTGTGACTGAATCTGAACACATTTGAAGACAATAAGATTAGAAGAGAGAAAGGAGGGTTTATGGGATGGAGAGAATAATATCCGGTGATTAGAAATGTGTGCAATCCACAGTGATCTTGTTTCCCTTGCAAAGGATTAAAAAAAAAGTTTCATGTCTAGTTTCATGTCTTGTCTGTGTGTGTGTGTGTGTGTGTGCAGTTTTGCTGAAACTTGGAAACAGCGGTCTAAAATGACTCACAACTGTTGGACTCTACTGCAAAATTTTACCAAATGTTCGGTTCTCTCTGTCTCTCTGTATAGAAAAAGAGGCCAGATGTGTTGTTTGGGTTACAGATGTGAAGATTAGGGTTAACTTTAGATGTAGCATAGCATTAACTACCACCATTAAGGAAGGTCTCCATATACATAACACAATTTCAGCAGGAATATAAGGTCGGCGTAATGTTGTAGGGTTTTTGAAATGTTAAATAAAATGATGTTGGACCAAAGTTGATCACATGACATCGGGATAATGCTGAATAAATGACCACAGTTCAACGCTGTACCATGGTAATGCTGCTGAATGTGAGCCACAGAACCTACTAATGAGGCCAATGAATGCATCTGTACTTTCCAGACTATTAAATGGCTGGGAAACAACAAAAAGGTTTTCTGATATTGTGTGACCTTTCCCATGTCTTACATCTGTGTCAAAGGTCCATAAAACAAGCTTCGTGTTGTACTTCCTCATTCCGTACATGAGAATACTTCCTATAGCCCGTGTCCGGACAGGCATTCATACAGCTCGCTTTGGCTCGGCGAAACCCCTTTTGTCTATCCAGAAAATACTAAAGTGCTTCCTATCGTCTGTCTGTCTTTAAGCCTAAATATGACTAACAGCACCAGTCAAGAATTTGGACACGCCTTCTAATTCAATGTCTTTTGTTAAGGGATTTATTTTCCACATTCTAGAGCATTACCGGGAATTTCATAACTGTAATATATTTCTTGAAGAACAGGTCAAAGTGCATTTACAAAACCCATCAAGCTCCATGATGAAACTGTCTCTCATGAAGACCTTCCCTGGAAAGCAAGACCAAAACTGACCTCTGCTGCAGAGGAGACGTTCATTTAGAGTCACCAGCCTCAGAAATCACCAATTAACAAACAGCACCTCGGATTAGAGCCGTTATGAAGGTTTTATGGGATGGAGAGAATAATCCAGAGCTCATTATAGATCTGAGCAGTTGAGGGTTAAAGTGTTTTGCTCAAGGGCACAACAGTGGAGACGAGGTCAGGGGTAGCTCGGTGGTTAAGGCACTGGACTACGGTTCGGAAGATCCCAGGTTCAAACTCCACGACCACCAAGTTACCACTGTTGGGTCCTTGAGCAAGGCCCTTAACCCTCAGATGTGTAATAAGATAAAAATGTAAGTCAGTCTGGATAAGGGCGTCTGCCGAATGCCTAAATGTAAACTTGTTGAGGGGGTGGGGCAAGGTGTGGAACCTAGGACCTTCCAAACCGCAGGCCAATGCCTTACCCACTGATCGACCAGTACCCAGCCCAACACATCTTAATATCAACTGTTCAAAGGAGATTATTGCATATTTTGGACGGATTCAGTATTGTTTTACAATGTAGAGTGAAATTAAAATGAGGTCACATTCATTTAGAAGGTGTGTACAAACATTGTTATTGACTTTTGTTATTGACTTTTATTGCTTTGATGTATGAGGCGTATGTAACACAGGGCACCTGGCCAAAAATCTAAAATAAGCTCTCCATGCTGATAGTTATCAAGGAACTTTCTGCCACTCAGCGTGTGTGTGTGTGTGTGTGTGGGGGTAACTCTTTAACTCTCCCGGCGTCAGTAAGCATTTCGAAGTGTGTCAGACACGTCAAACCACGAACCTCCCTTTAATTCATTTTAGACTTAACGACATCCGAAACCATTCTGAGCGAACTGAATAAGGAATATTCATAAATGATTTGACTTTTTTTTACCCATTTTATATGATTAATATAATAATAATGTATAAGTATATAATAGCTAGATACAGTAACTAAAAAACTAATGTTTATCTAATTCAAAGAAAAAAAAATAGATCTATGTGCAAGATGGAGACAAATTACTGAAAATGTAATCATGTGGAAATGTGGTCATGTGACCTGCGCACGTTGTATTGAGAGGAAAACAAAATGGAACTTTTATGCAAAAGTAATAGTGATATCCATTGTAACAAACAAACAAACAAACAAACAAACAAACAAACTTCCCTTTGATATTATTACTAATAGTAGTACTTAATGCTGTGCTACATTTACATCTAACCCTGATCTTAATCTCAGAAAATCAAAGCACACATTTTGTTTATTTTTTCACATATAAGCTACATACTGTTCCAAATAATAACAACAACAATAATAATAATAATAATAATAATAATAATAATAACCCCCTATATATAATTTTTTTTCTTATGGAGGATATTTCTACACACACACACACACACACACACACATTTTTAAAGCTTATAAATCATACACAAGTTCTGTTTAAAGGCAGATGATATTCAATACTTCAAAAAAAGAAACACACACAACCACACACACACACATACACACACAGCTTCCGGAATGTTTTTTTGTTGTTATTCTGTTTAGTTTAGCAGGACGGAACACTTCCTCATTCAATCAGAAAGCAAATTAATGTTTAGACGAGGAAAAAAAAAAGAAGAAAATACGAGCACGTTTGCTTAATACAGGCACTAAACTCAAAACAGGCCTCACAAACATGTAAACAAACAAACAAACAAACAAACAAAAAAAACTAAAGCTCAATCTAATCTCTTGTGTACGACACACACTTTAAAGTCCGCTTATTTCCATCAGTACAGTGCCAGGACAGTCTATTCTCTGTCCTGTCCGTCTCCATTACGTCTCCACATGCCTGTGTACACTGTACATGTTTATTCCTGCATGTATTTCACCACACGTCCTCGTCACAGCTTTTAGAAAATCCTTCACACACTCATGCCAGTAAGTACGAATCAGCTTTCTCTCCACACCCCTGATGTAAACACAGAAATGTAATAAAAAGGTAATAAGGTGTGAACTGGAAGACTTACACAGAAGAGGACTTGTAGGTCTTGAGCTCAGTCTCCGGACTGCATGCTTTAAAGGTCCCTCTGTGTGTTTGTGCGCTTCACTTTCACTTTCTGTCTCAGCTTTTCTAGCTGTGGAAAACACCGTGCTGTTTACACACGACTATACAGGAAGTGCTGGTTTTCCCCCCAATAATCCTGTCCTACTTTCATTCTATTGGACTTCCTTGTTCATTTCTCTCCTACAGAATGTCAGGACCTCACAATGTTAATATACTGTACATGGTCATTCTATATATAAAAAAAGAAAAGAAAAAAAGTGGAAAGTGCTGCCACTTCGTTTTGCTGATGTCAACATCATTTAAATTAACATATTGTAACAGACATTACTTGTATATGTTCGGAAAATATACAGGAGTATGTACTTTCAATCATGAAACGCATTTTCTTAATTAAATGTTAAATAATTAATTGTAGCGTTTTGTTTTTAAAAGACCATGTTCAAGGAAATGTCTTGTCTACATCTAATGTCTGGTCCCTTTGATCTTACATCAAAGTGGGAACGTATACTTTTCATCATGAAACAAACCTGATTCAACAATAACAACATGTTATAAAATAAGTGAAACATTAAAAAACTGAAACAATAATTGTTTAATTATTAATAAAAGTAATAATATGAAATAAATATCAGTCACCCCGAATCATGTCATTAGTGTTACAGTTACACAAAGAGAGTTTTATATATACATAGATTTTATATATATATATATATATATATATATATATATATATATATCA
>JAQKPX010000001.1:6688584-6699577 GCA_030068255.1 Clarias angolensis
CCACAGCGAATCATCTGCCTCCATCTAACCCTATCCTCTGCATCCTCTTCTCTCACACCAACTAACTTCATGTCCTTGTTGACTGAGTAACTGATTAATGAAAAAAAAAAATGTGGCATAAATTTGTGGCAAAGAATGATAAGTGGCATAGATGATGAATGAGTGAGTGATAATTATGTACTTTTTCGTGTAAACATTTTAACATATATTTCAGTGTTTCATCTGCATTTTCATACACAAGGGGGGGTCTGAAAACTAGCTTTTACACTTTTACACCTTTGATCTAAAATGAAAAATAAAAATGAAAGGAGGTTGTCCACATTTTCCTATTTTCAAACTTTTCCCCAAACCTTGATTTTACACCTTTTTCTTGTTTGTTTGTTTGTTTAAAAAGAAAACCTGAAAAAGAAAAACTTGCTTCTTATGAAGACCAAATGGAGTTGTAAAGATGATTATTTGATATAATTTATTTATATTATTGAAAATGAAATTATAAAATTACATCTTAGATAGATAGATAGATAGATAGATAGATAGATAGATAGATAGATAGATAGGAAAAAAAGAGAAAAAACAAACTCAACATGGAATCCATCCTCATTTGTTAATGAGGAGTCCACTACTGAGCAACAGCAGTCACAAGTCCTCAGAGAACAGCTGTGTGCATCAGCCGAGGCCGAGACCGTGTCTTCATGGTAAAGTGTGACCGTCCACAGTCACCACACACATCCCAAGCTGACCACACGGGGCCTCTATGTGACAAGATCTCCAACCAGAAGCAGGACACCAGGACAGGTCAAGAGGGCAGATGGGGTCTGAATCACTGGCAGCTCAGAGACAGAGAGAGAGACAGAGAGAGAAAGATGACAGGTATGGTCACCCTCGGCTTGCTCATCAGGGACAATCTGATCATTTTGATAATACATATTTTCTCACACATTTCATACTCATTTCCACAATTGTCATCTGATTCAGTAAAGCTGCTTTGCTACAATGACCATTGTTAAAAGCGCTGTACAAATACAATTGACATAGATAGATAGATAGATAGATAGATAGATAGATAGATAGATAGATAGATAGATAGATAGATTTAAGAGTTACTCATTGATGTACTTGATCAAACGATAGACAGAAATATATTCAGGAAGCCTAAAAGTACATATGTAGTTTAATCCCGAGTCTGGTATTTCTTTATTGTGTGTGTGTGAAAGTGTGTGTGCGCGGCTTGATACGTGTTGGGTCAGCATAGTGAGATGGACAACAGAATGAGCAAAGTAGGCAGATGCATGCAGGTATTCAACCATTGTGTAAAGTCCAGGAAGATCTCTCTCTCTCTCTCTCTCTCTCTCTCGCCAGATGGCGCTGTTTTTTGTGGTCGCTCAGCTCATCATTTGTTAATTGCTCGCTTAAGTGTGTTTTTTTCCCCTTTCCTACATAACTATACAGAATAGTGCCCGATGCGAAAAAATTGATAGAACTAAACTCGATACAAATAGAAAACACTTTGTAACAAAATCGAGTCGCTTTGATGTGATTGATGTCTGAGAGATGAAACAACAACAACAACAAAAGAATAAATACACAAACACACTAGACTCGGATATAACTCTGCAGGATCTCACTTGCCCCAGTGTGTAGGAGTGTGTGTGTGTGTGTGTGTAGGAGTGTGTGTGTGTACCTGTGCAGGGGGTGAACAGGTACAGTAGGTGCAGTACAGCGCGGTCGGGTCTAAAAGTTATTTACGGGTTTACTGTAATTGACTCCTGAGGAATTAAAGCAGTAAACACACACACACACACACACACACACACCGCCGGGCGGATATCGGAAAGGATCGCACCGATGACGAGCGCAGGGAGATTTTCTTGTTGTTGTTGTTTTGCGCGCGTGTCGGTTCCGAGCGCGCGCTCTCTTTCTCTCCGGCCGGGGTTTTCCGGCGCCGCGCGCGCGCTGCCTGGATCCCCGGAGAACCCCTTCTTATAACTCAGGGGCGCCATGTGCAGCAGAAATGCACTTCCGTGTACTCGCGCGCTTGCTTCGTATCCCCGCCTTGTTATTGACAACGAATCAAAGTGTGTTTTCCGGTGTGTGTGTGTGTGACTCAAAGTGTATTTAAAGAGCGCGAGCGTTTTGGTGCCGGCTGCGCAAAACCAGCGGGCTGTCGGAGCATCACCGCCTGCAGGAGCGAGCAGGTGCGGCGCATGCGCAAAGGTAAGAGCATGGGATATTATAAGGGATAAAATAAGATTAGATTAGATTAGATTAGATTAGGGTGTACACAGTGCAAAGGTGGAGGAGAGGACCAGGAAGGCTCGTTCATCACAACTGGAAACCTGGGGATGCATCAAGTGTGTATCCTTCTTCTCATAGAGTTTCACTCACTCATCACCAGTGCTGCTTGATCCTGTACACAGAGTGGCTGAGAGGGGGCTTAGGAAAGCTAAAGGTGACATTTCCAGGTGACTCTACTGATCAATGACAAAGGTGCTAAAGGTGTGTCTGCTCAACACTATCTACTGTTAAGGACCTTTTGTTTTTGAGAATGTGCAATGGCATACAAATGCACATTACTGGAGTGTACAAGAGAATCAAGCGAGTACTGAAACAGTGTTTGATTCACGTGTGCTGTGTATTCAGTTAGACATTTAGGTAAAATCTATAGAAGGATAGGAATATAAGTTAATAAGATGTATAGGTCATGAATAGTATTATCACATGTGTGTTATGACTCGATTTAACACTCAGTTTAGGAGTCGATTTGGTACTGAAAAAGTCTAAATCGAAGTATAAGACTATGAAGTGTTCGCTATTCTATGAAATCTACATTATGAGTCATTTTAACAGCCTAATGCTATGTTTAGAAGATTTATACAAAGATAATTTATTTATTTTACAAAATATACAAAAAGTCAATTTAACACTCAAAGAGCTGATTCAGTGCTGTAAATGTGTTTGATCTGCTTCAGTTGCTTTTATCTTTTGTGTAAAAGTTCTAAGTTTAATTACTTATAAGTTATGTTTTTCAAATGTATGTTTATAACCATGCACAAGTATTTAAACCCAGCATTATTTAAAACAAATTAAGAAATAGTTCAACAAGTTTCAATATAAATGACACTTCAGAATTGTGTCAAAATTTGTAAAAGCTGTTTATCACGTAATAGTTCGGCACTGTAAGGGTTAATTCAGTACTCTAAATGTGTTCAGGTAAACCTGTATGTTTTTAGTCAAAATTACTAATATGTGACATTTTAAAATTAAAAGATCACGAAGTTGGCATTGTACGCTTTTAAAAACTGGGTTGTCACCATCAGGTGCACACATTTCATATGATTATTGTGTACGTACAGTATTACCTAGAAAGGTGCATGTACTGTATGTTTTACCCTGAAAGATAATGCTATCATTTTAGTGGTGAGGAAAGTTAAAACATAGTACCTTTTTCTGTTTTATGAGAGTGCCAGTTTAACACATTACATTGACAAAGTTCTGTAAAAGTGTCGAGTTAAGCCCAGACCTGTGCTGTGTATTAGTTTTAAGTTTGTCTATGTAGTTTATACACTCTCATTTGTAGTAGTCTACTAAGCTCTACCTCTTTCCTCTTTGCTGGGGTGGATCCCCTAATAGCGTGCACTCTTTGCACGGTTAGTGGGTACTAGATCTACTTAGAAAGGTATGCTACATCCATGTTAAATAAAAAACAGTTAAAAAAACGAAAACGATCAGTGCACCAGCTCAGTGATGAGGAAATGTGCAACTTAGAAGCATTTTTTTTTAAGCTTTTACAATAATTTGGTTGAATACTGTAGTAAATTTTAAACAATCTCCTGTGTTTTTTTTTTATGTTAGTTTAAAATCTAGGTTGTGTAAAGCATGTTGTGTATGACTATAATGATTATATGATACACAGTCAGAGTGTAAACTTTGGTGTGGAAACATATATATATATATATATATATAAATGCAGTTACGTACATACAGTAATTGCGCACTGAATCTAATATGTAGCACTTATACAGTACTTAAGTACTTATTAAAGTGTTAGATTGACCACTGTGGTTTATTAAAGTGTACGTTTCCTCATCTGTACCTTTAATATGTTTCTATCACCTGGGAATGAATATAAATATAGCTCACTAGATGGTACTTACCCTCATTATATTTTGATGTTGAACTATTTATTCATTTATTAATTACTTTTTTGGTTATTTTTTAAAAGAAATACATTTTTCACCTGGACCGGTTGATTTAGCTTATACTGTACCACTTCCTTTGAGAGGTAACCTTCAAAGGTACTCTTAATGCACTTCTCTAAGCAAAGGATGCTGAAAGTACTCTTAATTGTGCGACTAGGAATGGTGACAGCTTGGTGCCCTTCTATCTGTGAGCATCCCGCAGTACTTGTTAGCTCATGGTACCTGTGCTTCGTGTGTGTTTGCAGGGATGAATGTAGATGGGGACTGCAGCATGTCAGTCAACTGCGGCAATGGCAAGCTCCGGCAGTGGCTCATCGAGCAGATCGACAGCGGCGAGTACCCGGGCCTGGTGTGGGAGAACGAGGAGAAAACCATCTTCAGGATCCCGTGGAAGCACGCCGGAAAGCAGGACTACAACCGAGACGAGGATGCGGCGCTGTTCAAGGTACACTGCTGTTCATCGTCATAGTCATCACCATCATCACCATCATCATCATCATTGTCATCATGATTGTGAAGAAGAAGATGATGATGATGATGATGACATTATTAAGTTATTTGGTTTTATCTATAAACATGCCTGGGTTTGTCCAAAGAATTTTAAGAACACTTTGTTAACTTAGGTATGTTCTCACAATTTAAGGTTCCTTAAGGGTTCCGCATGGAATATTCTCAGATTCTAGGTTCTTCTTTTCATAAAGAACGTTGCATGTAATAATATGAATACATCTTTTGGATTATTTCTTTGTTCCATGTGGCACCAAAAATAATTCCTAAAGTTCCACTTGGTCTTCAGGGAACAAGCAAACCAACAACAACAACAACAACAACAACATAATCTATTGAGTTCTGCTTTCAACCGTTAGCTATTTTCCCAAATGAACTACTCAGTGTAGATCTAACCATGATTTATAGAAAGTGCAGCAACTTTTTAATACTAATTTGATATTTTATAGAAATGTAGACATTTTAAGTTGGATTTATAAAAGATGCTCAAATTAGAACTTTTAGCCTCCTTAAGTTTTATGTAGAGTTCTTCATTTTCTAAATTTCCCATTTCCCATTCTACAATAAATGGACTTCCTTATGAAAAGATCCTTATGAGAAGAAGAACATTGACTGCATACCATCCTCTAGGGCTCAATCCTTCCACATAATGGGAACAGTTGGCTGGTTAGGGATGGAAACAAAAACGTATTAATCTATTGGGGCTTTTCTATTAATTTCCATTTCCAAAAAGGCCAGCAGGGTGTTTTAGGGTGTTTCTGTATCGGCAAAGGTTCATAGAAGAACCCAATTAAATTAAAAGCTAAGAAGAGTTCATCCTTGGAGGCACATCAAAATTTAAAACATGTTCAAACATTCTTTAATGAGATACCATGCAATAACAATTTTCAGTTTCCTTATAAGAACCTTTTAAATTTATGTTTACCATTTTTGTTGTCCCTAAGATCAAGTCTAGAGGCATAAATCAATTGGTTCTACCCGTTTCCCTGAGAAAGACAATAGGTTTCCTCTTTGTCAGAGAGTGTTCAATGAAGAAAATCTTTTGGGAAACCAAGAACCCGCAACTTACCTAAAAGCCACTGAGAAAGAAATTGAGGAAGTGTAAATAAGTGTTCTTTAAAAGTTCTTATTTTCTTAAAATTTGTATAAATGATCTGGGTCTTTGTGGAATTCTCTATTAGAGGTACAAGGTGAGATACTTCCTGGATGTTAGGGGCTTAAGCTCACTCACTTACACATTCAGTCAATACACTACAGGCAATTTGGAAATACCTGTCAACATACAGTGCATGTTTTTGGGCTGTGGGTGGAAACCTGAGGACCCAGATGAAACCCACCAAGCACGGGGACCTGAGGAGAGATCTGAACCCCCAACCCTGGAGGTGCAAACTGGCAGTGCCAACAACCAAGCCATCACTGTAGCACCAACATTATTTATTCAAGACCCATGAAGAATAAAGGGAACCAAAATGGCTCGTCTATCGCGCCAGTCTGTTGGCGACGTCTATGTAGACATGAAGTGTCCCGTATAGAGAAAAGTCTCAAAGAACTTGTTCTTGGTGGTTCGGTGGTGTAGTGGTTGGCACCTGTGGCCTCTCACCTCCAGGGTTGAGGGTTCGGTTCCTGCCTTTGGTCTGTGTGCTTGGAGTTTGCATATTCTCCCCATGCTCGGTAGGTTTCCTGTAGTGTAGGAGTGTGTGTGTGTGTGTGTGTGTGTGTGTGCAATTGTGTGGCCTGCAATGGGTCGACCCCCCATCCTGTGCCAAGATGCCTATGTAGCCAGTGTAGCATATAATGACCAGGTGTGATGGTGTTTGTTCCCATCAGGCCTGGGCTCTGTTTAAGGGGAAGTACAGGGAGGGTGTGGACAAGCCGGACCCCCCAACGTGGAAGACGAGACTCCGCTGCGCCCTCAACAAGAGCAACGACTTTGATGAACTTGTGGACAGAAGCCAGCTGGACATATCGGACCCTTATAAAGTCTACAGGATCATCCCTGAGGGAGCGAAGAGAGGTAATCTGCGTGTGTGTCTGTGTGTCTATATGATTATGCGTCTAAGTATATGTGTGTCTGCATGTACTTTTATGAAAGACTGATTTAGATTTAGATTCATGACCACCAACTTCCTCATCATCCTTATTCAGGTCAAAAGGAGGTTTTTACTCGTACAGACTGTGGCTGAGTTTGGTAGCACTGTCTATGATATCCATGTTCATAAACAGGTGTGTGCAACATCTGGAGTCCTTCCTATTGCTGAGTGGCACTGGAGACTCCTTCCATAAGGAAAACGTACATGTAGCATATCAACGGTTATACATTGTACATATCAACAGATGTGTTCCTCATCACTCTACGTGTACTTATAACTACAGTTTGTGTTAGATGTTACTATGGAAATGATACGGTATTTTTGAATGAGCACATTAACATACACCTTCAATTAGAACACACATGTGAGTTGATAAGCATGTTTTAAAAATAAATGCATGCGTGACTGGAAGCATTTTTGATTTTTTTTTTCTTTTAGAATGATATTTAATGATCTAACAGTTAATTATTACATTACAACGTAATGTTTGGCTAAGAAATTACTTACAGCACATTATTAGAGCATTATGAAAAGATGTAGAGAAAGTTTCTGTAAGTTCAAAAATACTTTGAATCATAACCAGATACAAAGAAGCAGAGTTTTTTTTTTTTTTTTTATGTTTTTTGTCTTTAGATAAGTAACACAATGCAAACAAAAAGCAAACATGTGGTTTGATATATCGGGCTGACCTTAAATGACCAACAAGGCAAACTGTGGTTTCCTGCAAGGGTAAAAAATAAACTCCAAACACACCATGCATGATCTTCTGCAGACATTTCAAAATGGTTTATCCCAACTCAGAAATCAATGTCTGCATGGAAGCATTTTAAGATTAAAATTTTTTTTTTTTTGCTTTTTCATCTTTTCCATGTTAGAAGAGAGTTGATCTTGTTTAGCAAAGTTTATGCACTGGGTCATATTTCTGCTCATGCACCAGTGAAAAAGAAAAAAACAACTATGATTAATGCATCTGCCATGCTTCAGCAAACTGCATACACTGAGCACAGATGAACATTTTTTTTTTTTTTTTTTTTTAATGTGTGCAATCTGACTTGCTCTTTCACTCAGTAGGGCAGGAAGCTAAAAGGAAGCCACTACATGTGCTAAACACCCTCAGTGCTTTTTATAGAGGACTTCGGTTAGCAAGTGCACAGAACCAAACAGCATGATCGCCCCTCTGGCCCTCCACCTCACACGGGACTGTGAGAACATGTGCTCGAGAACTCGAGAGAGTGAAGAGCACAGAAAACCCTGGCATCGTCTTTGATTAAGGGCTTGCCTGGCATCTGAAGGTTATTCAGCGCCGGTTATATTTCAGTTCGTAGAGACATGCAAACCAGCTACAGGGCTATTTTTAGGCACGATATTAACAGTGCTTTTCATTTTAGTACAAAAATAAAAGGTGTAAATGGTGTCAGTCAATAAAATATGCATAACTATGAAATAAACTAATCTAAATCTAAACTTCGTCCAGGCTCCGCCCACTTCACAATCATGTCATACCGTATAATCCTCAGTAACTCGTATCATCATTTACAGTATTTTATGATGTTAGTCATTTTACTTTGTAAATCTTCTATCAGATTTTTTTTTGTTTTTTTTTTTGACAAAATGAGTTATAAACCACCTTGACTCAAATGGAAACACATGGAAGCACATTATACAGTTAAAACATTGACTCTCGAATAAGCAACAAGCTAAACATGCTACATTAAGGACCTTCTCATAATGTTCTTCTCATGTTGAAGAGGTCTTTGTCTCAATGTCCAGAAAAACAAACAAACAAAAAACACGTTTTTCCAGGTTGGTAATGACATTGCTATTGATTTGTGTTATTCAGGGTCCAAGTCCAACAGCATTGAGGACAACTCAACACACGTGACACCCCTCAGTTACCCCATACACTCTCCTTATCCTCCTCTTCAGTCTCAGGTACAGTAGGCAGTAGAGGATCTGGCTGTAAAATGATATCAGTGCATTTTTAGCTATTTTATTCTGTTTGAACTCTTTTTTTTTTTTTTTTTTTTTAAATGAGCTAGAAAAATGTTATTACCAGCCACTGAACATATGGGAGAAATTGTACAAATTTTTAAAATGTTCCTCATGAGGCTTTTTTCAAAGATAAGGTCTAATTTAAAAGTGTCACAAAGTTCAACCCTAAGGTACTCAAAGATCTGAGAATCCTGGAAAGTATTTATAAACATTCAGAGTTATGCTCTTTAAGGAAATGAATCAATAACATAATGATGTCATGAAGTGTGGTTACTGCTTCCACCTTAAAGATGATTATTTTCCAATAACAAAACATATTCAAGAGCGCACAACAGCAATTCGGAATCGATTACAACATTTTCTTTAATTAATGATTGACACATCATACTTTTGTATCCATTTATAGTTACGTTTAATTTAGTGGAACATTCTCGAAACACGATACTTCCTGTTTTAAACAGCTATAAACAATCATCCCTTCAACTACCTTGCTTCTTTTTTTCTTTTTTTTCCTCTTTCTTCAAGTTAATAATAACAAAAGAAACCACAAAACCAATAAGAAGACAAATCTCTGATGCTGGAGACTCCTTCCAAATATACAAGTGCTTGAACACTGTTAGAATATAGAAACATTTCCTCATTAACCAGAGTGAGAAAGAGAGAACTCGGCTAGTTTTTGGACCAGGTGCTGCTGTATAAAGAAATCAATCAACATTTTCTGAGCACAAGTTTTCTTTCCATCTGTTTTTCTGCAGATGCCCGGCTACATGCTGCCGCAGGACAGGAGAGACTGGAGAGACTTCGGTCCCGAGCAGCCGCACCACCCCGCGCCGCACGCAGAGATACCGTACAGCCCGTATCCGTCCCGGCCGCTGCAGTGGCAACCCTGCGATAACGGTACACGCTCCGAGCCGCACACACAAACCCTGTCACACACACACACATTTCATTTCAGGGAACTGATAAGCGGAGGAAAGTGGTTTTCAGCCCAGTGGTGTTAATTTCAACATCATTAATCATTTAGCAAGTTAACTATCTGAGCAACACCTATAGTCGTTCTAGATGTTGCTGTGCACTTCTCACTTTGCAGAAGAAAAACACACCTTCACACAATACAGTACTGTGAAATATGTCAAAGCAAACAGCTATAACTCAGAGAACCTGAATATGCAGTGGGTGTTTTATACTGTACGTTGTGTGAGTCCTGAGCAAACACTTGGCTTTTCATTATAATTGATGACTGTTCCAATGAAGCTGTTCGGTTACCAGCTAGGTTGAAGAATGTAGGCTTTGTTTGACACTGGAGACTCCTTCCATAAATGTAATGTCATTTATACTCTTTCATTCCTTTTATTTGCTGTGGTTTAAAATGATCTCACATCAGAACTACGCTGGCTAACAGTAGACTTCATGTTATGTCATAGAGCGCCATGAAACCTGGTGTATCAGGGAAACCCAGAATGGACTGTCACTATAACCTCTGAAAACGCAATAAAACGGTGAAAACAAACCAAAAAAAACACGGTTTCTCTTGTTTTTTTTTTTTTTTTTTTGCCTTTTGCTTTTTTTTTGTTTTTGACTGCGTTACGCTTCAGTTGTGGCTTCAAGAGCATGACGTCAGGACCCCACAAATAGAAGTGGCACAGAAAAAGACACGGCCTGGATGCTTGTGTCCGAGTTCAGAAATACACAGCATGCATACTCAACTTGGTCAGCCGTGGGCTGCGGTATGGGGCTGCTGCTGTTCGTGAACTTGAACTTGTCATAAACTGGGCTCAGGATTGAGTTTTTTGCATCTGTTTCAAAGAAGAATACACGCGAGATAATAATGTCGCTTTAGCCGTGACGATCCGACGCTGTGAACAACGGTTGTCATGATAAACCCTGAGCAGAGCGCAGAAGTTAGCGAACAGGAACCCACTTGGGATTTGGCGTAACCGTGTGTAATAATAACAACGAAATAGAAAAAAAAAACTTGGTTTATAAAGAAAAGATCATCGTGGAATGCTGTTTGTCTGAGAGATTTAAGCTTCACTAAAGAATGAACTCTTTTGGGTTCCTCTAGGGTTCTTTAAGGGTTCAATGTAGAAGATTCTTCTTCTTCTTCTTCTGTTTAATCACCCACAGTACTATACAGTACCAAGACCTACAATAATACAACATAATTAGGGAAGCAAAAGAGTTCTGTGGTTCTTTGGAAGCGTA
>JAQKPX010000001.1:6699677-6714106 GCA_030068255.1 Clarias angolensis
CACAAGGAAAACAAAAGGAAAATGATCTAAAAATTCAGGTGCTGTTTATAGGAAACTTCACTTCTAATTTATCATCTGCTTCATCATGATGACCAAATCTAAAAACATTATTGCAATTTTGTTTTTACAAAGTTTTAACTAAAGAAGGCATTGTGGATTTTGGAGGTCCATTACCACGCATTTGTTCTAGTGATAATCATCACTATACTGTAGCACATCTCATTTATTATTATTATTATTATTATTATTATTATTATTATTATTATTCAAGTAAGTAATCAGAGCGAGTTCTTCTGCCCAGAAACTGCTGGTCTGTTGGAAGTGACGATTTTGTTTAATAGTACTCTATATGACATTCTGCAGGGTACCAGATATCCGGATCGTTCTACACGTACACTCATTCAGAGTCGCATTCTGTGCCGCTGGACCCGAGTATGAGATCCGCAGAGGCCATGGCTCTCTCTGGTAAACACTCAGCAGCTTATGATTTTATTTTCCATTTTTGATTTCCACTTTTCTACCCAAATTTACTCAAACTTGGGTCTCTCTTCCCAGACTTCCGCTTGCACGTGTCACTGTACTACCGCGAGTCTCTGGTAAAAGAGGTCACCACGAGTAGCCCTGATGGTTGCCGGATCTCGTCCGCTTCCTCCCCGTCGTCTCCGTCCTCCCCGTCGTCTCCGTGCTTAGAGGACAGGCATTTCGGCATGCCAGAACCCGTGCTCTTCCCGTTCCCGTTCCCCCAGTCGCACCGACGGGGTGCTGATAAGCTTTCCAACGTGCTGGAACGCGGCGTGCTGCTCTGGCTCACACCTGAGGGACTCTATGCCAAGCGCCTGTGCCAGAGCAGGGTATACTGGGAAGGACCGCTAGCGCAGTACTCAGACAAACCTAATAAGCTGGAGAAGGAGCAGACCTGCAAGCTCTTGGACACACAGCACTTCCTGACAGGTAAGAGTTATATTATGACTTATATTTGTGCTGGGAGCGACTTGCATGAATGAATAACGATGACGGTTAACTTTTAACGTTCCATGTGAATAAAACTACTTGATGTGGCTGTGGCAATAGTTCTAACATTTTCCTTTTTGAACATAAAACAAGAAGTTTATGGAGGTCTGTGAAATCCATTCCTTTCTGGATAAAAAAAAAAAACAAGCATAAAAGCATGTGATTGGCTGCAACGTTCTGCTTAAGAATATAATGTTGGCAAGAAGTTTCATTCTTGATTCTGATTGGTTGATTACATTTTAATCACAGTAGACACGTCCCATCATTTCAATACATTAACGATTGTATACTTATGGACTTTGAGTTGCGGCTGATGGTCCAAAACTATCTAAAATTTAGCAAAAATGGAAGGAGTCTCCAGTATCAGTGCTTTTATGCCCCTGGCGAACACATGTGGGTCAGAAGGACATCATTTGAACCATCAGACTGCAGGAACTTTCCTGGATTGAAGGTTCATAAACATTACAGGCTTTTTATTGGCTCATAAGGACAGCTGAGAAGGTTTCAGAATATTGCAGGAATGTTCGCATATTTCTGGTCTAACCTTGAATAATTCATGTTGTAAAAACACTTATGGTACATGTGGTAGCTCTGACATTAGTTGAACTTTAAAAAATCATGCCTGGGTTTTAGAATTGGGGTTTTAAAATGTCAAGTGAAGTGAATGGTGGTTAAAAAAGGATGTAAACATACCGACGGTAATGCTGATGAGGAGAATCATTAGTGTTTGTTGAGAAAAAAAAAAGAAAAGGGGCGGAGTTGAGTGATGATAAGAAAGAGCATGACCTTTAAGGAGCTTTGTCAATCAGCTGACATTGTCTTGTCATATGTTTTTGCTCACTTTCCATCCTAGAAAGGTTGAACTGGTTGAATTGTAGCTGTTAGTTGAGTGCGTAGTAAGATTGGAGACGATCATTTAACCCGGCGTACATGTGTTTACTCCACCGCCCCGCTGCGGTTCAGCCCCATAGTCTCACTCCGCTTAGTTCAGTGTCTCACATTAGTCACTTCAGTCACTCCCGAGGACTTTCCAAAACCTTTCAGGCGCAGGTTTTTTTTTTGTTGAACCGTCTCGATCTCTGATAGACCTGCAGCACTGACTACACCTGTCACAGTCGCTAAATGTCGTCTCGTCTCCCCGAACAAGTCATCTGTGCCCTTTTTGTTCAATGAGAACCGGGTCATGTGGACACCGTATTACTCATCAGGTGCTTTTGTACCAGTGGAGCAGAAGAGAACAGAATGACTTGGAGCACATATTAATTTTTTTTTTTTCTACCAGAGTGACAAAGAGTCATTATTACACATTTCTCAATTTCTAGTGGGTTAACCACATGACATTTTTAAGCAACGCAAGTCAGCACGGTGACATTATCAAGCAATTTTGATTAAAAAAAAAAACAATGTTTTAGTGTTTCCAATACATTACTGAAACGCTTCTTAGACAGAATATGGCGATCATCTTTTACAACATATCTAATATAACAACATTTTTATTAAGTTGTGTATGAACTTGAAAACTCAAAAAACCTGACAGACTTTCAGGAATCCTTTTTTTATGTTTTGTAACAAAAATACATTTAGAAATGTTCTCATATCTCAGCCATAAGTTAGAAAGCACCTTAATGTCATAGCTTTCAAAGGCAAATCTGTGCTTTTTTTTGTTCCGATTCAATGGCTAGTCTTACTTTTTGTAATTTATGCTTTTGTTTTGGATCACTTTTTGAACACCAGATTTCTTATTTAACAAATCAAGAATTTGCAAATAAATTTGTCTATATCGAGTTTAAGAAAAAACACCATTTTATAAATTTTTTTGCATTGATTTAACGGAAATGTATTAGACCTGTTGGAAGAGCTTAAATTTGTGCATTACAAGATTTTTCAATCAGCCATTGTTTGTTATCTTTGGAATCAATCATCAGTTTATACAGTAGGTACTGTACATTTAATGCTATGGAGCGTACGTTAGCACTTACATTTTTTCCCCTGCTTTAAACAGATGTAAGTTTCGTACATCATTAAACTTAAAATGACATCTTTATCTCTGGTGCTGTAACTGGAGACTCCTTCCACAATTGTAAAAAAAAAAAAAAACTCGCTCAACAGTCATTTTCTAATTCATATATCTCAAGCGTCCTTTTTTCAGCTATTGAACTGGAAAAGAAGCAACACATCATACAGTCCTGTAACTATTCTTCAGCTCACATAAAATTCCTTCATTTCGCCACAGAGTTGCAGGGTTACATACATAGCGGACGCCCGATGCCCAGGTACCAGGTGGTGCTCTGCTTCGGAGATGAGTATCCAGATCCTCAGCGACAGAGCAAGATGATCACAGCTCAGGTACGTTTAACATCAAAAGTTATCCAATGCTCAAAATAAAAAAAAGCTATTTTAAAGAAAGAATAGTAAATTATATAGAGAAAAGCGATCTCAAGTAATATCATTAAATTATGATAGAATATCATAAATGTCATTGTGTTAGAATTACTTTTTAGCTAAAGCTTTGTAGCGATTCTTTGTTTCTTGTGTACATATTTATTTTCTTATTAAAACAATATTTTAAAAAAATAAACATTCTACCTAGAATAAAATCTATTTTATACTCTACAAAAAAGAGTGGCATCCAAAATAATTGGAACACTTTTTACCAGAAAACATAACAGACATTAGATGTACTTTTTATTTTAAGTGAAAAAAAAAATCATCACAGGAGTATTCCATTAAGGGACATAAAAGAATGTACTGGCTAAACACAACCCTCAACGCCATTGTAAATGTAATCAGCTCAATTATAAAGATTAGAAAGTCTGATCGTATTATACAACCCGCAAGATATCCCGAGGAAAATATTTTGCTTCTATGGATGCAGAAATCGTTACTGTGTTTGCACATCCAAGCCCTCGGGGCACGATGTGACACTGTGCGCCAGAAAAACCCAGCAGTGCTTATCTGCATGCTGCTATACGACTCGAACTAAAATCTCTCGTAAACAAGTCAAATGAAAATCCGAGCCCACATCTAACACGAGTGGGACTTTTTAAAAATGAAATGGCACAGATTTGTTAGGAAAATCCGAAGCCCATGTCAGAGTTGATGAAATGTGGTGGATTTGACATAAAACTGTGCTCACTGGTGCGGAGAAGTCCAGACCGTCGGTACAAACATGTGGTCTGGTAACCACCAAACATTCGAAACGCTCCACATGCTGTGTCTTTTAGTGTACTTCAGTGTGTTGTTCCGGTATTAAGAATGAGATAACAGAAATTAAAATTTTTCTACAGAACAGCACGGTGTGTATTTGGTGGTGATCTGAGGACACATATGAAATTCGGCCTCAAACAGCTAACAAAGATAAACATTGATGCAATTGTTCAGCAGCAATCTAATTTTGTGAGAGAAATGGCTGTGTATGGTTAATGCATGCTTATATCTAGATATATATACAAGGTCTGCACTGAATGAAATGCAAAATGGGAGGTTGTTAAAATTGCACGTGTTGGCAGAGTAACTCATCCTCTCTCCAAAGTGGCCATCGTTTAACCCAACTCTCAAATCCTCTTTGAAAATCCCCTTTGTCGCAGCCGATGACCTCCCACTGCGTGGTTTGTCTTCAATGTTAGGTTCCCCTTCTTTAAAATTCTTCATTCATCTGTACACTTTGCTCTTGTCGATGGTGCAGTCTCTCCCTGAACTTTATGTAATGCAGTGGAAGACCATCAACCATGACAAAGGGGTTTTTCAAAGAGGACTTCAAAGTGTTATACAATAGCCATGTGGTATAAAGTTTCATCTAAATCTTCAATACTGGAGCTGGAATACCGTCCAGAAGTAGTTCCTTTTACTATTCCAAACGTCTTTTGGTTGAACACACCATAATAATATTTGTAATGAAACTAGAACTAGAATGGTCTCTATCAGAAATAAAAGAGGTTTCAGAAAGAACAAATGTACCAATGATTTTAAAGCAAATGAGTTTTACCTTTTATATTAGAAAAGAACAAATTTTCATAATCATTTATGGAAAAGCAACTAGTCTATACTGTAGATATGCTTTTATGCTGAAGTTGGCATAATTTCTAACCATTCAGCCCATTTTAAACTGCCATCGTGGACTTTATAGTAAAGTTAACCTGAACTTGTCGTAGTGGATGTAGTGAAGATTGGCAAGGTTGAATCCAAGACCAAACTATACAAGATCGAGTCAATAAGAGTTTTAAAGGAGGTCCAGACTAAGCAAGATTAAGTCAAGCTGAGTTATGAGGGGGTCTAGACTGAGCAAGATCAAGTCAATAAGAGTTTTAAAGGGGGTCCAGACTAAGCAAGATTAAGTCAAGCTGAGTTATGAGGGTGTCTAAACTGAGCAAGATCAAGTCAATAAGAGTTTTAAAGGAGGTCCAGACTAAGCAAGATTAAGTCAAGCTAAGTTTTGAGGGGGTCTAGACTGAGCAAGATCAAGTCAAAAAGAGTTTTAAAGGAGGTCCAGACTAAGCAAGATTAAGTCAAGCTGAGTTTTGAGGGGGTCTAGACTGAGCAAGATCAAGTCAATAAGAGTTTTAAAGGAGGTCCAGACTAAGCAAGATTAAGTCAAGCAGAGTTTTGAGGGGGTCTAGACTGAGCAAGATCAAGTCAATAACCGTTTTTGTATGGACCGAGTCTGATCAATATTGAGGCCAGGAGATCTTTTGGGGTTGAGACTGAGCAAGTTTGAGTCAAGATAAGTCTTGGGGGGCTGAGACTGAACAAGATGGTGTTGAAAAGAATCTTAAGGGAGTCGAGACTGGTCAAGATCAAGTCAAGTAAATTCTTGTGGGGGATCAAGGCTGAGCAAAATGAATTCAAGAAGAGTCTTGCATCTAGTCAAGGATGGATTTTTGGGGCTCAGGTGTGAGGAGGATTGAGTCAAGGAAGAGTCCTGGGGGGTGGGGGGTGGGGGGGTGGGGGTCAGGGTTAAACGAGATTGAGTCAAGAAGAGTCTTCTAGGAATTAAGGTGGAGCAAGATGAAGCCAAAAGAGTCTTATGGGGATCGACACTGAGCTAGATGGAGTCAGGAAAAATATTGGGTGATTCAGCCTGAGCAAGAACAAGTGAAGACACGTTTTGAGCAGGGTCAAGATTGAACAAGATTTAAGACCATCAAATCTTTTACAAGGCCAAGACCTTGACTTCTTTTAGTCCGCTTCATTCCTGCACTGCGGCAGTAAATCAGCTTTATTTTAGAAGAAGGAATGGCTGATTGACTTTGTGTTTAGATAAAGAAAGCTCTAGGTTGAGATTAAGACCACCTTTAGTGAGGTCAACCACCAAGATTGAGACACGTACAAATGGTAGTAAGACAATATAGAAAAACAGCTAAAGACAGAACTTGACTCAGGCCTACTGTTCTAGATGAATTTTGTGATGAATAACACAGGTCAAAGGAAATAATGTCAAGAAATGCAGCTTATCATTTTACAGAGAAGCAGGAAATAAGAGGAAATGCCTCTGTCCTGAAGAAGGTTTCACCCATGTCTCCTTTCAGAAACGTTAAAGTGTCCTAACATCACATTTTCTTTGTTGAACAACAGCACAGTATCCCTTGTTCATGTTACAATGGATACTATTGCACTATCCAAGCTGTGCAGGTTTACAGAAATAATGCCCAGCTTGTAACCAATCAGGACTATAGAGCAGCCAAGATACAGAGATTTAATCAGGGTTTTATCAGATAATTTGTGAATACAGAGTACCAGGAGTGCTGACATCCAATTTCATGATTTTTCTTCTCAGGTGGAGCCGATGTTTGCCAGACAGCTGGTGTACTACGCCGGTCAGACCAATGGGCATTACCTGCGGGGTTATGAGCTGCCCACTCAGGGAACCTTGCCGGTGGAGGAGTACCCGAGAAGTCTGCAGCACATGCAGGAGTGACGTCACGACCCGAACTTCCTGAGCCGGACTTGTCCAAGGACGCTATTTTCCTCCACTTTCTGCTGTTTCTCATCTCTAAAAACCATTTCAGACCCAGTGGGCAGGAGGATACAGAGGGACAGAGAGGTAACTGCGCTGCAGACGCTCGTCTACCTTCGACAGACTCGTGAACAGTAAATGCAAAGCTGTACACCATACAGTGCTATTACATTATTATGAATATGTATCCCAAACTGTTAAATACTGTCCTTGGTAAGCTTTTTTTTTTTTTTTTCTTTTGTATTTTTGTATTCAAAATTTGTACTACTTTTATACTTTGTGCAGAATCGTGTTCGTTTTCTTCCCTCTCAAAAATCAGCTGCCTCGTCTTTGCAATAGAAATCAAGCTACAGTAAATATGCTTCCTGTTTACAACTCGATCAGTCGCCTATTTATATTTGTACTGTATATTGTGTGTGATATGTGTATGCATGTGTGTGTGTATGTGTGCATGTGTGGTGTGAGTTCTGTAGGCGTCTAATCTTGAATGTATTTCCCTGAATGAAGTCTCTGTAGAAGTTCCCAATACTAAGAAATTCAGCTTTGAGACTTACTGTTATTTACAAGTTCGAACCTTTAATCAGAGACAGCCATCTTTTTCTGGTGCTCAGTGTGTATATGAGTGTGTGTGTGTGTGTGTGTGTGTGTGTGTGTGTGTGTGTGTGTGTGTGTGTGTGTGGTAGACTGAGTGCTGATGGGAAACTGTCACATGCAGGTTACTGGCCACAATGCTGTGGTAAAATGGTGTGTAAAAAGGTCGAGAGAGAGGAGGGGAGGGGAAAGACATCAATGCATCTATTTTTCTATTTCTCTCTCTTTTAAAACAAAAAAAAAATCAGGAACGTTTTGTAAAGCTGTATTTTTTTTTACTTTGGTATTATTACTTTTCTATAATCATGCAATGAATGAAAAATAAAGATTTCTCTGTTTCATAATCTTTCTGAAATTATTTGCTTTCATATAAGCCAATGGAATGTCTGTGTGTGTGTGTGTGTATATATACTGTATATGTGTGTGTGTGAGTGTGTGTGTGTGTGTCTGCCTACATTTGTATATCTCTATATCTGCATGACTATTCATGCATGTACAAAAGCTTCTCACCCTCAGTGTGCATGTGTTTGAGTGTGTGTGTGTGTGTGTCCCTTAGCCTGTTTAACATGCAGCTATGCTTGAGTTGACGGCATTCGGGGGGTGGGGATGCGGTTTAGGGGGTAATAGAGAGACAGAGCGGGTGAGATAGAGATAGAGAAGGAGAGAAAGACAGGAAGTTCGATTCACAGGTGCACAGGAAGACCGGCCCACAAGAAAAACAAAAAGACGTAAGACGTGAGCATGGCGGGGGAGCAGGAGGGGGGGGTGGGGATAAGTAGGGTCTGGGGTACTGCCTTTATGGCCGTTGCGTGTTTTCACACTGTACAGAAGCGGGAGTCATGTACTGTCTCTGTGGTGTTTGTGTTAGCTATTCAGGATTTCTGAATTTAAGAAATGCATTCATTTTGACACATCAATTAAATGTAATAGAAGTAATGCATAGTGACCTGAGTGCAAATGTTTGCACACCTTTAGTAATGACAAATATATTCATTGTAACTACGTGTCTCAGTGTGTTAGGATTAAAAACACAACGATATACAGTATGACTGTGAGAGTGCAGTATATCGCTGATGTCTTGCTCCATGGATAATTACACATTAATCAATAATTTACACATTAATCAATAATTTATTTTTTTTTACAATCAGGAGCCTATAGAATATAGCTCTATTTGCTCCATAAGCACTCTCTCATGGCTTTGACCTCAACTTCCTGGTATATGTGATGATGAAAAGAATTTAATTGCACAGTGACTAATAATGACTTACATTCTTCAGAACTCAATTAAGCCACGAGACGCTAAATCGAGGTCATGACTGGAGAATGTGTGTGGGAGATGTGTAGAAGATTTTTATCTCAGGACAAATTTAAATGGCTTTTTGTTTGTCTCATCCATGATATAACGCCAGGGTTTATTTAAGTGTAATGTGTTCCATTGTAAAGGGAAAAACAAGCATGACCCAGATGAACTGACAGATGAGTCTTGTATATTTATATAATGAATAATGAGCATACATTTTCATATTCTGTAGCTTATTTGATTTAAATGCATTCACAGCATTTGGTAAACATTTCAGCATGACTGAGACACGCCTCTGTTTTACCCAAACACCACCCCTGAGCATAACTCCCAAACGAAGGTGAAGTCCAAAGTTATGTCTGAGGATAATCCAATCTCAACACACCCTTACTTTAAGAGTATACTTTACTCAAAATCAGCCTTCTTTCGGGTCTTTTGGGGTAAAAATGAATTATATTGTATCATAAGGGTGTACAAACTTTTGCACTTGAGTCCAAAATGAAGTCACTCAAAAGTTTTGGCACTTTGCGCACTACACTTCCAAAAACTGAAAGCCTTGAGCTGCTATTCTGTTTACAGTCTAAGTGGTGTGACGTCACTTTCTGGTAAATGACAACACAGCGCGGTTAAAGGACATGGTGGGCTCGCGCTTTTAGGGGATTCCTCCTCACAGTCACCGAAGCGTCTCTCTCTCTCTCTCTCTCTCTCTCTCTCTCTCTCTCTCTTTGAAGCACCTGCCATAAAACGTGCTGCTATTTCCTTGATGTTGTCTTTCAAGCAAAACGTCTGCCCTCTATAGGCTTTCTGCTGCCCACGCAGGACGTCCCACCCAGCGGCGCAATTCACAAACACTCACACTCTAAGACAAGCCGTTTCAAAGAAAGCACTTGTTTTCTTTGAGGATGTCTCATTCTGATTATCAGAACTCCTTACTTGATATGAAGCTCCTGAGTCACCAAAAACCATTCGAGGTTTAGAAACTCCCTGAGAAGGGGCAAATAGAGCAGTCAGGCACAGCTTTAGGTCAGAGTTTCATGTCAAGTATTCTGTCCGAATGTGTGACTTAGAGCTGGCACTATCACGAAATTAGCTCGCACGCTCATGTATCATGGGATGATTGCTTTAGGTCACACCTGATCCGGTTCCATATACCAGAATTCAGACTAATCCTGCCCACTCTTGTAGTTATTATGCAATAGTTTTCATTTATCTCCAATGGCCTCAGACACATTGAGTTAGTGCTGTTGATGAAAATATTAAAAAACTAGTCATTCATGTAATGCACAATGACTCTGACCAGGCTAAAGTATTTTATCCGAACTGGTGTAAATGAAAACAGGAAATGAATCACGAGGATCCGTGTAAGCGCAAAACACTCTTTCGAATTAATGATTCTTCATCAGAGAAATGAAATAAAAATACCAGAGTGAGAAAAAAAGACAAAAATTAAAAATTTGTCTTACATTTACATTTTGGAATTTGTCAGATGCCCTTATCCAGAGCGACTTACAACAAAAGTGCTTTATAGTTTCCACCATCCAACCCTAGTTACCCTTGGTTACTAGGTTACTAACTAAGTACGATCAGTTAAACACTGTTGGGAAGTTTGTTTTTTGAGGTGGGAGGTGGGGTCTTGTTTGATTAGATCAAGTACTGAAGAAATAGATACATCTACAAGTTACAAGTATGTGAGTCTTGTAAGGCAAGTCAAGTCAAGTAGGCATTTATTGTCATTGCAACCATATCCAGTTCAGTACACTGTGAATCGAAACAGCGCTCCTTCAGGACCAAGGTGCTACACATAACATACATTAACTAGCAAAACTAGCAAAGAACTAGACAAATTGAAATGGAGGAATATAGACATTTACGACAGTGAAGCAAAAATATTCCAATGTTGAAGGCTAACTAATAAATAAAATCGCACAAGCACCTCCGTTTCTGGGTTTTGGCTTACGTTACTGGTAATAATGAATTCATACTAATGAAGAAGTTAGGCTAGTTAGTTAGTTGTTTAGTTGATACCAGCTAGGAGTAATAAGAGTTACTGTTTAATATAATTTCTTCTTCTTTTTTGACAAAAAGGCAGTTAAGTATAAAAGCACCTTAACCCACTAATAAGGTGGATCCCCAATTTAGTTGCCTCTCAAAACTCAACAGTATAACAGAAATGCATTTATTCATTTCACTCCTGAAAGTGATTGTCACACCAAGTGGTCCAAACATAGCACAAGTCGAGTAAGTGCAGAAGCTTGATTTAGTCATAATGCAACACAAGCACACTATATAGAAAAACGTGTTGTTAAGTGACAAGTCACGGCAGGTGTCCAACAATATAATAATAATTACTGCTCAGTTTTTTCCCTAAATCTGACGGTTCAATCAATCAGATGCACAGGCTTATGACTTTATCGTGTACGAGTTTACACAATTTTATGTTATGAATTTCTGCTTTTTTTTTTTTGGTCTTGGGTTTGGTCTCACATTGTATAAAACGATCAGTTGACGGGGCGTGTCTACCAAAAAGTGTCCCCGTGAGAACGCTTTTGTCGTTGGTTAGAAATCCAGTGACGCCAAATGGTAAACAAACCTTGTGACGGTCTGTTTGGAAAGCATGTCAACACAGAGACAGCTAGTTAACTGATTAGCTAGTGTAAGCAGCCTGTAGTTATTCACATGGCTTTTCTGTAGTGCTACAGCTCTGTTCTTTGGCTCAGTTTAGCATGTTCTATCTACAAAACAAAAATGGTTGATTTACTTCTTGCAGGGATTCAATTAAAGGTCAAAGCCTTTCTCAAAGGTGATAGAGTCAACCTCGGGCTGGTTGTTTTGGATTTTCCCTCTTAGCGAGCCCTGAAAGTTTCCCAAACAATATCAGATTACAGAACTTTTATGTCAGAAACCCTTATCCATCTCATTGCAATGCACATCTGAACAATGCTCGAGGACCCAACAGTGGCACTTTGGTGGTACTGGGATTAGATCCTGTGGCCTTATGATGTCTGACCTACTCCGACCCTGATGACACTGAATTCCTTGGCATATAATCACTCACCATTCTGATTCTTCTGTTAAATTCCAGTAAAGACATATTTTGCTGACAGATGTTCTCATCTGAAACCGTCTCTGATGTTATCTCCAGCGCGATGAACTAGCAAAGGAAATGGTTATCAGAAAATAGCTTCCTCCTGGCATAGGGATGGTGGGCTTGTTCACTCACATTTCACGCAATACTTTCTGCAATAAAACAACCAAAACTGGTTTCATAACTGCTTCAAAATGAATGAATCCTATCAACACATCAAGAAACCACTGGGCTGAAGATAAAAAAAACAGATCAGAGGTACAGGTTATTGTGTCTTCTGATTAGGGATTTTGGGTTTTGGTTGGTCAGAAGGTGTTGATTAAAGGTGTTAAATGTACGTATTGGAAACTAAAGCTGGCCAAACAGTCAGAAGCTGCATTTAAAATTTTTTTTTAATTAATTCATGATTGTAATTTTTTTTAACAGTAATTATGATCTTAAAGCCCAAAGTTAAAAGTCCAAAAATTACAGTAATGTCAGTCTGTCTTTTGCACCAGAAGTGTCTGTGTTTATCACCGTCACTCGTCTGCTAATAGTGCGGTCGATAAGTTACGGATTCTCTCGAGTTATAAATGAGTTTTTCCTTTCCATTTGCACTCTCAAAACAATGCATTTAAACAAACAGCCGAATCATCGGCGGCAAAAACATTGCCAAGAAGTCAATGAGTTATGATTGATGGCTGATGATAAATAATACTCGAGCTCTGATCTGCCTGATGACGGCGTTTTTCCATTCTCAAAAATTGCTCTGAGCCAGAGTCGGGTCAGGGGATTTCAAAGATTTGGAGACGCATGCTAGTGGAAACAAACAAGTCTATGAACAAGAGCTCATGATTCCCTGAAAACACAACACAACACACACACACACAGACACAGGATGGACTTTTTTTGTTGTTGTTTTTGGAAATATATAATATTCCTATACGGGTAACATCATGCATTAGAAAGGAAGATTTTTTTTTCCTGTATTATTATTTTTTTTTTTTTCAGATTTAGGATTTTAAAGCTTAGCTAAAGATAAAGTGTTTGAACAACAGGACAAATCCTGAAGTTGTTTCACAAATAATGCAAATAAAAATACAACTCTTTGAATATTTTAAAATCTGAAAATGAAATTTGGAAAGAATTAACACATTAGTATCTAATGTGTGTGTCTAATGTGATTAGATTATTAGACCTTTGATATACTTATATAGAATATAATTATAGAAATATCAATATCTACAGTTTTCTTTAACAGCAAGTTTGTGACTTTATTTAAAAAAAAAAGGAAACTGCTGCGCGATATGAAAGTTAATGCTATAAGAAAAAAAGAATACTGATAATCCTGGTGTTTATGTTACAAATGTACAAATTTTTGTTTGAAAATAATGAATATTTAAGTGAATTATTATATTTTGGTCATATTTACATTAGAATTAAAATATAGTATTTGTGGTAAAAAAAAATGTCTAAATGTAGCAAATAAAAAAAGTAGTTGTATTTACATTTTAAGAGGCTGGATCATCTCTTTGAAAAAAAAGTTTAAATAAGTAAGTCAAATGAGTGTTTTACAAAAACTAATAAATGATATGTTCTGTACATTTAGGATGAAGAGACAAACAACATTTCTCAAATTTGTTCATATTACTATTATTACTACAATATTAGAATTTAATACTAGTATTATTATTAATATTCATTTGATATTAATTATGACTTTTAATTATAACAGATTCTAAAGAGCTACACTTCATCCTGTACTGATTTGTAATGTTTTTTTTTTTTTTTTTTTTTCACCGTCCGTGTAACTAACAAACAGTGAAGAGACAACGGTGTGAATTCGCGCCCACGACCTTTGTGTGAAACTAAATGTCTGTATTTAAAATGCCGAACCTGCTGACCAGCCAGGTGTTTCACATCCACTTTCCCACAACCTCTTTCTGTGTCTCCATGGAAACCTGGCCTCATTCTATTGGACGACCTGTTCGCTGTGGTCGCACGTACCGGACGAGACCGTTTGAAAACTATGGCGAGAATGAAAACACAAGATACCGAACAGGGCGATTAGCTGCACACCAACACGCCAATTAACTCTGGTTTAATTAAACGCAGTGTTTAGTTGTGACTGAAGTTCCAAGTAACTGTCCTAATATTTCCCGGGATTATTAGGGTTTTCAATTAATCTGATGTTCAAATTAGACCTTATAAAAAGTTGACGTATGAAGCACTGGCTGATGTCCTGTGTATACACTCAGACAGTTTTAGCGTTACTCAGAAATATTTAGGGAAGAGAAAGTTTCACTATTATGTTCAGGGATGTGTGAGGAAGCAAGAAAGGTGACAGCATTAATGTGCTATTATACACACAATTTATTAAGTTGTGCATAATAGTAAATAAAATGACAAAAGCATAATGTGCAGGAGCAAGTGCTATTCTGTAAGATGCTGAAGGATGACCGTGGACAACATTTTAGTCATTACAACTACAATAAACTTGTCTATAT
>JAQKPX010000001.1:6818180-6828807 GCA_030068255.1 Clarias angolensis
ATTATTATTATTATTATTATTATTATTATTATTATTATTATTATTATTATTATTATGGTTATCCTTGTAAAGCTTCTCCATTACATGTCTACTGTTGAAAGCAATGTACAAATCAACTATTATTAAATTAACACAAAGAAAAAAGTAACAAAGAGCAGGGGTATCTCAGTAGTGATGGTGTTGGACTACTGATTGGCCAGCAGTAGGTTCAAATCCCAGCACCACCAAGATGCCACTGTTGGGCCCTTGAGCAAGGCTCTTAACTGCTCAGATGTATAATGTGATAAACTCTACCAAATGTTGTAAATGCAACGTAAAGTATTTTGCTTCAAACATAGTGCTAATGTTAAGCCTGTTGTTATTATTGTTACAATCATCTAGGGTAATGTTTAAGTGTTTAGTGATTATGGTGTTGTTGGTCAGTTTCAGTTTAGAATTTTTGATTGGTTCATGATAGTGGTGTCTCCCTTTTGTTTTCAACGCACTCCTGGAACTTTGAAGGTGGCAGACTGTACACCGCTGTTTGATCACCGTGCATGAGAAAGCTGCGTAAGGACTGCACGAACTACCCCGGTACATTCAGTTCCACCTACCACTAGCCTTAGTAACCAACCCGCCGAAAAGGAAAATGCCACTGAATCAATGTTAAGGGACCCTTCCCCAGCCAGGATCTCCACTGTGGTTACCGGAGGAGCAACAGTCAATGTTAAATCCTGTATGCGACCCAAGAAGGACTTAGCAGGGCCAGCTGGCCACGACTGCAAGCATGCTGTTGAGGACCCTGCAGGAGCCACTGCCTACATGAGTCCACTTCGTTATTCTGCCACCACAAACGCTTGCCAGTCAAGTGCATGTATGCCAGCTGGCACTGTCTCTGGATGTGCACGTGCACATTCTCTCTTCTCTTCTCCCCCTTCTTTTCTTTCTCCCTCCTTAAAATCCCTTTCTTTCCCCATTTCTCTGATTAAAACTACCCTTTTCCCGTAAATCCTCTGTGGGTCTGGTGCGCCCGGAGTTAAGGATCTTACAATGTTATATGGTATATATGACACATTATATCTACGCAACATTATCACAATGTTAAAATGCCATCTAAACACATTCCACATTCAATTCCACATTATACTCAAAGATGAATAAAATATCAGATAATCTTGTCCAGCTGTTTTTTTCATGATTGGTAAAAAAGGTTTTCACATTGACATTCAAACTTATATCATATATAATACTATCAAAACTCTGTACGGGAATGCTGGGTGTCAAGTGGGAATACAGCATGCAAGAAATGGCAGTTAATTCCTGAGAAAAGTACATTTATTCACAACTCATAGTCATGTCACATTCTGATATTAGGAAGAAAACCAGAGAACTTGGAGGAAACTAACATGAAAATGTATAAAAGTAACGTCTTAGCTCAGCGTGGACTCTGGAGTGGTCAGGTGGAAATGTTGCACCGTGCTGGCATGGACCGATTATGTAAAAATGTTCTCATGGTTTAAATATGTCAGGTTGTGGGTGGGAGCTGCTACTCATTACTTTTTAAACACCATGTCTATAATGTTTACACACTGTTCTGTGCAACAGAAAAGAAGGAAATCTTGCCATCATATGAAAGTGAGCAAAACCAAAGTACTCCTATAAAGCAATATTGGCCCACATGTCGAGTCGTTCCCACTGACTGATCTCACGTCAACTATGGATTCAACGATATTGTAAACGTCAGCTGTTTACCCAAGTGCAGCTCCATCAAAGGCTGTTTGATTAAACATGGGGCCTCCCATGGAGCGTGTTTGAGTTTGGTGTTTTACTGGACTGTTTGGTTTCACCATCGACTTCATGAAGCTCCATTGAACACTCTGTGGCATAGATCTGAAAGAACAGGAACAAAAGCTCTGTCTAGCCCTGCCATCATACGTCCTGTTGAAAGTGTGACCATGAAAGGTTAGGTTTTCTTTAAACTAACAGATCATATGCAGCTCTGATGGTTCCATGCGGTACCAAGTTTGAACTTTTTAAATGGTTAGTTTGTACAGGATGTGCAGTCATTATAAGGGTCATATGCAAATATTTTGGTTGACCTTTAACAAAGTAACCCATCAATGGTTTCGACTTTATTGGGATTTGTTATGAACAAAGCTGGGAGGTTCTTGGAACAATTGAAGTTGGTGTGGTTGAATAGATATCTTATTCAGAGCAACAAGAAAAAGAAAAAAAAAAACAAGAGGAAAAGGTATCAATTCTAACCTTATTCATTAAGTATTTTTATATAAATTAAATAGTGTAGATCGTTTTCACTTTGTGAGATGATGAGAGGTTATTACAGTATTATTACACTGAGCGATTTGTATGCATCTTTAATGATCGTGCTTTATAGCATCGAGTCTCATCATAGAAATATTAAAATATAAAAAAAAACATGCATTTTTAATGTTAATTCTGATAGATAGACAGCAAAACGTGTTCAATATCCTGACACCTATACTCAACAGCTGCACTAACGTACAGGCTAGAAACAAATGAGCCACAATAAATAAATGAATAAATAAATAAATAAATACAAAGATATAATATCCAGGATATAAAATTCATATTCCTGCTACCCATTTATAAAAGCCAGCCTGTATGAACAACATAGAATAACATTGCGACTATTTTTTAGTCAATTAGCAAAACAGAACAACAATAATGACTGAAAAGTAAATAATACTCGAGTACTGTTAATTCTCATGCATAATGCCATCTGAGGTGAAAGTAATGAATAATAATAATCAAAATAAAAACTGACATATTTAAAAGCTTAGTCACGCAAAACCCCCTAAACTAAACTATTATGTCTTCTGTCAAATATTGAAACGATCGGACTCTTTGCAGGAGATTGGCAGCAGAGACAGTAGATGAAAGTCATAAATCTTTTCTCTCTGGGTTTGTGTACAGTGCAGGCTCTTCAGCGAAGAACTCAGAGAAGCCCATCATCACCCCTATGCTCACGGTTGTTTACGTTCGGGCCTGCTGGTTGCGCGCTCCAAATTACTGGAAGCAATTTTATCCTGGAAAGCCACGCGTAAACACATTGGGGGGAAATTAGAGGGTGCACATGTCTGTAAGCTCTGATTTACAGCAGAACCCAGCCTGCACAGCGGCCCGCTACAGACCACACTAAGCGCACTGTTTATTTGGACATGGCGGCTGAGAGCGAGTGGTGCTTCAGGCCAGCATTTCGTGGAGGAATACCCACCGTGGCGTTCTTTGCCAAGCGAAAATTACCCTTTTCCTCCAGAGTTGGGCCACAGTAGGTCAGTGTCAGGATAATTAGGGATCTATGAAGTGGAGTCTGAACTTTCCCTTAAATAACCAAAACCCAGTTTGGACTGGTGCGTAAGTATAGTCTTCCTCAAATGTAAACCAAATTATTAATATATTAAACATTAATATAAAGATATTGAAAATAAGAGCAAAGATCAGGCATTTAACCAATAACCTACATGAAACCTAGACGTGACCTTTTTTTTTTTTACTTCACTTTTTCACATGTGACATGTTTTATAGCTTTTTGATTTAAATATTTAATTTCACTTTTTAATTTTTTTATTTTGTGTGTGTGTTTGTAAGTTTAACTAATCTTTATACTGTATATTGATGTGGCGTTTAACACACTATTATTTTTGTATTGTATTGTATTTTTTTTATTTCACATGCCATGACAAAAAAATAAGCATGTTGTTTTTCAGTTTTCTTTATGAAAATATGCAATTTGCTTTACACAAACTGATTTTTATACCATCATTTTAAAATCATGTAATTTTCCTTACAAATATTTTTTTTATATTAGTTTCATTTTTTTTGACAAAAGTGATTTAAAAGGACTATAAATGTGTTTTTTAATCCATGTGATTTATATATTTTACATTTTTACATATTTGTTTTTTTGACTGTGTTCAAATAATTTATTTCTTCTCACAATGCAGACAAGGCTCACACATCCACATCCACATTCTAACTGAAGAAGGTATTTAACTTACACTGTCTTAACACTAGGCTACATGTGATCCAAAAAAAAAGTCTCATAATGTAATTCTGAAATGCGATTCTCTTTTTTTCTGTTGTGCTTTTTTTTCCCCTTCTTTTTTCTCAGGCAAGCTTAAAAGGTTTTCTTCATTCCAGAAAATTCTGCATCATTATGAAAGAGCAATTGATCCCTCTTTGCCTGTTTGAGTGTTTCAGTTGTTAAACCAACAGTGAAGAGTCCAGATTAACTGAATCTATGAAAACATCTATGATGGTTGTTTACATTCAGAAATCCCAATGTATGTCAGTTAATATTTAGCGATGGCAGTTCCGTAGCTTTGTCACTCACTTACTTCCTGAAGTGTCAGGTGTAAGGCTTAACCAGCATGCACTTATAGGGAATTCCATTAGAGTTACAGATCTCCGTGCCTCTGACATCTTCATACATCAGTTCCGTCAAATGTGACACAAAGGATAATCCAGCTTAGTTTTAACCGCTCTCGAGCTGATGAGACAAAACAAACAGCTTCACACATATTTGAGATAATTGATCGCCCTGTTTGCGTAGTCTGAGTTATTTTTAGGGAAACGTTTATTTTATGTCATGTTTATGAAAATAGTTGTGATGCTTGAAATTTGCACATGTCACGAAAGGTGATTTTTACACTACAGACAGTTGAATTGAATAACTATGTCGAGACTGAGTCAGTAAATTATTTTTAAAACAGAAAATCCATTCTATCCATGTAATACCCTTCTCTTTGCGCTGGTGTGTGTGTGTGTGTGTGTGTGTGTGTGTTTTCACAGTCTCTGTTTTCTCTCATGCGTCACACCCTGAAATGGCTAAACAGTTTTCCTTTGGAAACAAAGAAAAGCACTGTGTTTGGGCCACTGATACACTGTGCTATAGAAGTGTTTACACCACACTGCTGTTGAAGTCTCAATCCTGATTGGTCGGTTGATTAATTTTCTATATTGGCACCTCTGACAGTGGCTTAGGCTCTAATTTCAATAACAAGTTTATATCGATCAGCCATAACATTAACACCACCAGGAGGTGAATTGAATAACATTGACTATCAATTATATACCAATAAACTGGTGACTGGATCATTGGCCACCCAAGGCCCATCTATGCCCGCGGGGACCAATGACCAGCTTGTCTTGTCCGATCTCACCGAAAAGCCAATGCAGCAGAAACTGGCAAAAAACATAAACACTGGGCATTATAGAAAGATATCAGGACACCCAGCATGTGTTAATCCTTCACTAATCTTTATCAGTGTCATGGTAAACTATAGATTTTGAATCATTGGACTGTGAAGTTCCACGTTTCTGTTTTTTGGAGTGTTTCTGATTGAATTGGTGCCCATTCATTCTGTAGAGCATTTATGACATCAGACAGTGATGTTGGATGAGAAGGTCTGGCTCACAATCTCCATTACAGTTCATCCCAAAGGTGCTCGATGGGGTTGAGGGCAGGGCTCTGTGTGAGGGCCAGTCGAGGTTCTTTCACATCGTGGAACTCATCAAACCGTGTCTTTATAGTCCTTGCTTTGTGCACTGAGACACAGTCATGTTCGAATAGAAAAGAACCTTCCTCAAACTGTCTCCACAAAGTTGGAAGCATAGCATTGTCCATGTCCGTTATCACCGAAATGAGGATGGGTTTCCTATTGAGTCTGGTGCCTCTCAAGGTTTCTTCCTATTGCCATCTCAGGGAGTTTTTCCTTGCCACCATCACCCTAGGCTTGCTCATCAGGGACAATCTCACAATCTCATTATTATCTAAACACATTTTTTTCTCACTCATAAACACTTCCATAAATTTTCTTTTCATTTTGTGAAGCTGCTTTGAGACAATGACCATTGTTAAAAGCGCTATATAAATAAATTGAATATATGAATATGAATATATGAAACAAGATGTCTTGGTATGCTTCAGCATTAAGATTGTCCTTCGCTGGGGATAAGGGCCCTGACTGAAACGCCTGAATTTAATAATGAACAGGTTTGGACAAATACTTTTGTCCATATAGTGTATCATGAATATTGACCATTAATTTTTTTTACATATTTGTAAAATTATTTATTAACCTATTGGCAAAAGTTGTTAAACATACATATGTATAGTACTTAAAATATAATCTATACAATTGTGGGGGAAAAAAGTATTTTATGCATTTATTTATTCCCTTGAAATATTATTAAATTCAAAAATGTTAAATCTCTATTTGAATAGATTTTACTCATCACGCATTCACTCTTTGTCTATATTGCTTTATCCTGTATTCAGGGTAACGGGGGGGCCTGGAGCATATCCCAAGAGACTTAGGGCACAAGTTGGGGTACACCATGGACAAGGTGCCAATCCTTCGCAGAGCACACACGTACGCTCACTACAAGCAATTTGGAAATGCCAATTAGCCTAATCTGCAGGTCTTTGGACTGTGGGAGGAAGCCCACCAAGCACAGGAAGAACATGCAAACTCCATGCACACAGAGATGGGAATCAAACCTGCCTGGGAATAGATCCCAGAACCTAGAGGTGCAAGGTGATTGTGCTAACCACTAGATCACCCTAATAGATTTTACATTTATTTAAAATTTTAGAAAATGTGAAAATTCATTATAAAAACTAATTAAAGAGGCTGGTAGCATAAACGCATTTAACGGTTACAATTATGTACGTCTTAAAACTGTGAAATACAAAATACAGATTTTATTTGCTTTATTTAAATTATACGAATGATAGTTTTAGGTAAGTCAAAATGAAACCATTTAAATAAATTTATGATCATCTGATTAGTCTCAAATAACTTAAGAGTACCAAATAAATAAATTAATTAATAAATACAACTGATTTATTCGCAGACATTTTCAGATGACTCTGCCATTGTATCAGGAATGGTCAAGAGGGCGAGTACAGAAACGTGGTGGACAACTTTGTTAAGTGCAGACAAAAGAAGTTGCAAATAAATGTTTCAAAGACAAAAGAACTGGTGTTGGACTTTAGGAAGCAGAAAACATTCGCATAATTGGGACTGAGGAGGAGATTGAAGAAAGCCATAAGTAAGCTATAAATAATCTATAAATAATCTATGGTCAAAAACATATGATCCATATTAATGGTCCAAAAACACTCATGCGCTGTATAAAAATGGTCAATGCCACCTATACTTTCCCAGGGGACTCATTTATGGGTCTTCCAGTGTCTACAGAACCATGCTGTGGATATTTCACGACTCAGTGTTTAGCAGTGCCATCTTCGATGCTGTAGTGTGTTGGGGTAGCAGAGTAAAGACAGCCGATGCCAACAGGCTCAACAAACTTATTAGAAAAGCTGGCTATGTCATTGCAGGGGAACTGGACTCTCTGGCGGAGGTGTCTGAAAGAAGAATAATGAAGAAACTTCTCAGGATTCTGAACAATATGTTCCATCCGCTGCATGCCCCCCTTCTGTAGGGGGGAGAGCTAAAATATAGTCACAATCTATAAACGATAGGTGTACTAACCTTACCACTGCAATTTGTATGCCTGGTTTCTTCAATATCATTTGCAATAAAATTTAACAATATCATACTGTATGTAACATCACTTAGCAATTTCATGTGTAATATTACTCGTCATTTTTGCTACGTAAATTCTATACCAGAATCTGGTTTCTGCTATCGATTGCTGCATTCTTCTTTTGTCAAGTTTGTGGATTTTTTATTGTCATTTGATTTGATTTAGTACTTCACTGTGTGTATCTTATCTTATCACATCTTATCTTTTTTTTTTTATTATTATTTACAAGTTTTATTGCAATTTTACATTACAAACCTAATTTGTTGCCAAACATAACTTTTAAGAGTACTCGTTCCTTAAGGTACTTTGTTTTGGGGCCCTACACCTATCATTCAAGTCATTCTTGCCTATTTTTTTTTACTTCTTTTCATATACAGTACAAGACGTAAGTGAATACAATGGCAGGTGGATCATGTCACTCCCAACAAAGCACCTCATTCTCAGTAAAAATTCCTTCACTCTTGTTTTTGGAGCAACATTTTAATGGGCTTGGAATTTTGAATTGTGTCACAGAGTGGTGTACACATTAACACAGTGATCCTGCCACGCCTTAAGTCCAATCAACACATGAGGGGTGCGACAGGAGGATAAACATGAAGAACATGAACATGTCAAACCTTTGTCATTGTGATACAGGTCAACAAGTGGCTCTCTAAAAAACATTGACTTCACCTGAGCTTGGGTGTCATCTGTGGTGAAAACAGATTACCCCACTGAGCCGCCCTCTCATTACAACACACACACACATACACAAACACACTGAAAATGCACATCAAAAACACTTTGTGTACTAGATAACAAAGCTAATCACCTCTGTCCATGTTTATAAACCTCATATACCTTGACTATAATATAACTAAAATTTCCCTTTAAAAAACATACATCACTAAGTATGAATCTGAAATGTAAGAGTTCATTGCTCGTCCTCGTTTGATCAACCTTGACTCTCATCTCTGCTCGTGTGTACGAATAAGAATGCCATCAGTCAGAAGACAGGAATGCAGACATCGCTCCACATTGCTACACCAGCACACAAGATAGCAGAAGCGTGTGAAAAGAAATGTGAGGATGGTGCCATCGAAAAGGTCACAACCTTTTTGCGATCAGGGTGTGAAGAGTTTGTACATGTTTTCTCAAATTCATGCCCAGAAACAGCAAAACGCTTCCTGCTAACACCATTCAAATTCAAATATTCAAACAAACAAACAATACCCTGAAATCAGGTTCCCACATAGGCCTCATGATTTTCTGCTCTTTTAACTCAGGCATCTAAACATCTTCAATTAAAAGCTTCTGAATCACTGAAAAACTAAAGCAACCTGAACCATTCATACGATTCACTTCTACTCATGTGTGATTCTTTTTTTCCTACATGCTTCATTTACAGAATTTGTAAACATTTACAGTAAATTTATTATCCAACATGAATTTTTTTAGCTAATGATGCATGCAGATTCACAAATGGTTCATTTATTTTATAAATAAATATAATTTTTTACAATTAAATAACGAATAAATAATGGTTCATTTATTTCAGAAAATAAACAAATAAATGAATGAATAATAGAATAAAAAAATAAAAAAATAATGGCATTTAAAATTATTTATTCATTTTAAATAAATGAATTTTTTAAAGAAATGATTTACAGATTTTTTTTTGTAATTAATAATTATTGCTTTATTCTTACATATGACATACAATTTATTTAATTCCATGTATTTTTTTTTTTTATATATAAATGATTTACATACTTTCATTTGCAATTTTCATATTTCATTTTAAAGATAAATATTTGTTTTAACTGTTAATGTTTTTACATAATTTACTTAATTTCATGTTAGAATATTATTGTATTTGCATTAACAATTCACATATTTTCATATGCAATTTAATTTTTATTTTTTTATTTTTTTTTATAAATAATAAACTTATTTTCACGGTCATGTATTTTTGGTCACATAATTTCTTTTGTCCATTTCCCATTTTATATTTTAAATGACTAATTCTTTCTGTATTTCACATAATAATATTTATATGCCTAAGTTATTTTCAGATATGGTTTTAAAATTTGACTTTTAAAATTCATTTAATTAAAATAAAGTTTTTTGGGGGCTTTTTTTTTTTCTTTTTTACATGATTCATTCATTTTATGTATAATTTTCATCAATTAGAAAAAAAAAATATTTTAACATGGTATTGTTTCACACTTCAGATAATTCCACATATTATTTTTAATTATAATTAATTTTACATGGATCCCCACCCACAACCCAAGCAGTTGATGTTTTTACATACTTTTATTTTTCATTTTTCCATGTGCAGATAAAATGTACTTTTGTTTTTCAAGATGTTATTTTCTGGCATGATTCATTCATTTTCACACGTGATCTCATATTGTTTACATGATGCCACAAGTGTTTATGTGGTCACTTTCAGATCATAACAGGTTGAAATGTACCATCATATGTTCTTCATGTGTTGTTTACATACTCACATCAACATGAAAATGAAATGTGCGTGATTTGGTTACAAAAGCTACAAAGGGAAATGTTTGGGTTAGGACCGGGTTACCACTCGTATGACTTCCTTTTGTGTGAAATCAAAAACAAAATCCAGCCCGCATGCCCTCACTTGTTCAAATTTGTACAAATCTCTTACGAAATCAAGTTACACACTCTAGATCAAGCCAACGATTAAGCCATTCGATACATTCGGAGTACTGAAACACAATATCCTAAGTTCATCCCTGCTCTTCTTCTCGTATCTATAACTTAAATTCACTCGGGGTTAAAGTGCATATTGTTCAAAAACAATCCACATTAAAAACAATGGCGTGACAGTGTGCGATTAGCACTTTACCACATTCGCTGTCTTTCATAAGCCCATGAATGTCACGAATGACAAAACGCATGTTATTACTACATACACTTGTGTCAGACGTTGCTATGATATATCACAGTCGTGCCAGGGCATGCACACTCTCTCTTATTTCAGACGCAGACTTAATGCAACAGTTATCTGCTCCTGTTTGGTTTTGCTTTTTAATACATA
>JAQKPX010000001.1:6887425-6903747 GCA_030068255.1 Clarias angolensis
CAGATACTGACTGGTACTTTTGATTTTGAGCCTCCCTTCATTCAGGGACACATTGTGAAACATTTTTAGTTTATGTCCTTTGGTGTTGACTCTTTTAGTGTTCATACAAACTTTTACTGAAAGTAAAAACAGTTGAAAGTTAGAGGACGTTTCTTTTTTTTGCTGAGTATATATTTGTTACCATGTTCATCTTTTCACTTATACAGACCCTAGAAATGTGGGGGAAAAGGCAGTTCCACACATTCGGGCTGGGTGACCTGATAATGTCAGTAGATGAGGTGGATGATATTACAGTTTTGTTTATGTTTATGTTAGAAAGAGTAAAATAATATGTTAACTATGTGAAATGTTACTTAAGATTTAGTTTCTATTTCTCTAATATTCTCTTAATTTCTAATATTTAATATTTTATTACATTTTGTATATTTTATTTCATAATAAAGTTCTATTTCATTTTTATTTTTAAAAGCAGAATAAAATAGGTGTTGTGTTATTGTTATTTATTCATTTTAATAGGCATGTACTGGAGTTGTTTTAAATAATTACTGACTGACTGTTAGCAAGCGATGTTAAAATTCTGTTCAATCCTTTAAATCAAATTGAATAAATTTTATTTTATGATTTGATTTAACTTCATGAGATTTACATTCAATTATTTTTTATGTAAACAATGAAAATATTGGAATGCATGTGTATTTAAAAAAATATATATTTGTTTTTCATGTGATTTGTGTATTTTATAAGCATTTGTGTAGTTTTTTTTGTTGTATACATAAATATTTACTGCATTCTCAAATCTATAACAAAAATCTTGACTTTTTGAATTTTTAAATTTTGAATGATTTTAATGAATGCATAACTTTAGTAAGTTAGTAAGTTATAGTTTATATAGTAACGATTTGTCCAGATGTATGCTGCTTATAGTCTACAGCTTATAATAATAATAATAATAATAATAATAATAATAATAATAATAAAAACATTACAAATTATTGTTTTGTAAGGAAAAGTTAATATAGAGTTGATTTAATAAGTCTCCAGTATTAGTGCTATGTAACAGTCAGATGGGTTTCCAGGTGCAGGAATTTACACTTTTACATTATTTATAGCTTTACAGAACAGGAACTAGCTTGTTTTGCAGATAGATAAAAATGTGTTACTACAAAGGGAGAAAAATATATTGTTTTTTTTATTGAAAAATCATTGACAAATTGTTGTAGTATAAGAGGAATAGAGAATTCAGGCCCATGCTGTTATATGAAGATATAGTAACTTGACTCCATAGGTGGTTACATATGCTCCTATACTGTGCGCCACCTTTACCATTACACTTCTAATCCTTACACAATAAAACAGAAATGAGATGCGGACTGCGGTGTGTTGATAGGCCTCGAGCTCACTCAGTTTACAATGCTGTCAAACACATTTCCCGCCCTCTCAGCCGAGCAGACTTCTCTCTCTCTCTCTCAGTCTCTCCATTCAAAATGTGAAGTGCAAATGCCATCAGATAGGCATTTCCTCTTCTGCTGCAGCAATCTGTGTGAGCCACTGGCTGCAACATTCTTATCTTATCGGCACCGAGGATCTCAAGTCCTGTCGTGCCCAAACAGGGAAAGAAAGGCTAGTAAAGAAAGTGATTTCTGCCCTTCCACTACATCACACACACACACATTCATACACCCCAGACATGAATACACACACATGCTGTAAAACTAAAAAACAAGATTTGCATGCATGCTTGCAACATCTGATGTAATAACAGACTTGTTTGCTTCTTACATTACGTTATGCGGTTACAGGATATAGAACAGTACACAATAACTCTTTCTTTCTTATAAAAACCCTGACCACCCCACTTACCCCTCACACACGAATACTCATATCTACCTACTACTTCACTTCCTTATCTCCTTTGCATAACATCAAGTATTTTTTTGAAAAAGTTGAATATGGGTATAATCCTTAGAAATTGCTCATGTTACTTTCTGTGCAGCAACTTTTAAATGGTTCCATGGATTGACATATTTTACTGTTCTGAAGGAAAACGTTTTAAATATGTGTATTTTTTGGGGACAGTGTCCAGAGAATTTTAAAAAAGTATTGATATTATAATAATATATAATAGTATATAATATTGATATTGGTATGCACCATACTGAATAGTGTGAGTTAACTGAGACACAAGAATCAGAGATCAAGATCAAGATTTCTGGTACTTTGTTAAATAATAACTATACAGTTCCTGCTTCTAATCCCAAATGACTTTGTAGTGTATTCTTTTAATCCACTAAAACACTGTTTCAAACCTGCAAGTACTTTTTGAGCAGTAGTGAACAAAGCATGTCTTTAAACGCAATAAATCCAAACATATCAGAATGATTACTACTGCACATTATGGCGGCATGGTGGCTTAGTGTTTAGCATTGTAACCTTGCACCTCCATGTGTGCATTGAGCTTGCATGTTCTCCTCATGATTGGTGGGTTTCGTCTAGGTGCTCCAGTTTCCTTCCACAGTCCAATGACAAGCAGATTAGGCTAATTAGCATTCCAAAATTGCCTGTGAATAATGAGTGGATGTTGATTGGAGGTTGTAAAAATGGGAACAAATATAACCGGCACTATTGGCCTCTATGGTCCCTAGTTGGATTACAGAGGTTGCTGGCTGGATGGATGGATGGATATTATACATTAAGTTGTATACATCCTTGTGACCAGCTGCATGCAATGGTTGTTAAATGGATTTGTGTTGCATTTTTGGTGCATCACATAAGGCACTATATGGGACAATGCTACACAGTAGGAGCATCCTGCATTCAAACCAGGCACCAAGATCACTAAAAACAGGCTCCAGGTCCCAGGACAGGGGTAGCTCAGTGGTGGTACTACAGTGTTGGCCTACTGCTTGGAAGGTCTCATGCTTAAACCACAGCACCAACATGTGTACTCCCATTGGGCTCTGGAGCATGGCCCTTAACCCACAACTGGTCAGTTACATAATGATATAAAATAACATGTAGGTTGACAAATACTGCAACTAGTTTTCTTCCAAAATGCCTTACTATTTGACACAAATATGTATGGTACAACATTAACAGCACATGGTATATTGTTGCCGCAGTTATGAAGTCCTGATTTCTGATTTCTGGGTGTGAGTAATTTATTGTGCAATGTGTTTCAAATGTGTTTCCTCTAGGTTCTCCTCTCACCTCCCAGAAAGATGTCAGGATGTGGACTGGAAGTAAATTGCTCCTAGGTGTGAATGAGCATGTGAATGATTATATATGTGTGTGTGTGTGTGTGTGTGTGTGTGTGTGTGGTGCCCTGGAATGGGCCGGCATCCCATCCAGGGTGTATTCCTACCTCGCGCCCAGGTTTCTGACCCTGGCCAGGATAAAGCTTTTACGAAAACCGTGTGAGTTGTTGGCACTGTTTCAAACCATTATATAGAAAGGAGGAAACCATTTAAGATTTAGCTGTACCTTCGTGTTTGTGTCTGAGTGAGCGAGTGAGTGAGTCAGTGCAGTCTTTCTGCATGGCACTGTTCACCGACATTTGTTTTTGAAAAGCGGAAATTACTTCAAACATAATGAAACCAAAAGTTTGAAAATATCAGAATGATTATGTCACATATGGAGGCGAGACAGAAGCCAAGTGCAGGTGGTAGTGGAATGCATGAACGTGAAAACTAGGACTACGGATTGGAACTACGGTTAGGAGCTAATGCTGAAGCCAGTGGCAACTGTGACAAAACAATAAGATGACAAGAACAAAGAATCAAGCAGGGAATTGAACAGAAACATAAATAGAACAGCAAGCCAAACAGATGTAAGACAAAGGAACCAAGTCATACAAGCACTATTTATAGACAACCTAATCAACTTAACGAGGTTCAGGTGCATGTTGTTACAATCATGTGACTATTGTGGTGTGTGCTAGGAAATCGAGTCAGGAACATGCTTCAATATGAACGTCTCAAAAAAACACAACAAAAGAGGGGACAAAGACAGGACGACCATGACAGATTACAATCCTGAGCGCTAAACAGTACAAATTCTGGAAGAGTTTCTAAGGAAGGATGTGTCAGGCTTCTTGGAATATCTGCACAAGTCTGACCCAGCCTTGATGATTACGGTTATCAGGAGTATGATAAAAAAAAACATCAAGTCATAAAAATGTTAAGAATCACTTTTAGTACTTTATGCTAAAACACCTTAAAGCTAACAATATACATTAAAGCTATGTATATATGTAGCACAAAAAGTATACAGTGTGTGCGGTGGCTGAGATTGCCAGGCCGCTGTGTTTCCCCTTCGCCTATTGTTCTGCAGAGTTGGCAGGGCGAAGGGGGTGAGTGGGTGGAGCCTAGCATGATGATGGACATGCTGCCTGATCGGCCTTGGTTTCCTGTGCAGACTCTGGCCAGCTCAAACTGTTTTACTTCTAATGCTCTTATTGTTCTTGACACCCAGTCACACACACACACACACACACACACACACTTGGAATTATGGGTTTCTAAGGAAGTTTGGCACTGAATGATTGGAGGAAGCGGTGGGTGCACACACATAGTGAGAAAGGGATCCTACATACATTCCTGTAGACACACACTCTCTTCCTCATGTTATCTTGTTGTTGTTTTTTTTTCCCTTTAGCTTGGTTGCTCATCAGGGATCAAAACCCTAGTTATTTTTTATAATATATTTACATTTTTTACTATTTTAATGCATATTTGTTATTTAGTATCTTCATAAACATAAACAAATAAAAATAAAAGTGAGAAAGAAGGTGAAGACATTTCTTCTTCGAGAGGATTAATTGCTCAATCAAGATAACTAGCTGGAGTACAAGGTGGAGGGGCATGAGGAGGAAAATCCATTTGCTGGGTCAAAGTATAATTAACCCTGCTAACCTTCCACTCCTCTGGTCCATACACAGTCTCTCTCTCTCTCTCTCTCTCTCTCTCTCTCTCTCTCTCACACACACACACTCACACACAGGATAGTATATCACATGATCGTATACGCACCTCCCACACATGCACCCAACAAAGCTAAATTCACTTACATTCTATTAAAATTAGGGCACGTTACTGAACATATATTACAATAAAAGTAAAAGAAAATCTGTGAACATGAGCCATACAATGAAGTTGTTTTATGGTTGCGTCTGAACATTACATGTAACTGTAAAGGGATAAAAAAAAATGTCCACAGCATTATTAAAATAGCAGTTGTAGCATTGCTGAGGTATATCGCTTTTGTATAAGAGGAATAAAACACATCTGGAAAAGTCACTTAGCTTCACTTCAGGGTTGCATCACATCACGCCATTGTTGATTATCTTCATCTTACAGCATGCAAAGAGTTCTATTCCTACATACAGTGGGTCTTCTCAAAGAGGAAAGTCTCAGTCTGGACGCTTTACTGGTTTAACTGCACTCACACACTCTTGTCCCAGTCACGTCAGTTCGATTGGGAATTCCAACGTCGGCTTGCATTACACGACAGGAAATCTAAGTCCAATCATCCAATACAAAGTGAGGGTCAAGATACCATGTGAAAACAAACAGGCCAGGTTTGTTGATTTAATGCATTTGCACATTCGATTGCTGAGAGAAGCAGCGCGTCTGCCAAGAAAACAAATGGCACGTTTCATGCTTTACTCCCTCACCTATCTGTGCGTAATAACGATTAGATTGAAGTCGAGTTACAAAATAAACATACACAACCTGAAACATCAGGCTATTTTCGGTAGGTTGCTTCGGAGATATTTTTTGAAAGAATTTGAGAAGCACCGCTGGTCGCAGAGTCAGCTTCTTAAAGCCAGAGCCACAGAAAATCCTTCAACACAGTTTAAAAATGGCATTCAAGCACAAGTTAAAAAATTGAGCCTTTTTTAGTTTTTGGTGGCGTCTGGATGATCAGACCTGGGTAATGGATGGTTTGAGTGGTTCTCAAAGTGGGGTCTGATGAACTCCAGGGGTCCATGAAGGTTAGCTACAGGGGTCAGAACCTCCAGTATTATTACTGAAGTGATATTTGTTATTGAGATCTTTATTGAGAAACGAAGGCAAACTATAAATAATGTGAGGACTTACAATGATGAGTTCAATGTCAAAGTTGAACATTATTATTATTAGTAGTAGTAGTAGTAGTAGTAATAGTAGTAGTAGTTACAAGTCTAACTTACTGTATTATGAAACTTAGTGTACCATGAATCATGAGATATTTACCTGCATCATTCAATTAAAGACTTTTGTTCATGGTAAACTCTAAATAAATGAATGCCTAGGTCTCGATGAACAAATCTGGTGGAAGTTTCATACTGTCAAAGATTTGGCCATTTTTAACCAGATCAACTTTCTGTTTTTTCTTTTAAGGAAGAATGGTATCTGTCGGTGGCAGCACAGGGTCTGTGATCTGTGATCTTAAGAAAGAATGATATCCATCGGTGGCAGCACAGGGTCTATGATCTGTGATCTTAAGAAAGAATGATATCCGTCGGTGGCGGCACAGTGGCTTAGTGTTTAACACTGTTGCCTCGCACCTCCAGGGTCCAGGTTTGATTCCTGCCTTGGGTCTGTGATCTGTGTTCATAGAATTTGCATTTGCATTGACTGTGTGTATGTATGCTCTGCGATGGATTGGCACCCCCAATGGGGTGTACCCTGCCTTGTTTCCCAAGTTTCCAGGGATAGGCTCCAGACCCCCCTCCACCCTGTATACAGGATACAGCGGTATAGATGATTCAGGTCATTCAGGTCACAGTCCTTCCTGGAGATGTGGGTTTGTATCCCACTTCTGACATCAGCTCCACTTTTTCGGCAGGGGTAGCTCAATGGCTAAGTTGTTGGACTACCCAGGTTCAAAGCCCACCACCAGGTTTCTGCTGTTGGGCCCTTCAGCAAGGCCCTTAACCCTCAACTGGTCACATGTATAATGAGATAAAATGTAATTTGTTTGGATAAGGGTGATGAATAAAAAATCTTATAAATCTTGCTTTTTGTTTTTTGGAACTCTTATAAAAAGTTCCCTCTCACTAAAACATGTTTGGGATTTAGACATACGTTGGTTTCTCATAGGAGTGATGACTGATATATTATGATGATGATGATGATGATGATGATATCTCCCTCTCTACTCTGTGTGTGTTAGCTATTAGCTGGTACTGGATTTACTAACAATATGGGGAAGTCCAGTTCATTACTTATTTGGTGACATTAGTAAAGAGAGAGGGAGCGAGAGAGAGAGAGAGACTGACTGACTACCATTTCACACCAGCCACTGAACATGGAAAAAAATCATAACATCCTGACAGGAAGATCTTGTGGAAAATAATCAGATAGGCTTTGATGAGAGACTGAGCTCCCATTTCGGACTGACTCCAACCCTCCATACGCCGTGTGCTCCCTGACCCCATTGTCCATCACCTCACTCATTTTTACATCATATTTTTCCTCTGACTCTGCACTTGTTCGGACGTAGCGTGCGGCCGTAGATAAGGACAGGAAGATGAGCTTAAATCAGAGATAAAAAGCAAGGGTTGTACATTAAAAAGAGATTTTCATTTGGTTAAAATAATGACCTGTCTACATTGACTAAAGAACTGGGATCTCATTTGAAACATTATTATTATTATTATTATGCAACATTGAAGTTACAGTAACCCTTCAATTATGCATTAAACACACAAAACACAAGTATCACGAAGGATGTTGCAAACAATATACTCTAGCTAAGATTTATTGATTGATTGATTGATTTATTCCAATTAGATTTAAAAGGTTACTTTCTATTTATATTTTGTGTAACAAGATTGTTCTTTCAGAGAGCACACCAATATAGTTGATATCAAGAATTCTTTTCTAGAAATTTGGAGGAACATTGAACATGGTCCTTGGAAAAAATTCGATATATTTCACAGTGATGAAATAATGTGGTCATGTAATAGGGGTAAGTGAATGTTGTGGGCTTAAAATTGAGATTTTCTCAGAAACCATAATAGACAACTTGTGGAAATACTTTTGAGTACGGTGATGAGACACTTTTTAGAAGAGTTTTAACATTTTAAAGAAGGCATGACAATCCTGGCCAAGGTGAATCACAATCCCAGCCGAGGTGGCTCAGAGCCCGCTGCAGTTATTTCCGTGAACATTCAATGTGTGGATTGTGAAAAACGATGAATAACGTCATATGGGAGAGACACATCTGTCTGTGGGAACTGTACAGACAATCATTCACCAACACTGATTGCACATTACAGGAACTTGGCTGAGAGTTATTGCCACATCCCCTGTACAGTCCTGTCCTCGCTCCAAGCCATTTCCACATGGTTTGGGCCGTGAAAGGAGTTCCTGGGAGGCCGGCGTTTCAGACAGTCCGATCAAATAACTTTCTAACTTGACGGTAACCAAGAAGTAGTGAAAGTCTGGGATAAGTGCATTGTCAAGGAAACCAACAGCCATTTTCTTTACTTTATACAGTTCTCATTTATTTGTATTTTATGACTGTGTTAACATAAAATGGGACAAAATGGAGTTCAATCATCAAATATACGCAAGACAAAAGACATTGTCATTTATTTCTATTCTGAGTGTGTTCTGGAGTTGCCAATTGTTTTGTCCTTCCTGCATATAAACACATTACATCCAAATCTCACCCTTAAAAATGTAATATTGTTGCTCCATCACTTCTTTCCTGCTTTGCTGCTTGTTCACTAGTTTACTCTGTGACATGTCAGGTCCTGATGAATGACCCATGGGGCTGCTTATCGTCTGAGCTGTCAAACTTGACTAATAAAACATGACAAAGGAGATGTTTTTCCTCCTAAAAGCATTTGGTTTGGGTTTTCCTGCTGCACCGAGGCTGCCCTGATTCCACAGCCTGAGCTCACTGCCCTTTCTCTCTGAGAGGCATTGTCTTATCTCAGGAGGGCACCGAGCTCGGGCAAGCTTCCTATTTTCACACCCTGAAAGCACTTAGTCTCTGCCGAGCGTGACGGAGAAGGCCGCACGGGGTGAAATCAAAGCGGAAATTCACTTTCTCAGCCTCGCTCACCTAAGAGAGAGAGAAAAGCAGCAGCCTGGGGCCTGTCAATCATTCTATTGTTCTTGCTTCTATTGTTTCATGTTGGAACATTTCATGAAATGGAACATTCCTAAAAAATAAAGAATATTAAATAAAATGAAATCGAAATAACAATTTTGAAAAGATGAGACAAAATAATAGACACAAATGCCCAGCTGCATTTGTGATTTTAAATTTCTCTCATGAATTATTTTTAAAGATCTACCTAAACAAATGCCATTTTTTTCCCTCAGTGAAATACCAAACAACAGGAAAGCTGTAACACTTTTCATTAAAACACAACGGTTAAGCATGACATTTACGCTTCTGTCATCTGTTCTACCATTTGTCTTATTTGTACCTTGATTCAACCATGTCTTTTGATTATCTACTTTTAGCTTTTCCTCAAAAAAAAAATTGAGCAAATAATCTACAGTTTGGGCCAGAAATAAATCAGCCACATCATCATGTCTACCTTCCTTATAAGATATATATTTTTTCTTTTCAACAACCGATAGTGGTGCTGTTGTACTTACTTTCAACGTGATCCAAAACAATCCACCTTCAGTTATTTTTAAAGAGCAAATAGATGCCAAAAAATGAAAATTGATATGTCGATACATTTGAAATATCTGCAACGTTTGCCCGTCTGCCCCCGCTCATAACTCTATATATACAGTATTAGAGGAGAAAATTTATCATGATGTTAACAATCAGAGATTGCAGATAAACCATTAATCATGACATGTACCTGCAGTCAGCATCATCAGTAAATGCTTCAGGTGTATAGGCAGGATCCGACAGGGGTAACTGAATCATGGGTTTTCCTCGAGCGATGCTGATTGTTTCCCAAAAGCCACAAATTGTCAGCATGTCAAACTGCGCTTGGCACGCTGTCCAGTGTTTACACTGACAAGATCCTACAAGCTCCTTCGAGGCGATTAGCCAAAAAAATGTTTTACTGGCGTATTATATTTCAGTCAATACAGCGGAATTTACGAGACTGACATTTACAGTCAAGGGCTAAATGAGGTAAGGGCTCATCAGCGTTCCCTGGGAGATGGTGCACTCTGCACTGGTTGACTTAACAAAGATAAAACCATTGACACAAATTAGCTCTGCAAGTGCTCTTCTTGCATCCATGCTGTGTAATTAATATGTCGACACATCCACTGCTAGACATTTAACCAAGCACAATTAGTGAAGAGATACACCATATAAAATGCATGTTGTATTCCCTATATCCAACTAGACATTGTCATTTTTTTATTTTAGTCATTAGACAAGACATGCAGCTTCACCTCATTTTTTATTTTTTTTTAGTGTTGCAATCATACTACGAAGAGACATATGCAGGTGCCTAAACTTGCATAGTGCAGCAACAAATTGATGTGATGTCTAAGAATGTTTGAGAGAAGAATGTTTTAATCAGCTAAGGGAGCATAATCAGTCGTGCTGTCTGGGTAGAAGAAAATTTATTACTCTCTCCTGTCAATCACATAAATGATGCAATTTGCGAGCTGATGTACTGTATGTGGAAGAGGGCAGATAGTGCATTCTTGTAAAAGTATTATACTGGCATTCTGACAAAACAAAAACATCTAATCATTGATATGGAAAAGGCTATGCTAATTTGTTTAGCATTTAAAGTATAGAAGGTGTCAGTATTAGTGCTTTGTAGTAGCCAGAAGTAAAAAATTTTGGTAAGTTATATTTTTTCTGCTTTATTAAATTGAAAGAATGAGTGTTTAACGGAACATGTGTCATAGCAGGAACTAACTAATTTATGACCTGTGTCATAAATGTTCAGAAATGTTAATATCTGACTATGATCAGATAAAACACCTAACTCTTTATCATGTTTATCATGTTTTACTATACAGAGCATTTAATTGTACTTAAGCACCATATTTTCCAACATATCCAATTACAGTTTTATTCATTAAAGTAGTACATTTTGTTTTATTTGGACTTTCCACATTTTTTTCCAACTTGTAGCCTTTTGCTTTCTTGCTGTTATTAAAATAACTAATTTTTCTTTAAAAAAAACCCTTAAAGGCAACACAGCACTGGTCAATGATAGATGTAAAAAAAATAATAAAATAAAAAAATAAAACAAAAACAAAACGGAAGTTCTGTCAATGTGTATAAACGGTGGAAGCTTCAGACATCAAACTGTGCATTTGGGTTTCAGATATACCATATGTCAGGTTTAACCAAAGTTATCATTACGTTTAAAACACATAATTATACCACTAACAGAATATGGGAATGACATTGATGTAGAAAAATTTAGAAAATGTCTCAAAATGTGCATATTATTATTTTGATCATAAAAACAACAACAACAAAAAAACAACCAGAAAAACATGTGATCATGTGTATCTGTGCTATTTCTTTGCCTAAGTGACCAAGTTTTTTATTTTCTTCTTGGTCACGTTTGAATAGTTGGTTAAAATGAAATAAGATTTAGTTCATGTTGCCAAGTTACTGCTGGAAAAAAAGATATGTCCCTCTATATTGCAGCGTTATAGAGTTTTATATATCATATATCATAGTATATATGTATATCATAGTATATATATATATATCATATATATCATATATATATCATAGTAATGCAAAACAAGGTACAAATTCTCTAGATTGAAAGGGCTACACAAAACTATCCAATGTCTTAGTGGAGTGACAAACATGATGGATATAAATTTAAACTCATTGTAACAATTTGCTTGCAGTTGGGAAAATACCATTTTGGCTGTCTGCGGCAAGAGCAACTGGGCGACGGGAGGAAACCACCCAAATTAGCAACACACCATTGATGTGCTCTCGCTCCTGGACATAAATAGAAAGTGTGCTATAACGTCACACTATCATCAGGAACATCTAGTACGAAGTAACCAAAGTGTGTGGGAAAAAGACATCGGATTAAGACCTCACACTGACTCTTTCCTCCTTTCTCTTTTCTGTCTCACTTTCTGTCCATCAGCCAGACTGTGGTGAACCCAGACACAATGATGACCTACGAAACAGATTTATGGCAACCTCTGAGTGTTAAATTAAATTGATGTAAATCAACATGGTGTTTGAGTTGCACCAAAGACAAAAATACGCACTTTATTGACTGAAATGTGTTGCTCATAGTAATTCACCATAAGGGAACAAGCAGGTATGGAAATTGCGAAGGATGAAATCATTTAGGATCTATGATAATAATCATATGAAAGGCTATGTTTAGCTAATGCTGACCTGACATTGACTTCATCTCAATAAATGTCTCAACCCATAGTTGAACAGGAAGTAGAAGAACCTGAAGTCAAACTATGTTCTGTATATGGCAGCTACAGATTAATCTCTCATCATCTCTCTCTGTAGTGTCACAGTCATTAGCCTGAACAGGTAAAACTGGTGTTAGAGAAGTCCCTACCCCCTCCACCCACCCTGACACCCGGAGGACTTGCTATGTACTGTATTATATGCAGTCATCCTGTTTTTAAAGAGTTCACAGGAACTGATGCTACATCTGGAACATGAACACTATAGCAGCTCTGCGATAAAGAAATGAATGGTGAGCTGTGTGTGGGTTTTTGCTAGATAAGTGGAAATAAAACACTTCTCCAGCCCCTATACTGTCTCCTGTCCACATTCATAACAGGTCTAGACACAAAGGGTTCAGATAGAGTTTGGGGTTGCACGATTCCCTTATACGTTTTTAGACGTGATAGACATATTTTGTTGCACAAGAGGCCAAACTACAATCAAAGAGTCTGGAGTACAGATGAGCTCGCGGGAATGTTTAAACCAAAGGCTAATTAATCATTCCTTGGGGCTAGTCAGAAAAAGATAACAAGACATTTACACTGTGATTAAGGCACGCCGAAATGGAGGCTCACGCCAACGCTCTACAGGAGGCTGGCCGTGCACTAGCCAGCGACCCAGTGCTAATGGCAGCAGCAGGGGATTGTGGTCCAGAATCCAGGTCAGGACAGACTTCATGCTAAGCAGCAGTGGCAGGGTCCCAAACCTCGCCCGCCGTTTTGGGCAGCACACCATACGAGCTTCCAGTAAAGCACACATGTCAGCCTGAGGTCAAATGCCTCGCTGCTTCAGACTTGCGTCAGCACTGCTGGCAAAGGCGAGGCTTCGCCACACATTCCTGGGCATGCGTGTGTTTTTCTGGCCCGGCACACCCGCTGACTTTTGCAGTCTGTCTAAAGTTGGACAATAGGAAAAAAGGAAGAAATGTTCTGCTCATAAATCTACAAGAACACAGTGGCATGGCTAGGGTGTTTTGAGAATTGTCAAATCAAGTAGTTGTAACTGATTAATGAAATGCTTAACCATGTGGGAAAAAGCATCAGCACTTTTGAATTTTAAAATCTGATTGGTCAGATGGGGATGATGTAATAAAAAAAAAAAACACATTTGGCAATGTCCTGGTTTTGGAAAGAAAAAAAAAAGTAGCTTCCAGAAAGTAACTGTAGCTTTTTCTAACTGTTTATTATTTTCCTATATCAGCAGTTGTATTCCTTTCAAAGATAGTTTCCACAACTATTGGTATGAATACTAATAGGCATATATTTACATTTTATACAAAATTGACAAAAATGTAGCCCTGTCATCTGACTTTTTGTATTGCTGATGGCCTACAGTTCAAAGGTTGAAAATCTGGTGAGGGAGGTGTCCTGGTCCTTGTCATGTCTGCTCCACTCAATCAAAGTGATAGTGGAAAATCTTCGAGGCATGTACATGTTTCGAAATAATAATAGTAATAATAATAATAATAATAATAATAATAATAATAATGGTTTAAAAAATAATTTCCACAATGAGTCAAGGTCAAATCATTTCCACAATACTCGCTCATTCTCTATACTGTTTATTTTCTACCAGGTCTTGGAAGGCCTGGAGCCTATCCCAGGAGACTTGAGGCATTAGTTGGGCTGCACCTTGGATGGGTTCGCAGTCCATCATAGGGCACAAGCATCCACACACACTCTCATACACTATAGGCAATTTGGAAATGCCAATTAACCAAATCTGCATGGCTTTGGACAGTGGAAGAAAACCAGAACATGCATTAACGTGGAGAACATGTACAATATATTCCATGACAGAGTCAGGCCTTAAACTCTGACCCTTGACATATGAGGCCACTGTGCAAACCCCTAGGCCACTGTAGCTTACCTTATTGCCACAATAGCTTTGTCCAAAGTTTGGAGTAGCTGTTCCAATGGTCATCCTCCAATTTTGTAAAAGGAACACGAATTCACACTGCCAAAAAACAAGGCAAAGGAAATCTGGATGTAGATTTAGATGTAGCTTTCCATTAAAGTCAGAGGTGATAGTTGTAAGGAATAGAGAACAAAGAAAGAGTAAACAAAGTGTCTTTACAAGATTCCTGGACAGTTTTTCCAGGACAGTTTTTCCTTCTGTACATATCTACGTTACTAAGTAAGATTATCCACTTAAACACACTTCCAGGATCTCCGAACAGGAAATTTCTCACACGTATGGTCTTTTTTTCTTGCTGTGTTCATTTCCAAAATCCAATCTGGAAACCTTATTTTCTCAGACGTCTGACACAGAGCACAAAAAGTTCCCAGGAAATTTCTGTAAAGACCTGTTAAGCTTTACTCCATCAATAATTGCTAACTGCATTAGAGGCGACAACATGAAACCAGCATAACTATTGCACAAGTTAATTTATTTCCTCGAGGCAAACCTCCATGATAGCAATCTACAATTTTCTGATGCCAAGACCTGAAGGTGAACAGAGCACAATAAAGTGCTCTTACCAAGCTCCAGGCAACATTGCAGGATGATGTGATCTGGCATGGCGAAACGTATTACCACTGAATGCCAGGTTTTCATATGTGTGACAGTCAGAGATAAAGATGGAGAACTCCCCGATCAACCTCAAGCCACAAAGTTGTCCATTATCCAGCAGTTCATGCCCTCAGGCTCTTGGTGCTCCAGAAAGTATGCTAGCTGGATTATGTTAGGCAGCTATATATTACCTCATATTAACTTTACATCAGACAAAATATGGCTCCTTCTTGACAGCACTTGGAATGAACCTAAAAAGTAAGTGCATAAAATATGTTTCTGCTCTAATGCCCTAATAGTCATTTGAACTAAATAAAACCCCTAACTAATACTTGCAATAGTTTTTGGATAAATGGATGACACTGACACACCTTCCCTCCTCCACCATTCTCACTGTTGGCACGGACGCTCGTTCACAAAGCCACACATCAATCAAGACGCATTAAGGCAACTCCTTTTTCTGCTTTCAACTTGTTGAAATGCACTCGCACTTGTCAAGCTCGCTGCCCCAACATACCTTCTGAAATATTTCTGCATCCCAGTGATGATTGTTCAAAACTGGTTGCTTTGTTCAAGAAGGCTGCAAAGGAAAAAAAGAAAGAAAAAAAAAACACGAAATGCTAGTAACAGTTCTTCAGAATGATTTTTTTCCCCTGATACTCCAGTAAAAACAAAAATTCTTTTGTCTTTAAACATTTCATGATGACATGTCAAAGCGCTGGGAGGTTGTAATTCTGGCACACATTTGGTTGTTGTTAATAAATAATTACCCAATCCCACCCTCAGAGCGAATATTTAGAAATGCTGTACGACTTCCAGGGGGGCCATCATTACCATTTCACCTCGGTCAAATCCTATTGGGTTTGGCAAAACTAAGCAGAATGATTATTATTAATACTAGACAGCTACTATCACCGTACCATACGCCCAGTCACACATTTAAGGGAAAGAAAATAAACAGTGCTGGTTGCTTTAAAGTGGCTGCATTTGCCACTTTCATTTTAAGTATCTCAAGCTCCTCAAAAGAGATTAACATTCTTTAAAGTCAGAAATATGTCAAGTTGTTTGCAAACACTTGAAAATTATTTATCTAAAGCTAATAAACTGTGTTCGTCAGTTGCTCAGAGGTTGATGATGTAAAGCCTAGGATCAAGGTGCTGGAGGAGGACTGATCATAATCATAGGCCTTGGTGAAAACTAAGTGTCCCTAAATGGGTAGATCTTTCACTTGGCACACCTTATCATTGTCATAAAACAAGCCAAAGCCAACAACGTGCAACTGTTATTGTTAACCAGTCTGCTGGAAAATTTAATTTAATCAAGTTTAGATTTTAGACTAAACTTATTTCAACTCAGCAAAAAAAGAAACGCCCCTTTTTCAGGACTGTGTATTTCAACAATAATGTTGTAAAAATCCAAATAACTTT
>JAQKPX010000001.1:6967038-6981606 GCA_030068255.1 Clarias angolensis
AGCTGGCTAGCGGAGACAAGACAGATTGACCTGACAACATAAATTAACAACATAAATTAACAAAAACTAACTAGCTAATAATATATTTAGTATTGAGTATTTATTAATTTTGTTCTATTATAAATTAATAATTTAAAAGATTTCGTAGATCATCGACTGTAATGTATGCAATGTGGGATTTTATATCAATGCTTGTTCCAAGACATTTTTGAGTCAAAATTAAAAGACCAGAAATTTTGCATGGTGGACACGCTAAGTTTAAACATGTGCTTGGATAATATATGGTTAAGCTATCGCTTTGTAAATTTACTGGTAAAACTACCAGTAAATATACAAATGCAAAAGCTAAAGAGATGTTTTTGGCCATTAGATTCACTTCAATTCTCGTGCTATGCTACAAAACAATCTTGTGGATTGTTGTTTATATATCATACCTCAACCGAGTGGAACACATTTGTTAAATATCATATACTGATTTAAAATGTGTTCTCCTAAACATTAAGCAGAGCATTAAAGGGATGTAACTGAGTATTGCTGCATTACAAAGGAAATAAGGCACTTGGTTACTGGAAAACAATCTGCCTATAAAGCACATCCCAAAGTCTTTTGTTAATAACTTGAGTTGAGACCTTATCAACAATCACTTCCCATTAAAAAAAAAAAAAAACATCTCTCTCAGAACCTGATAGTTTCTTTTTGAAGTTTGATGTTTCATTCATTCACCTCTCTACTCCCTGACACTGACTTCCTTCCCTGGAACAAAACAGAAAGTTCAAGAAGCTAAAAACATTTTGGTATTTAAAAAAAAAAGAAACGTAAAAAAAAGAAATGGCAGAATTGGCATTAAGGCTTGAATAACAGTGTGTCAGGCAGGAGGCCCATCGCAGAGCCTCATATGAATTCCTTATTCTGAAAGCTGAGCTATTAAAATGAGCTTTTATCCAGGGGATGTGGTAAACTGAGGTAGCGGAGGTAACTCGGACCCCCAAAAAGGCACCATTTGTAGCCAAGGAAGCTGAGATCTGAATGACCCCACTGTTACCTTAGCGACGCCATAGCACTTGCGTCTTCCTGGTGCTCTATGAATGCTGGGTTGTCCCAGGAACTGGCCGTCCGCTCATTTCCTGTCTGTCGCCTGTTTGAATTATGTACCTCTCTCTCTCTCTCTCTCTCTCTCTCTCTCTCTCTCTCTCTTTTTTTTCCTAGCCATTCTATTTCATTCCCTTTGGCACCATTTCCTTTTACTTGGAAAGGTAGAAAATAAAGTATTCAGACATTTGGGGTAGCGTGCTGATGGACACCCAAAGAACCCAAAGCTTTCCAGTGCCAAAGAATTCTGGCCTTGTTGTGAGGACATTCAGTATGTTACATTATATCGCAAAATTAATTTGAAGATTATTCAAGAACCTGTGTCTTTGTTTTTTATCCAATAATTAAATTGCAAGTATCTAACTATTTCTTTCGTTTGATGTCCTCCGTACTTAATTTATTACAGTGGCCAGTGATGCTACAGCTGTGTGAAAGAATGTGTTTCTCTACAAAGAAACATTTAATGGTGTACTCCTTTAGTAATCTAAAAACTCTTAACTGTCCAAAAAAAATCCTTTGTAGTTAAGACAGTGGACTACTGATGAGAATGTCACAGGTTCAAATCCCAGGACCACTAAGCTGTCACTGGTGGGCCCTTGAGCAAGGTCTTTAATCCTCAACTGTTTAATGAGATTAATGTAAGTCTCGCTGGATAAGGGCGTCTGCCAAATTCCTATAAATGTTAAAATTAATCAAGTATATTTTATATAGTTTAGGGTGGAGCCAGAACTCTGTGACAGGGAAACTGAGATAGAGCACCTTTAATCAGTCTTTCAGATGTTTGAAAAGCCATCAGGGTTCTAGATTATACCTTTCTCATCACATGTGCAAAATATTTTTTTGGAGTTGTTTTAATTATTATTATTATTATTATTATTATTATTATTATTATTATTATTATTATACATTTAACAGTTCCTCAAGATTATTTTAAATATTTTTTACATTGAATCTGGTTTATTTTTAATGAAAGGGAAACACTCAACTAATCATAGATCCTTAATTTATTCGGACAGAGAGACCTCCACTAAACAAATGGGGTTCTCAATTTCTTTCTATACACAAGAGTTATGAACCAACTCACTTTTAAGGTTCTTTGGGGGTTATTTGGGTAGATAAGGGAATAAATGGAGCTCAGATTTAATTCTATTTAGAATAAATAAAATGTATAAGTATGATACAATGAAAAATGATTATACCTGTTCTAATATGTCCCCATGGTCAGTTTGGTTCTTTTAGGGAACAAAAAATGTATTAAAAATGAAATACAGAAAAGCATCACTCAATAGTTTGCTCAGCTTTAGAACTGTACATAGTGCCAATGGTTCCCCCAAAAGAACAATACGAAGAACTCACGAGTACAATTTTTTTTTAACATTGTCTTGAACAGAACCTAGTGTGAGTTAGACATACAGCCATAAAAAACAATTCATTTTAGCTGGGAAGTCCAGTTTGTTGATTTCCACTAATCCCCCAAACGACTCAGTGTTTTCAGCTTGTTCTGCACTGCATGAGAGAACCCAAAATAAATCCGCCCATGCTGTTGAAAACCAAAGGAACTGACCTGCACTTACTTTTTTTAACACTCCATATGTGCATATGTTTGTGTGATAGACGCAACCAGAGCAGCAAGACACTTCCCTAAAATGGCAGTCTGCTTTTCCATCAGGAATCTGTGTTCTAAAGTTCTCACTCGGGCCTGAAGTGCTTGGATGCAGTCATTATCTCAAATGGGCCTTTCACAGCCAGCGCAGGCCTCCTCCAGCCAGGTGTCTGGCCAGATTTGGCAGTCCTGTCTGTCCCCTTAGCAGGAAGGTGGGGTGAGTGGGGTGGGGGTGGGATGAGAGCGAGGAACAAAAACATGCTAATTTTGGACTTGGCGATGAGAAACATGAGACTGCTTAAAAGTTTCCCAATGTGCAAACTCAAAAAAAAAAAAAAAAAAAAAAAAAGTATATAGAATAAAAATGTAACATGTACCCTTGTATGACATCTTCTCTTTCCTGAATGCTAAGTGATCTTTCTCTCCATATCCCCCCTTTTTTTCTGAAAGTGCAAGAGTTCTGTTCTCTCCAGACTGCGGGGCTGAAACTCCCTCAAAGGCTGTTAACCAAGAATTTATTACACTCGTTTCAATTTTCGGTGCATGTTCCCCTAGAAAAAAGGGGATTATAAAAATGAGGAGCTGTTTTCCACCGTGCTGGACGGCCGAACCGAGATTCAGATCTGTTTTACACGTCCCCGAGTGTGCAACAAGTAGTATGCTTGGTAAGCATGGAGTCGAAGAGCTGCTTCAGTAAGCTTTTTTTTCACATGTCTGGACAGCACGTTAGGTAGAAGTAATGAACACCCCAAGTATAATGTGTTAAAATCCTCGCTGTGTGAGGTTGTGCGTCACTTTGGACAAACCAGAGGGCCTCTGGGAGACAAGGCCAGACTTTATAAATTGGTCCCTTATGGCCTTGGCTCATTAGTATTTGTCAGTTGTTGTTTTCACAGTTTTTTTCGAGGTTGTCCCATACCAACTTCATCTCTATTAAACATTTTTTGTGTTTTTATATATTTGATTAAAAATGTAATCTTGATTTGGAATATTTTAGCTGAATGCGGTGAAAATATGATCTCAGAGCATTTGATTATTTCATGGACGAGTAACTGTTAAATCTTATTTGATTTCACATCCAACAGCATCTAAAGCATCAGTGTGGTGCACACAATTAAAAACAATAACCCATAAATAGCAGCTTTGTGGGCTGAAACGTCATGTTGAAGAGAATGCTCAGAAAGGTTTGGAGGGAACAGACACTTTTTGCAACTTGTAAGTTAAAGAAAATCTGAAAACACATCAAACTTTAAGAAGGATGACCTACATGAGCAGAAGATCATACTGAATTACACTTTTAAAAGAATCTAAGATTTTTAAAGGCTAGTAAATACAGTAGAGATGCTGTCCTTGTTCATATAAACAAAAGATCAAAAGAATTCATGAATTTATTATTTGTTAATTGCATTTCCATGAGATTTACTTGAAGCCTGAAATAAAAGTACAAACACATCATTGCTCATGATTGTTTATTCATGTCAAAGAGTCTGCATTGAGAATTTTACTTGAAGGCTTTTATGACTTTCATGTACAGTAGAACCCAAAAACAGAGGAGTGTGCTGCCAAACAGTGTTCCCAGTGGAACCTCTACAACTACTTGACTATCCAAGGAGCATTGGGGAGCATCTGACTCTGAAAAGACATTTAACTGGTGTTACACTTAAACTCGTAAACAATTCTGACTTAATATAGTATTATAGTTAAATTATAGGAGCTTTAAAAACTAGTTTAGTTATAGTATAGTTAATCATACAGTATTATATTCAAATTTGGTTGACATCCAACAAAAGACTTGATCGTCAAACTCTAACTTTTTTTGTTGCTAAGTTGAAAAAAAAAACAACATAAATTATGACACCAAACATTAGGCAATCGCTCAAAATCTGATTTGTTGCTGAACTGAAACTATTACAGACAGAGAAGGAGACGGCCTGACTGACATTTTACTCCTTTTCATTTTTTTTTACGCCCTGTGTTTTGTCTGTTAATAGCGTCCATTGAGATTTACGTAATATACACCAATTCACTCCTTCTTCCTCGCCAAAATGAAAATAGTTACTTGTGACCAGTGAGGAAGAAGAGCCAAGTGTGAAATTCTTTAGTCTGGAATGTTAATATGAGATGCTGATCCAGACTGAACAGAAATAATGACCTGCTTTTACAGGAGAAACAAATCAATTGTGTTGATTATATTTTGCAGATGTTTGTGATAATGATTCATTTTCTAGAACAGCACATCTGGCAGCTTTGTAGCCACAAATCACAGGTTTATATTGCGACTATTGTTTCTATAGTAACAGCTCATTTTGAAAATCTGAATTGTTGATTTATTATTATTATTATTATTATTATTATTATTATTATTATTATTAGAAGGAGTCTCCAGTCTCAGAGCTGAGTAGGTCTATTAGCATTATAAGCTTGTTTTTAAGAATGACAGCTGATTGTTGGTTTGAAATTCTGAGCCAACATTTATTTTCCATACTTCTGATCTAAACAGCATTAATTTTAATTCTCAGCATTTGATTTCATTTTATCGAGATGTCTTGTCTTGGCCAGGAAAGCTGGTCACTGATCACCATTTTTGTCTACGGGTCATTTCATACTGTTATATTTTACTGCTTGCGAACACTTCAGACTTACATATCTCGTTCAAGTTCATGAGCTGTGCATCTGACGTTGGACTATAAAAAGAGTGCTGAGTTTCCCGTATTGAGAACAAACATGGGAAAGATCAGAGTGAGTCCAGCGCAGTTTCCAGTCAAGCGCAGCTTCCCGTGGAGCTCAGAGCGGCTTCAAAGGGCAACGTTGCGTTCGCGTTCGGGTTCAGACCCCATAATACATCGCTCCATCTCCTCGGTGCTCCTTGGGAGTTCGGCGGCGAGACTTCTCCATCCACAGCTCCTCAGATCGTACAGCCATTAATCACCACTTAACCGTGTGGGTGAGTGAGTGGGTGGGTGGGATTTTTTTCTCTTTTGCTTTAAAGGGTGACTACGATGCTATTTCTGTCCGCTGGGAAAAATGCTGGACAAGGGGGATTTTTTTTTTTTTTTAATACATCGCCCCCTATGACACACTTTTATAAGCATGCCTGAAACACAGCAGCACTTTCTGAGGACGTGGTGTAGAACATGGTGTTGACTTTGGAATCATTGCATGTTGCTTTTTGTCAAGACTGAAGGCCGTGGCGCTCTTTATGGGGCATCCGGCGGACATTTGGAGTGCACAGGCCTGCGTAGGCTTTGATGTGGCCCCCCTACCATTTTCTTCTCCTCCACCAGCACCGTGCCGAGGGGTCAGGATGAGTCGTGTCGAGCTGGTTCACACTGCTGCTGCACTTTTTTCGCCACATAAACTCCTTCGCTTTTTACTCTTCTCACATCTGCTGCACACAAAACCCTGAAATCTAAACATCTTTAAAAGAAAAAAAAAGTCTCCAGCTCTCTGCATGGAAATTGAAAGCTCTGATGGCTGCTTCACTATTAAACAGGAGTTTTATGAATGCATGTTGCAGTGGATTCTGTTCATTTACTGACATTAATATTTCTATTATTTGACGTCTATCATTATACTGTCATTCACTGTATAGGTCATTCACCTGGCTTGTTATGTTTTTCTTTTTCCTTATCACATGTAAATAAAAATATTTCTGTAGGGATAAATCTAAATATGAATGCATCATTCTGTGGTGTTTAAGACATATAGGGTATAAGGTCCATCACCATGCCATCGGGAACCTCGGGTGACGACTCCCTACCATGGAGAGGAGAGCAAGTTTCTAACTGGGCTAAGTTGCCAGGTTGATGCCCGATTGTATTGGAGCAGTTAAGGGTGAAGGACCTTGCTCAAATGCCCCGCAGTGGGAGTTTGGTGGCACTGGGGCTTGAACCGGGGACCTTATCATCAACCACTGAGCAACCTCTGTTGCATAAAAAAGCATAAAATTAAATAAAATATCATACAAAGAAGGGAATGGAAATTTACAAACAAATACTCTTTTTTTGGAGTACAACCCATAAACAAGCAAACAAAGAAATAAATATATTTAAAAAATTTTTTATTCTTTTTAAATACAGGCAAAAAACTGTGAAGTAAAAAACTGTTATTAAGGCCTCAACTATTTTACAGAAAACTAATAAACAAGTAAACCAAAGAAATCAACTTCTCTTGAAATACAAACAAACAGACAGATAAATAAACAAATAAACATAATTTATTTAATAAACATGCTTTTTTTTACATACCGACATAACAGAGCATAACAGAACATGAGTCAACAAGTCTTATGGAGCAAACAACAAGCAAAAATATGAACAGCAAAAACATTTTTTTAAAATGAACAAAGAAAGAAACAAACAAGCAAATCAATGAATAAATACAAAGAAAAAAAGCAGTTATTTTCATACAACGTTACCGAATAACAATGGAACAATAACAAATGAAAAATAAAAAACAAACAAAAACAAATAACCATTTTTGAAAGCTACAGTATGAATTAACTTTTTTTTTAATACCACAAAAGATATCTTAAGCAAACAATGACAGAGAAGCAAAAAATAAATAAATAAAATGGAAGTAGGATTACTTGGTATACTGTCCAGCACAACCAAATAACATAATTGAATATAATCAAAACAAACAAACAAACCTTTTTTTTTTGGCTAAAAAAACAATCAACTAATTAAAAAAAATGCAAAAAACATTTTCAACAATCAAACAATGACAAAAATGTAAGTAAAGGCAATAACATTAACATTGTTTGTTATAGCATAGCCATATAATATAACACAAATATGTATGCATAACATATCTGAAATAAATAAATAGAGAAATAAATAAATAAATATTACTTGCTTATAACCATATAAAATTGCCATAATAACACAACAGAAAAAATTTTTAAAATGACTGCAAAAGTATAAATATTTATAAATTTAAAGTAAATACATTGCTTTGTTTGTCCATCAAATTTCGCCCTACATGAGTAACACCTAAATGACATTAAATGCTGTTGTGTGCTATAATTATGAAATCTAACCGTTGTGTGTGTGTTTTTTTTATGTATTTGGAAACTTTTCATGTCTAGTTTAATAAATTATAAAATATGTAATACTGATGAATAACTGAAAAACTGTGTTGTCAATGATCATGATGATAAATTGTGTTTTTTTTTTAATAACAATAGATGAATTCCGTAAAGGCATGGATCAGATGTTAAGACTGTGAGGCAGGAAAAGGAGTCAATATTAAGACGTCAGATGTGTAACACTGGGCCATTTTGTCCGGTTTGCATTTGTGGCTTCTTTAGAGTCAGGGCCGGGAGGAGAGCCTATCAAAGCTACAAATTCCCAGAATGCACTAAAGAAAGAAAGAAAAAAGCATTAATACTTCAGAATAGTTATAGATCACCCAAACAGGAAGTGCTGCAGTTTCAGGAATATGAAGACTCCAATTAAAATAAAAATGTTTGAGGGTTTCCAGCATTTTATTAACCCTGCATGTGACTATTATTATTATTATTATTATTATTATTATTATTATATTTTATTTATTTCTTTATTTCATTTTGTGAATGCCATGAGAAACATCATGTTAGGGTGTGTGTCTGAGGAGTGTGTGTGTGTGTTTCAATCGTGTGTGTCTCAGACGTATTTGTCAATTACAAGCCCTGAAAGCATTTGGAAGCAATTTGATGCCATTAATATGAGCATTATTTCAATTGTAATAATTATGGGTTAAATGGCGAGAGCATGTGTAAGGTATTCTTAGACTGAACTTACTGCTGAGACGGACTCTGCCGAACTTTAGACACACACTCACGCACACATACACACACTACACACTAACAACACACCATTTCATGCAATGTCACACAGGTGCCGTTGCGCTCGCCACATGTCACCACGTTAGTGACGTGACGCACCACGTCTTATCGTTGGCCATCATGTGTGCGCACAAGAGCTTTGGTAATCCGAACCACGTTTGACTCGCACGCAGCGAATCAAATCACGCATGTCGAGATCGATAAGCTCTCGGACTGCGCTCGTTTCCTGCCTCCGCTCTCTGCGGTTTGACCCCTGTGTGACCTCCGTACAGCCGCAGCACAGATTTCGACTTCGTAAAAAGCTCTGTTTGCTGCAGCGCTTTGAAAATGGAATCAGTCAGAAACAGCAAACTGCTTTATACCGTGTTGTGTTTGGTTGCAAGCGTGTGCATGTGTGTGTGTGTGTGTGTGTGTGTGTGTGTATAATTGAGTGTGTGTATGATTAGAGGTCATCGAGAACGTCTGTAAAGCCAACCAGCTTCTCTGACTCCCTCTTAAGGACGTCTGCTACCAGAACAACAGCAAGAACAAGACCACCGAAGCGAATTCCTCATCTCCAGCGGCCGACCCCGGAGGCCCATAAAAAGCCTTTTAAACAAAGAATTTAAAGAGCAGGGTTTGTGTAAACCGTGTTTCGGGGAGGAGGAGGGTGCTCGGTGAGAAAATGAAAGCCGTAATTGTTCGCATTCCAACAGTTTTCGATACATAAACGATGTGAAGATCAGCCGTGAAGGGGCCAGCTGTTAGTCATTTTGGAGTGCAGATAATAATCAGAGCTTCATGCAAAGCAGTGTTCCTCTGACAGGCCTTGAGGCTCGGGCCTGCGTTGGGAGGGAAGGGATCTAAGACAGTGAACCAACGGTTGGTTTAGTTTAAATAACCTTGGAATGGGTGTGGGTGTGTGTGTGTGTGTGTGGGGGGGGGGAGTATATGATGGCATTTGTGAGGGAGACACACACACACACACACACATATTGTCAGATGACATCTTAAATATGTATTTGTTCTCTCTTATCTTATGCACAAAAATTATTTTGATTAGTTATTTAATACCCGCCACATGTTTTATTTTATTAAATTTTATCATTAATGTTTGTTAATATGAAACATACACTGTATCACTAATAGATAGCACTGGAATTCATTACATACTCATTTATTTGTTTTCTGGGTTATGAATCTAGCATTTCTATATAAGCCTTTTTTAAGTAATGTTGAGTTGTTGTTAAAGTAGATGTTTATGTGTAAACAACAAAAACAACAACATGTGGTTGCTTCTGCATCAGAAAATAAAGAACAAACCCTCTGCACATCTGTATCAAATATCCACACGTATGCTCCACGTGCGGGGCCCGATATTTATAAGGCCGTGAAATCAGCACTGACAAGCTCGATACACAGAACCCGCAAACAGTCACAACATGATGTCTATATCAGGTCTAGGAACGCCTCGGCTACATGACCAGCATGTCAGCATGACTTAGCCTGCTGGCGCGTAAACCTAGCATGGCATCATCTTTAAAGATCACAGTGTTATGAGAAAAATCTGAAAGCCTCGCTGGACGTGAAGAGGAAGCAGCTGTGTCGTCCTTTTAGTCTGAAACTCTTCTCATCCTTGGCTTCAGGCCCACAGACCACGCTGTCATTCTGTGGGTCACGCCACAGGTTCTTTGAAGCTCGCTGCGGTTCTCTGAGTTAATCCGCTTTCACACCTCAGGCAGCCATGAAGCAGTTCGACTGAAAAAAAAAAATGAAAAAAAAAGGTGTAACAGTACACAGTGATATAGACAGAGCTGTGGAAACTTGGAATTTAATATTCCTGTGTATTTAAACATAAACAAATATAACACATGCAAAGCAATGATGACAAAACAAAGGGTCAAGAGCTTTAGTCAATGTTCACAAAAATGTGATCTCAGTGACTTTTTTTTTTTTTCATTTCTTGGGCCTTGACCCTTTTATCCTGGGGGTCACTACATCAGATCATTTGATCCACAAGATCTGAAACATGGGTTTTACACTGGACATCCCTCCTGTCTTAACCCTTCCATTTATAACCGGGGTTGAGACCAGAACCGCATACAATGACTGGGTTGTATGGGGTATAGAGTTAAGGGTCTTGCCCAAAGACCCAACAGTGACCACCTGATGGTGGGAGGGCTCAAACCCCTGATCTTCCTTTCAGCAACCTAAAGCCTCAACCACCGGACCCATCACATAATAGTTATTACTCAAACATGTCTCTCATATGTTCGAGTAATAACTATTAAAATATGTTATATATACAGATTTCATGGGATTTTCGTACACAAATCCATTAAAAAAAATTGCTCACCTTTTTGATGAGTGGTCAGAAGTCAGAATGTGTAGCCCTTAAAGGAAAGCTATAGTAACTCCAATAACTCAAATAACCACTCTTTACAACTATGGTGAGCAGAAAATCATCTCAGAATGCACACTATAGAAAACTTAAGTGGAACCCTGTAGTTGGACCATCTATTTGCAGATAGGATCGGTCAAGCTGTTCTTTGGCTTGTTCTCCATGTTCTTTAACAGCATTCTGTAGACACTCTTAACCAAAGTGACTCGCAGTAAAATATCTCATGGACGGAGATTATTTGAGTACCAGTTAGTATGGCAAATGAAGTGATACAGTTCAAGGTTTGTTTTGTTTTTATTTGTTTTTTAAAACCCTTTCAACTCAAGAGACAAAGATATGTGCAGAAAGTATTTATAGGGATGTCCTGCCAGTGTGTGTTAATGGAGAGGCTTCAAACATCAAACTGTATGTTTGGGTTTTCAGATATTCCAGCCAGAATGCAAGTTATTATCACTTTTATAATGTGTAAATTTTGCCACTAAAGGAATACGGGAATGACGTTGCAAATGTATAAAATCATTAAAATTTACAATAGTATTATTATTATTATTACATTGGTCACACATGATCATGTGTATCTGTGCTATTTCTTTGTCCATGTGACCCATTTTAACACTTTTTGCTCGATCATGTTTGTGTAGTTCTTTAAAATTAAACAAAATTGAGTTCATCATAATGCCTATTCTGTGCTGAAAATGAATATGTCTCTCTGTTCAACACAATCCTGAACCCTTTATATGTTTCTTAAAAAAAAGTTCTTTAAATTCTCTTTGCTTAAAGGGCTACATTAGTCATCCTTAAAGTGGGTGTTTAGTCTCCAGTGATTCAGCTGAGGTTCTAATGAAAGCATTTTCTAAGGAAATCTGGAAATGAGATAAGATGTTTTAAAAACAGATAGTTTAACAAATATGGTTGAAACAAGCAGCTCCCAAAAGTCTTGAGAAAACTTCTTAATTCATATTCAATCTCACTCACTCACTCACTTATTCACTCACTCACTCACACATCATCTATACCACTTTATCCTGTACACCGGATCATGGGGGGCCTAAAGCCTATCCCAGGCGATTTAGGGCATGAGGCGGGGTACACCCTGGACAGGGTGCCAATCCATTGCAGGGCACACACACATACACACTCACAATTTAGGTAAAGACAATTAGCCAAATCTGTACGTCTTTGGATGGTGTGAAGAAACCAGAGTAACCAGAGGAAAACCAACAAACATGGAGAACATGCAAATTCCTTGCACACAGAGTTGAGAACTGAACCCAGACAGGAATCGACCCTGTACCCTGGAGGTGCAAGATGACAGTGCTTACCACTAAGCCCATATTCGTATTGTATACCCAAGGTTTATGGATATCTGACCTTTCCTGCCATATATGTATGAGATTTCCATAAAATGTTATCACATAGTGAGAAGCAGAGTTTATGGGGGGTCTTGGTATGCTGTAGATTTATAATTTCCTTTCATTGAAACTAATAGGTACAAATCCCTTCCAGCATGACAACGCCCCTGTGAACAAAGCCAGCTCCATAGAGACATTTTGTGTTTGATTGGAGATTGGAGTGGAAGAACGTGTAAGGTTAAGTTTGTAATACCTTTGGGTTGAACTGAAATTCACCATCTCTTCACCATCAGTACCTGATCTCACTAATGCTCTGTAGTTGAACAAACACAAATTCCCAGGCCCACATTTCAAAATCTAGTGGAATGCCTTCCCTGAAGAGTTATATAGCTATCATAACAGGAAAGTCAGAATGAATGTGGAATGAGAGGTTCACCAAGCATACATATCTTTTGGCCATCTATTGTATGAAATCAAAAGCAATCCCACAAGATATAAATATTTTATTAACAGTTTAATTTAACTTGATTTGTATTGTAGTGTGTCATCTACCTTGAGACAAACCAGACTAGTTTTATTCATACCTTTCCAGAACTTCTTTCTTTAATTTGTATGTTTTTTACTTCTCTCCATTCAAAATGAATCTTGACACATATATACGTCCACCAGAAAACCATTCTCCCCCAGGCCTTATGTTCTCCTGACAGGTGTGTCCCTGTTCCGCATTTAGAGGATTAGTGTGATCCTGTACCATCCCTCCCTCCTTCCCACTCAAATGGAATGTGTGCTGGCTTGAAGTGTGAAGTACTGAGCTGGTGCAAGGCGGGACACATGACCTGCAGTGAAGAAGAGAGGTTAAAGGCGTGGAGGAAGTGTCTTCCTGTCCCGGATACCGCACCCGTTTTCACATCATGCTGAAGGACTGGGGTCAGTGCAGAAGGCCAGGAAGAGGTGCATTACAAAGGAGGTTTAAGGAGGAAGACTTTTCAAGTCACACAAAAGAGACGCACTTAATGGTGGCCAGCTAGAGCTAGAGTGTCCAGGATGGTGTTTATGGGTGTTGCGTTACCTCAGTTAACCCTTTTATTCTCAAATGTTCCTGGACAGAGTAAAAATTGTGTAGACATATGCCAACAAATCAAAGCAAAAGTAAAAAGCAGACGTCGTGAATTGCTACATCCTGAGAAGAACCCAAATGTACATAGTGTCCAGATCTAAAGGGTCATTGCAAAGAATTACAGTGTACAAAAAGTTGACACTGGAGACTCCTTCCATAAATCTTGTCACAGAAAACTTCGCTTTATTAATGATTATATACATTTTTCATTTGTTTATGTGGTGCAAAACTCTGTATACACTCCTACTAAAAAAAAAACAATCACTCACAGTATTGAAGTGTATTCAAAGATATCTATGTATAGGTAAGCGTAAAGATTTAGCTAACAAAGAAGTTTCATGTGTCAAGATTCTATACATTGCTACACCAGCTGTTGAGGTGACAATCAGTATTATTGTTAATCCTAAATGTCCACAAGTGGCCCGGAGGAATTATTACACACAATGAATGCAGCAGGAATGAAGAAGGCCATACCTAGCACATGAGACTGATAAATCAGATATCGGAGATGATTCACCGTGACCCGGTTTGCCTTGATGGGGAAAAAAAGAAAGGACCAAGGCGTCTGTGGAATGAGGACAAGAAGAGGAGGATGGGCTGCATGAAGGGCACAGAATCTCAGGCGCCATGAGGTAGAACTCGTGAAATGCTACGCCGTCCATCGGACTTAAAGGGTATAAGTAGGGGACAAGGAAAGGCCATGATGAACATTAATCACTCAGTGTGTGACCGTGTCCATGTCCATGTGTGTTAGTGTGGGCAAAACAGAGAACCAGGCTAACAGCAAGGGCAAAGAAACAAGAAGAAGAAAAGCCATGTGACACAGAATACATTCAGAGAAAGAAGTTCAAGGCTCTGAAACATGACCCCCAACTTTAACTGTGCAGGTTTGAAAATGACAGAGCAATGTCTCATTGTGTTTACATGAGTCTCTTGCATTTTTAAGGACACTTAAGTTACAATCGAATGAGTGCACAGCTTTACCTCGGACTATTCCAAAGTCCTGACTATGAAGACTCCTTACATAAATGTACCATATTCCTCTCCAAGGGAATAAGTACTACCAACAATGACCAGCCACAAAATTATGATTACTGACACTGATCACCAACTATACATGGGGCAGGGGTAGCTCAGTGGTTAAGGCATTGGAGTACGGTTCGGAAGATCCCAGGTTCAAACCCCACAACCACCAAGTTG
>JAQKPX010000001.1:7008922-7025366 GCA_030068255.1 Clarias angolensis
GTTTTACGATTTAGAGTATACTTGATGTCAAATAATGCTGGGTTTGGTGTTCTTCTGGCTTTGGATATGGGTCCTAAAGTCTCTAGCTTGTTCTCCACCTTCTGTTGTTATAACATACTTATATTAAATCAAGTAATAATGCTGGAACAGCATTTTTCATGATTGTGCTTGTGTCATGATGGTTTATGGTTGTTGTGCTTCTATAATCCTCATGTTTGTTCTTCCACTTTATTTGGAATTAGAATGTCCATGCAATTGACTACTGCTGGGTCAGTGTTCTTCTAAAAAATTCTAGTCTAATATAGTATTTATATGTAATTGAACAATTCAGGTAAACCAATATTTCTGGCATCCAACTAAATCTAATTACATGTCAAAACTTACTGTATTTATCACAAATCAACATTGTTTCTAGCTTTTTTTTAGTTTGCCAGAACTGAAGAATATGTAGTCCTGAGTTTTATGTTTGTCAGGGTTTGCATCCATTGCCCTGTATTTGATAGTTTAGACATAACACTGCCTATAATGTGAATTACAATTCTAGCTTTAGCTATGGGTACTTTAGTTGTATGAGATTGATGGGAGGTCCCGAGAATGCTCTTCTCCATTCACACTGATTTATTAGTAGAATATTCTCATTTAACAATGCCATTTGTTTGTCAGAATCATATGTGATAACTGGAAAACCTTTAGAATGTGCTCCAGTATTCAGTCATATACTGTATATGTGCTTTGTCAGAAGCCTTATTGAACCGATAACTTCTGCTAGCATAATGCCCGTGACCTTGGAAGAACATTTGGTCAGTGTTCATGTTAAAACGTTTGTAATGTTGCACTGGATATTCTTGAGTAACAGTTCCAGGGGCCTTTAGAAGGCAAAGCCAAGTTTTCAGTCTGCAGGCCAATGGGTTTGAGGCTACCGCATGAAGCTCTGGCCTTCTGAAGAAGGTTCTGTGTTAATGAAATGGAATCCTCTGGCTGTCCATTACTCTCAGCTGGAACAAATCAATCTGAGTGGAGCGTCTATGAGCATGATGTCTGCAGGGCTGGTTTTACCTTCACTGGAGCCTCTGGGAAGACTGTCTGTCTGGATCTGTGAACTTCATCCTTCATATTCCAAGATTAACTTTAGCGTGCTAGTCATTCCAGGTATCTCCATTACGCTGAGTCTAAAACTCTTGGACGGGAGCATTTTTAGTTTATCATTCAATATCTGAATAAGGTTTGTTTATATGACCATATATTTACACTAGCAAACCTCAAAGTACCAATTTTCTGTAATTTTCTAATCCCATTCAGTGCAATTATCTTTCTTGTTTGTAGGCAACATGGATTTCATTTACAGCAGGCCAGTGACAGCACAACAAGTGCTACATTGCCATGCCCACAGGTGACAACCGTAGTAGTCGCATCATGTCGACAAGAGACAAAATTTGTCTTTTGCCAACGTAAATGTTGTGGAAAATGACTTTCTAAATGATTTTCAGGAACCGCAGAACCACTAGTACATTTAAAACCACTTTTCCTGTTTAAAGGTACAATTTCTTGTATCTTTGAACTTTTGATGGTATCATGACACTAGCAAACAAGAGAAAGGTTGGGAACTTCATCCCTAAGAGTGTACCTTTGGGAAGACGTTAGAACATAAAATCAAAATAATTTATATTTACAACCCGGCTACTGAAAGACTCATTTTCAAACAATGCTGCTAGTTTATTTTCCTTTCCTGTATTCCAACCTCTTTTGTATCTACATGTTTAATTTTTTGCTATCTGATATCAACATTACAGAGCTCTCCTGTAGAGGTCACGCCGTTTTTTCTCTCTCAAAGTCTTCGTCTCCCTGCGTGTCTCCATTTCCTTTATTTTCCTTTAATTTAAACCAAAGTTTGGCACCCGTCCTCACGCTGTCTATCTCAATCCCCTTTTCCACCCTGCTCTGGCATGATTTGTTTGATATTAGCATACCGCCGCATTCCTCTCAGCTCCTTTCCCTCTATCTGTCGTTCATATTTTCTGATATCGGGGTCAGGGTTAAGTCCTGTCTCTCTGAACTCAATCCCCCAGTCTGGCCCTGTGCTTACAGCCCAGCTGCCTCTGCACTCTCACACTAACCCCCTTGTTTATATCGGGACGCAATTAAGTCCAGGCCAAGTAAGGGAGTCCCAGAGAGAGCGCTAAGAGTGCAAAGCCGAGACTCAGGTTTCAGTCAGCTCCGGCCCTTCCTCGCCCTCCCTGCCTGCACTGCCGGTCATCTTTTTTTTTCTTCTTCTTCTCATTTAAAATACTTCTGGGTTAGCATATATTTTTGAGGTCAGGAGTGGCCTTCTAAAGATACTACAGTTGAAACAGTTATAGGCAAGGCTTACAAAAAATTATAGAGATAGGTTTCATAATTTAAAAAGTAGACACAATTCAAGTCACATGCCATTGGAATATACCCGATATTCCAACTATGACAATTAACATAAGAAAGCGGTATTTTAGTGAACCTTTAAATTTAAATAAATGGTGCTGTGAAGGAGTTTGATAAAGTGTAAATTGGGCTTAAATTGGAAAGGTATTCAAAAGTTCAAAAGTTTAAGATGAACCATCAGTCTATCGGCTTAGAAATTAAAGGGAAGACGCAACTGGTGAATCTACACCAGAGTTTACTTAATTTGACTCGAATACAGCACCTCAGAAAGTAGCTTCAAGAAGTGCACTCTGTTTCACACGGGTAACCACTTTTTAATATAATCTAAACCCAAAGAGAAGGAATAATATGAGACGTAATGAACTCGAGGGAAATAATAACAACACGAGGAACAGTAACCCCCTCGATCGGATCAGATTAAACCTTCTCGAATGTGAAAGCACTCATTTCAGAACCACAAACATCCATTAAGCCCCAAAGAACCGCAACAAGCAAATGCAAATATACAAAAACGTTGGCTGGGAGTTTTTGAGAGCGCTGCTAAGATCCGCTTCTCTCACCGGACTGAAAGGTCAGCAGCTTCTCTGGAGGCTGACATTTAGGTAACTGAACCTCTGGCCACCGCTGGACCTCTGCTTTCCTCTCTTTCCCTCTCTTTTTCACTCTGTCCCTCTCTCTCACTCCTCGAGTCAGCTAAAAGTTCACGCTCTCCACATGTGTGGTCCTTCTGCCTGAGGGAGCTGTCCCACAATCCCAGCCACACGTGTTCAGAACCGAGGCAGAGCAGATAAACAGTGAGAGAAAGCTGGCTTGATTCTGAGCATGCTCAGAAGAGTAACTTGCCTTTTACATAAAAAAAAAATGAATTCATTAAACATTCTACATCGGGGAGTCCATGAACTTTTACTTGCTCTTAACTTCACTTTTTTTTCTTTCTCCAAAGTTTTTAAATGTTATTAGTATGAATGTACTTTTTTTTTCTATGAGTGTAGAAGTTATAGTGGATGATTTCTATTCTTTTTTGGGAATTTTATAAAATAGTAAATAGTACCATAAATAGTAAAGTAATAATGTAAAAGTAACATGGAAGCTTCTTAACAGATTGTCATATATGATGTTTGTTTGTTTGTTTTTATTGTGCCACCAACAAAAATGTTTCTCTTGTACTGTAGCAGTAATTATCATAATGTTTGTAGTATATTAACAGGAATTTAGGACATTGTGTTCCTAATAAAAATGTGCCTTCTCCTTCTTGTTCATTCATTCATTCGTTCATTTATTAATTAATTAATTAATTTATTTATTTATTTATTTATTGGATAATATTTACTACTACTACTAATAATAATAATAATAAGCAGCAGCAGCAGCATGTGCTTAATATACGTTTATTACACAATAGAATATATATAATGTGTAATAAATGTACATTATATAATATAATCCGTACATTATATAATATAATTATATAATATGTATCTGACAAAAAGAAAAGTGAATAAAAAATTTTTTACCTATGGGAATAAAAATGTGTAAAATTTAGCTTAGCTATATCTACTACTACTACTATTACTACTATTATTATTATTATTATCATCATCATTATTAATATTAATATTAATATTAATATTCATATTATTCATATTATTGTTTTATTTAACAGTTTATCACAATGCCCCTAGTTGAAATTTATTGTTTTGCAGTCTTTAATGACATTAAAAAGTACTGATATTTTCCTCCTGCACTCATCCAGCTTCACCAGTAACAGATAGAAATGAAATGGGGAAAGAACAGAGAGAGTTATAGGAGAAAGAGACAGAAGGTTCACCAGAAGATGCCTGCAGTGATGATGGACAGTGCAGTAAACAGGCTGAGAAAAGCCACGACCTCCTCAAACACATGTGTGTGTGTGTGTGTGTGTGTGTGTATCTGACAGAGAGAGAGAGAGAGAGAGAGAGAGAGAGAGAGGAAAGACGAACTGGCCTCCTGACACTCCCCCCCGTCCCCCCTCCCCACTAGCCACCTCCTAGCAGATAATATACACCCAATCCCTTTCAGCACCAGGTGTGACAGGCATCAGGGGTGGCCTATCCACAGGGGGCCAGGGGCCAGGGGGAGGGGTGAAGGGGCAAATTAGGAACATGTCAGTAATAATTTAGGCAGTGTTTACTTTTCTTCACACCAATATCTCAATTCCTATTTACGAACATGTCAGCGATAACATGACCGGCATCTTTGGAGGTCCTGAGCATGAACGCTTTACCCCAGTTTGTTTTCAGGAGAGTTAAATTGAATTACGCTGTGACAGAACGAATGTGAAAGAATCTGACGCATGCACGACTGTGTTACTGTTAGAACGTAATGCTGCCGTAAAGTTTATACGAAAAGGAAATGAAATCCACAATCGAGCTGGTGTGAACAAAACAGCAACACAAGCATGTCGGATTTTCATTTCATTACAGTCCATCAAGTGGGTTTATCTTTTAGCACTATTCATAATTCATTTATTTGCCTAACACTGAGGACTAAATAAGGAATGAAATGCTTAGGTGCATGCTGGTATAGAAAAATAATCTATGATTGGGTTGTGTGCGAAGTGGAGATCCTGTTCCAGCACTTTCTGAGAATTTTGCTTTCTTGGTTGAATTTGGTCATTTGATTCATGACTCTTTGAAATCGACTCTTATGATTCCAAGGCAAACCAGTTTCCCACAGACCTTCCTTTCGAAACAAGGAAACAAGTTTCCCTTACTGACATCCTTCTGCCTGTAATAGCTAATGTGCTCCTCTGTGGATATCTGAGCTTGTGTGTGTGTGTGTGTGTGTGTGTGTGTGCGCGTGTGTGTGCTGAGTAAAAGGAAAGGTCCTGTTGAAAAATTAATTAAGTGAAGAAGCAAATGTGAACCATTAAAAGCTAATGAGAAGCCAGTAGCCTATCAGCAGACGTAATGAAGAGGGTGTTTGGGCTTATTTTGACATGTGGACATTAACAGCCAGGACAGTAAGTGTGTAAGGAGCTCCATGTGTCAACATGATGGAACTAAATCTTTTAATGGTCAGGGATTCTTTCCTCAGTTCTTTACTTGTGGTTTATGTTGAATGAAAATCCTTGTAATGTTTAATAAAACAGAATTTCATGAAGAATATAGGGAGTAAGTGCCCACTAGGGTGGCATTCCAGTATGTGACACAGTTCCCATTGGTAGTTAAACTGTCAAAAAGTGTCCTTTATTATGCCTTTACAATAGGTAAAATGTGTGGGGGGAAAAAACAAAAAAAGCATTGTGGCACTATAGTGGCCTTCCAGTGGAAAATATGTGACTTATGGTAAGCAAAATGTCCTAGTTGCTGAAATATAACAAAATGCCATTTAAATATAAAAAATGCCCCCAAGCATGCCACCATGTGCAAGAAAACATGATGAAGTGCCCACTATGGTGGTATTTCAGTAAGAAAAATAAAATGACATAAAAAAGAGTGACATAGTGCCCTATGGTAGATGGAATGTCATAACCATGCCCTTTAGGCTGCCATTAAAGTGGATAAAATGTGACAATGTGCCATATAAACAGTCACAAGAGTGCACTTTGCTCAAGAAAACACGAGAAAGTGCCCACTAGGGTGGCATGTCAGTAGAGACTATGTGGCACAGTGTCCTTTTGTAGTTAAAATGTTAAAGTTTAATATGTGTTTACAATGGGTAAAATGTGAACATATGTCTTATAGATACTGTATATAAAATAGAGCTAGAAAAAAAAGCATTGTCACTACAATGCCATTCTGAAAATATGTGACCCAATGGCATAAACAGCCCTCTGAGATGCCCTAGTTACTAAAATTTAACAAAATTATATATAAATTAAAAAAAAAAAGCATTCCAGTGGAAGGGTGACACAGTGCCCATTGGTAGATGAAATATCATAAAGTGCCCTCTATGATGCTCTATTGTGGGCTGCTGTTATGTGCAAAAAACATAATGAAGTGTCCACTTTTGTGGCAGTCAAAGGAAACGAGATGTGCCAATGGTCTATGGTAAATTAAATGTCATAAAGTGCCCTCTAGAAAGCTCTTTTAGTTGGTAAAATGCAATAAATTGCCATTTAAATATGAAAAATAAATGCCTGATAAGGGTGATACTTTGTGCATGAAAACACGATGAGGTGCTCACTAGAGTGGCACTCCAGGGGAGTATATGGGGGGGGGTGGGGGTATATGTCCCAGTGCCAGATAGGCATGTGAGGAAACATGATCAAGTGACCTGGTGTGTGTGTGTGTGTGTGTGTGTGTGTGTGTGTGTAGGTAGTGTCGTTTTTAAAATATTTTTTTTTCTGTCTGTCAGAGAGACCCTTTTAACCCCTGCTATAGCAGTTCGTTTGAAATGAATGAACAACACTGAATCGACTCACCTGCAAGAAAGTTAATCGAACATCTGGCTCAATTTGGTTTATTTCTATAGGATTCTATAGGTTTAATTCTATGGTCTAATTCTATAGATGTATGCTGCGATTAAAGAGTTACATGAGTACATTCTTACCTAAGCACAGCTGTTTAACTTAGCGAAACATGCATGAAGTGATATATAATGACATAACACTTTGCCAGATGTGCTGTATCACACTTCATATAAAATGCCACATTTAAAACTAAATATTCTTAATATTTCTGCTCTTTCTGGTGTCTAGGAAGTTACAGCATGTTGCTGGATCATGAGCTAAATTCAGCCCTGATTCTTTCATCAAAACAGGCCTTGAGTTCGCTGAGTGCGTTATAAAGTCGTTCAGCCTCGGTGTTAATAATGTCATCTATGTCCCAGTATGGAGGAGTGCAGGGTGAGAAGGGGAAGCTGGAAATTCTTATTTCCTGTGTGAGGGAGTGTCGGTGAGCCAGACCACTCGGCGACATGCAGCAATCAGAAAGCACTCCCCAGAGCCAACGCTGCCCTGCTCTTACTCTCTCTCGCTCGCGCTCTCTCTCGATCTCATTTTTTGGTCTCACTCAGTCACTCAAAAACTGTCTGATCTTTTCTTTTTACTCTCTGTCTCTCTGTATCTTTGACTAATTCCTCAAGCAAACATAAAAAAATTTAAAAACCGCTCTTGTGCATGTCCAAACATTATGAAATTATCCCAAACTTTCCTTCATAAACATAAGTGTAGCTCAATGGCACACAAAACAACACGTCCATCTCCGTCTGTAACTTTACCCAGCGAGAGCGCTGACTGGCCGGCACAGCTGCGTCACACTCACTCGATCCTCTCATCATGCAGGCAAGTTCACATGCGACCTTTGACCCTTACATGATCATCCCGAGTATGCGACTGGCCCCGAGGCTGAAAACATGCACGCAAAAACACACACACACACACACACACACACACACACACACACACGCTGAAGCAGATGCACCATAAACATTATTGTTGAGAGAGAGAGACATGCAGATGACACAGCATTGATTTACTGCATGACTGAGTGAGTTTACAAGTGTCACAAGGCGCACACAAACACACACACACATGCTCGTGGAGTGAATGTTTAACAGCACGTCAAAGCACATATGTATAATATTTGTGTGTGTGTGTGGTGTGTGTTAGGGTAGGTCATGAACATGAATACATATAAATACTGTACATGTGTAAAAAGCATGAATACCTTTGTGTGTGTGTGTGTGTGTGTGTGTGTGTGTGTGTGTTTTGCTCCAGCACATCTGGGCTTTATATCAGGGTCTTAATTAATCCTGAGCGAAGGCCAGGCAGTGACAGGTCAACTGTGTAGACTCGGGCTCCAGACAGGCCGTGATTTATGACTGTCAAACCCCAAGCAGTACTGATTTATATCCGGGAAAGAGACAGAGAGAGAGAGAGAGAGAGAGAGAGAGAGAGAGACTTAATGCAATTAGAAATTTTTTATAAAAGTTGGTTTAGTGAACTTTTCTAATAACTCATGAACATTCATGAGACACAAAAAATGGTCGATTATCTTCAAGACCCAGAATGTAAAATAAGTGAGGGAATTATTGTTTATAGCTGCTATAACAGGAACTACTGTAAATAGTGTTATTGTGGCATTGCATAACATTCAAAGTCACTACAAATAGATAAAACATTATGACATGCCGTTCGTTAACAAATAAACATTAGTACAAAAATGGATATACTGTGGTATGCGAGGAGTTTAAAAACTGGGACATGCTGTGTATAAATATTGAATGAACTTTGGGGTGGGAATAGAAAATGTAAAAATTTGAAGAAGTGCAGTAGTTCGATATCTGGGGATCATGTTTAAAACATACCAAAATAAACTACAGTACGAGATAAAGTTATAGTGTGAGAGCTTAAATTCTTCTACGCTTTATTTCTTGTATTATATGCTTAGACATAAAATTAAAAATACAAACAACAAATAAAATAACTTTTACTCTAGAATCTGAAATAGTAACTTCACTTTATCACATCTTCCTGGTGTTAATTTTTCTTTCAACTTATTATGTAATTGAAAATGGTTATAACTGTAAAAAAAAATTAAATAATAAAAAATAAACGCAAAACAGGGAATAAAATCAGCAAGTTGGCAAGTTGGTCTTGTACTGTAGAAGCAATGTAAAAGCTTTAAAACACTCCAAGGTATGCTCTTATAGGAAAATAATCAATGTCTTGGGGCATCTCAGCACTCAGTTATTGATTAGTTCCCTAAATTGCTAAATCTTACATATTGAAATTGTGATTGTTTTTATTGCTACTAGGTATATTTTTTATTTAATGGTAAATAAATTAAGTAAACACTCGAGGATGTACAGGTATACAGGGAAATAAACTTTAGGATAGCTCCATCAAGTGCACTTAGCATTTTTTAATTTAATTATTTGTTTGTTTAATTATTTATTGCATTTATTATTAACACTGTTTTTAATATTAGCTTTATCGTTGTTGTTTTCTTCTGGACAGTGTATACACCTTAAAAGTTACTTTAAAATAAATTAAATTCAATTGAGACTAGTATAGCTGAATCCTAACATGGCTGCCTTCTCCAGCCTTCACTCTTTCCAGATCTGTCTTCATCCTTCGTCAGCCTTCCTCGGTCCTGCAAAGTCCAAACCCGCGTGGGAGGTGAGCTCCAGCGCTCTTATCACCTCCCTCCTACGGTGGCCCAGAAGACCCATCTCTCAAAGCCAGCTCAGAGCAGGGGAGGGAACGCGCAAGACGCAGCAGCCCTGCTTTTATTAGAAGCCATCATTACTAATATTCCCTGGAATGTCCCGGAGTATAAATAGAAAGACTAAAAAAAAAGGAAAGAAGGGGAAGAGTGGGAAAAAATGGAGACGGCGGAGATGGAGGGGGGGGGGTTGGTTTAATCTGGTGTGAGAGTTCAAGATGGCCTTGTTTGGTTTGGACGTCTGAGGGCTTGAGCAGACTGCGGAGACTGACCGCCCAGAGTGAGCCTCGAGTCCTCGGGGACGAACTGGCATCAGTTAGAGCGAGGCTAGTTACAGCTGCAGTTTGCAGTTTATGAAGTAAAGAGACGTTAGGTTGAATTCGCCTTATGCCAGATGCCGAATCTGACGCGGGTTTCAACCTCCGATTTTTCATGAGTCTTGAACAGGGCTCTAGTGGCAAGAGCGATAAATGCTAGTCACTGGAACATAAGGCCACCTGCTGCTTATTCTGAGGCTAGCATGTAGACAATGTACTGTAGGTATTGTGAAAAAATTTGCATTAAAACCCAGAAGTATTTATTGGCATGACAAATATTTACCATCGTATTGCCTAAACCTAAGTCAGGCACAAGAAAATTCTAGCTATAATTATCACATAATCACTAGTTTAATTGATGCTTCCATTGTTCAGGAGCTCATAGAATAAAGCCATGAGACAGTAGATGGAGGTAAGTCTAATCTCTTCCAGCGATGCACTGAGGACACTTTTTATGATTCTGGTATAAATCTATACTGAAGCAAACATGTGGGGGTGTTGGGGTGGTGATGGAATGCAGTATTTATGGTCAATAATGGCATAGAAATGCTGAACCCTTTGCCCTGGTCACAGTTCCTAAAAGCCATTTCATCCATGACTGTGTACAAGATCCTGTTTCCGTGCTGTTTTATATGTTTGGATCTCTTTCGCTTTAATCTAATTTTCCTCCACTTACTGTAAGTCAGGGCTTGGAAAAGGGTCTAAACCCTACGCATACATCATGCCTGTGTTTATTTGCTTTCGACATTCTTGGGGACTGGTGTAAATCACATTTAAAAAGGACCGTATAGCTCATTATCCTGCTACAACTCTAATTCCCTCTAAATGCACTGGAGAAAATTCAGAGCTCATTTGCGGTGTAAACAGTCTTTAACGGATTCAGATTAACTCCCGTTCTCCAATTACCTCCAACCCCCACCTTCTCTAAACCCCTACCTCACATGCTCTGACACACTCTCTGTCTCTCTCTTTCTCTCTCACACACACACACACACACACACACACACACACACACACACACACACACACAAACATACACACACACACACACACACACACACACACACACACACACTGAAACCCAGATCACCCCCTCCCATCGCCAGTGCAACAGATGATCGTATTTTTTCTTTTCTTAATTAGACTTGTTAAGTGCAATTACAATCTAAAGCAAGCTACACTCAGATTCCTTGCTTCTTATTTTCCTCCTCCTCACTCCTTTTTCTTTCTGTCATTACAGTGTGGCATGTGTGAGGGCTGTTGTGTTGCAGCCCAAGGCCACGGAGAGTGGAACATGTCCATCAGGGGCCAGTTATTATGAGGCGACCACCAAGCTCTACAGCTGAGAGGAGGAGGAAGACGAGGAGGTCTGGTACAGGAAGCAGGGGAGATGAGACGCCGCTGAGGAAAGCACTTTTAAACTGAGGCCCTGAGACACAAGGGAGAGCAGAATTAGGACTGGCACAGGGAGTATGTGTGCCTGTCATTTCTATAGCAACGGTGGATTTTTTTACAGGGCTAGGTTTCTAGCCCACAACGAATGGTTAGGTTTCTATCCCCCCACCCGCTTTATCATAAAGGCTTTAAGACCAGCAACAGAGGAGTAATTTGAATGGGCATAAGGTTAAGGGACTTGCCCAAGGGCCCAACAATAGGAAACCCCCAAGTCTCTGATCAGCAACACATACCCTCAACCTCAACCACCTGAGCCATCACTGCCCTTAGGAAAATTCATCATCGTCATCATCATCTCATCTGCTTTATGCTGTATTCAGGGTCTTGGGGGGCTTAGAGCCTATTCCAGAAGACTTGGGGCACAAGGTTGGGGTACACTCTGGACAGGGTGCCAATTCATCACAGGGAACATACACATACACACACTATGGACAATTTGAAAACGGCTGGTTATCCTAATCTGCAGGTCTTTAGACTATCTGCTGGTCTTTAGACTATGGGAGGAAACTGGAGTAAATGTAGGAAATGTAGGAAACCCACCAAGCATGGGGAGAACATGCAAAGAAACAGGAATCGAACCTGCACCCTGGAGATGCAAGACGACAGTGCTAACCACCACACTACCATATATATTTTATTCCTTGTGTGTTTCTTGGAACTGACCTACAAGAAGGTACTCAGTTTATCACTGTGGGGTTCATGATACTGCCGTTTAAGAAGCTCCCAGGTTTAACCTACTAGTTACTTTCCGGCTTCCCCCTCAAACATGGAGGGCGATGAAGACAAGAGGACAGGGAAGAGAAGAGACTGGTGGAGAAGACAGAAGGATGAGGTTGGTACATCCTACCAACCTACATACCTACCTACCTCATCCTCCTGTCCTCCCCAGGGGAACAGAGAATAAAAGAACAGGTAGACAAAGGAGTAATTGGGATATGAGAAGAGCAGAACAAAATGACAAAGAGGGTATGAGTTGAGAAGATCTGAAAGGGAAAAAGGAATGAAGGACGAATAAGATTGAGATTGAGAGATGACCCGAGAGCCGTTCTCAACAGCTCTCATCACTCTATTTCTCAGAAGCTGAACTGTGCAGCTGGAGCTGGTGTTTATTTACTGGATGGTGGAGAAATGCCAGGAAAGTGCGGCCTCCCACCTCCCAAATCCTCGGGGCAATGAAGGACGCTCCCCAGGGGACTCGCCACTTCTACTGTACATAGGGGACTAGCAGGGTAAGCCACATTAGATGAGCATGTCCTGAAGGTAAAGAGACATGTCCTGAATGTCATTTCAATAATTTGGACACCTCGTGTTCTCAGAGTTCTGTCCGGAAGTTTAAAAAGAAATGAATTAGTTGATATGTGCGGTTACAGTCTTTCACCCCCCATGTAGATAAATATACTTATTAATGATTCAATTGCACATGAGTTATGAATATGAGCAGCTAACGTTACCATATAAACATGCGTGCTAGCCAAATGTCGAGTGCTCTCTGATGGGAAGCGGCTTTTACCCTGGCTTTGCCCCCTTATCTGGTCAAACGTACTGTGTTTCTGAAGGCAGATTTACAGTTTTAGCTCCTGAGCCATGAAACAAGAGCTACAGCGCTAATATTTGCGAGTTTGTGCTGAGTGAGCTAATTGGCCTGAGGGATAAAGTTAGCAGTGTCGGTGATGTTAGCCAACAGACTGTACCCATATTGTCAGTGCAGAGGAATTCGGGTAGCTAATGAGTGAACAAAAGATGCATTCATTACATCAGCCACCTTCAGGACTGGATTTGTCTTTTGGGCCTGATGTGCACATCAGGAACGGTTTGAGTTTGAAGTACTGTCAAAAGGTTTGAAATGATCCGTAGCCTGTTACACAAAACACTGGACTGCTCAGATGTTGGTACTCTTTTCTCACACCCACACCAAAACACAGAAAAATAACAGAATGATGAATTAGGTGTGTGAGTGTAAAGCAGTGTGGCAATTTTTTTATTTGTTAAATGGCAACATGTCTTATTTTTGTTTCTGGTTACAGTTTGTTTCTAGTTACACAATTTCATGTTAAGGATGATTTAAAACAAAACAAAACAAATTTCTGGGTGTCATAACCGTCACCAGGATCTTTTTTGTGTTTGTTTCATTCTCTTGAAATCAACACAATAAAAATTTAATTTTACTTAATGAGAAACTAGTGTGGAATATGATGGAAAACTGATGCTAAAACTGGAGACTCCTTCCAAGAACATCTCCTAATAAAGTATTACAATAATAATTAGGCATTTTTCTTTGGTAATTAACAACACATAAAAATATATAATTATTCTTATATTATGTGCATTTTGGTCGTTGCTGTACAGTACATGTATAGCAACATATATGTTGTTATACATGTACTTACATATGTATGTGTGTGTGTCAGGGCTTGACATTGGCACCCGCCCACCCGCCAAATGTGGGTAAAATTCGGCTGTGGCGGGTAATAACTTTAGTCTCACTAGCCACTTTGGCGGGTAGTTTATTCTTTGGTACTGTATGACAATATATTTTTGTTGTAGTTTTCTCTAAAGGCATCTGATATAATAAACACATTGCAACGTAATATTACGCACATAAAACTCCCAAGAGCACCTATATCAACATTCTGAATCAACTTGTTTAGAACGTGCTTTAACATCTCTGTTAGCAGTGATAACCTGCGGTAAGAAGCTGTAAAGTTACTCTGATAGGCCTACTTGGACAGTATTATGTGGCGGCATATAACTGGTGTTTCAGACCCAGCTGGTACTGTTGTACTGTAAATGAACAAGAGGAACAAGATAAGAGGAAGGTAAGACAGTTTAATGAGAAATGGAAATTAGGGTGAGATTGGCTAGTTCATTGCAAAGAAAAAAACACCATGCACTGCCAGGACTGCAGGGAGTACGGAAATGAGCCAGTAAGGGGTCTTTCTTTTGTGACTGGCACCAACAATTTTAAACTGGAGACTATAAAAGACCACGAAAAGTCAAACGCACACGTTGGTAGTATCAAGTCAAAACGGACGAAGACGATGGGTTCACTCCAGGACAGCATAGCTTTTAAGTGCTTGGCTGTCATGAAGTCAGCTGAGCTGGAGATGATGGAGCTGCTGTTCCGAAACGTCCACGCGATTGGAAAAAAAAGTCGACCATTCACAGACTACGTCTGGATATAGAAAGTTTTCTCAGTATGCCAGAGCCATGACCTGATGGCATGCTTCATGTTTGAAATGCTAGTCTCCCAAGAACTCCTTCAATGAAAATGGTTTGGAGTGAGGTCAGGACTGTACAGGGGATGTAGCAATAACGCCCAGCCAGGACATACTGCCTTCTTTAAAATGTTTGCAAGAGTCTTGTCACCGTACTGTACTTGAGGTCTGCTGTAAATGTCATACGGTTTCATTCTTTCACTCCTGAGAAGTTTCATCACAAGTCCTGGTTTGATTTGAACACAGTAATGTTGAAAAGTTAATACCCCCTTTTAATTCTTTGTGTTTTTGTGTAAGAGAATCATCTGATCTGATCTAAATATGAAGCAAATCCAACCTCTCAGACAAACAACATCATCTAACTTGTTAATTAATAACTGTTAATTGTGCAATTATTTATTTATCAAACATTAAGCTGAAACAAGAAAACTTCTGGCCAATAGTAAGCAGCCCGTTACTGTTTCCACAGGATTTAACCAAGAGGGTAAGTTGCAGCCAGGTGCTGCTAATCATCATCCCTTGTTTAATTGATCATCAGCACGTATGCAGACCTCTATAACAGCAGGAGTTTTGACTATTCAGTTTGCTATTCATCTGAGATTGTATGTACAGCTAATTTTTATTGTGTTTTTACATAAAAACAAATAGAATTTAAAAAGGGTGTACTAACTTTTGAAAATTGCTCTATATCTATATAAAAACAGCATTAGGTGGGAAAAAGTAATGAATTGATACTCAACATTTATACTTTGAGCTAAACATTTATTATAATAATAATAATATAATTATAATAAAAATGCGTGAATTTTATAAAATGTAAAGTTTTATACATACACTAAACATACAATTCCAACATGATATGTTTGTTTATAATCTTATTCCTATTCTTTGTGACAAAACCATTTGAAACTAGTAATTAGCTGTTATTAAATTATATATTAAAATTGTATATATATATATATATATATATATATATATATATATATACTGTATATGGTTGATATGGTGAGGTTTTCCATAAAGAGACATTTAACATTTATAGAGGGAGTGGCCAGTGTCAGTGATTTGTGAGGCTGGGGATATATACAGTAAAACTCCTCAGAAGAGTGAAGTTTACTTCTTGAAGAAGAAATAGAGATTCTGACCTGATCCTGAACATTGAAGTTTACTATAAATCATTAAAAAGTACAATGTGTGGCTCGTAAATAAAAAAAAAAATAATAAAAATAAATAATAATAGTAATGTTAGCATATAAGCCATGGTGAAAGCAGCAGTGCACTGTTGAGGCAGAGATCCAATGTGTGTGTGTGTGAGGAGGAGAGAACATATGAGTCAGAATACGAGACAAGGGAATGATGAAATGTAATGGAGCCTGAGAGAAAGAGAGAAAAAGGCATGGACCAGGGAATTGAGAAATATAGAGTTTATTTATTTCTTTATTAATTGCATTTTTTTGTGAATGCATGTCAATTGCAAAAGTTTTTTTATTTTTTTTATTTACCAAAGCACAAAATGTGTTATAGAATTGTGTTATGTCTTTCATATAATTTTGAGATAGATAGATTTTTATTTAGATATAACTTTTGGCATCAGAAGCATAAAACTACTATGGATGGTCTCTTAAAAGTCAAAATTCTACAATTGCACAACTTTTGTTAGACAAATCCTAGGGTTTTAATATTACTATTGTGTGTGTGTGTGTGTGTGTGTGTGTGTGTGTGTGTGTGTGTGTGTGTGTGTTTGCCTCCCAAAATCCAATTTTCCGTGGCCCATCGTCATTCTTTTTACCCGTCATCTCAGTACTGGGTGGGCCACATTATGCACACACACCCACACACACACACACACACACACACACACACACACACACACACACACACACACACACCC
>JAQKPX010000001.1:7096213-7110259 GCA_030068255.1 Clarias angolensis
TATATATATATATATATATATATATATATTTTTTTTTTTTTTTCCCATGATAATTGTGGCTTAGAGTTTATGAAAATCTAAAATGTATTTTTAAGATTAACAAGAAATTATTTTTGTTAATTAATTACTAATTATGTTAATTAATGCACTCAATATGTGATCTGGGCTACTTTAGCACAATTTGTTGCGTCAATGTTGCATGGCATGATCACCCAGCTGACCTATTATTAAGGACCAGGTTGCTTTGATACCAGTCCTGTCTGTATTGTGATGTTGGATGTTTCTCATCTTCTTTTTGACAATAATGCATAGATTCTGTGTGGGATTCAGGTCAGGTGAGTTGGTTGGCCAATGAAGCACAGTAATATCATGGTCAACAAACCGGTTAGTGGTAGTCTAGGCACTGTGGGTCTTCGTAAGGCTTATCAGCATCCAGATGTGATCTGAAAGTTCCTGCTACAGTACATGGATAGCTGTGTTGATTTCAGACTTGACCAATACCAGCAGATAATATGGCAGCCCATCATAGACTGTAAAAACTTCACACTGGATTTTAAGCAACTTGGATTCTGTACCTCTCCACTTTTCCTTTTTTTTTTCTTTTTTAATTAAATTCAAATTTTATTTTCATGTGAAAAGAAGACTTTAGACCACTCTTTAGCCCATCATCTCATCTTTTCTAGATGTCTATGCAAGGAGATTCTTGATGCACAGGCTCCAGCTGCCCTCCAGTCTTTGGGAAGCTCTCCAAAGTTCTTGTATCGGCTTTGCTTCTCAATATTCTTAAGCCTGAGGTTTTCCCTGTTGATTGTGCACCTTTTTCTACCATGCTTTTCACTTCTAGTTAACTTTTCAGGCATATGCTTCAATACCCTCCTTGTGGAGGGTGTTGACGATCAGTTACTGCACAACTGTACAAGTCAGCACTATTTCCTGTGTGTAGTGACCAAGACCAAGACATACACAGTATTTATGTGGTATAGATAATAATGAATTCAAACTCAAAATAAAATATTCTAATATTTGATACTTATACATTAAATCACACATTACTCTTGAACTGACACTGGAGACTCTTTAGTTGTTTCAAATAAAAACTGTATTTGGAACATCCAATATACAAATCCCTGTGTAAAGCTTTTAATGATAGAAACTATAAACATTCTATACTTGAACAAGCACATGGATATAAACTTGTGATTTAGTTCAAAAATTAAGCACCGTCTTCTGACCAATAAGGATCAAGAACACATATATTGAGGTTCCATACTCAACGTCTATATTTCCGCCAAAACATGCCAAACATGTTGCCTATGTTGCCTTTCTACATACATGTGCTCATTCCCACACTCATATACTTGTAGACATGCTTTTTTTTTTTTTTTTACTAATAATGTGGAAAGGAAGCACTCACACCAAACACAGATTCTGAGTTGGCAAAACACAAGTCATTCCGGCAACTGGAATAAATCACTGATTTTTCCTCACACACACACACACACACACAGGCACGCAACCAGCTTATTGCTGCTCATGCTGCTAAGCTAAAGACAAGCAAAATGAGCAAATCATATGTTAAAAACTTAAAAGTCCAAAATGTGTCTATAATGATATTGTTGTTGTAGTTTTCCAGTAAATTGAGATGCAGTTGTGGAGCTGAAAAAAAAAAAAAATTATAAATTTTTTACTCTGCAAGCAGGTCCTCCTTTTTTCCACCAATGAACATCTATGTTTAACGTTTTCTTTTTTTTTTTTTTTTACTAGATTTCTCAATAGCATGGACAATCATGACATCACTTACACCACACTAACATAACCAACATGCAAAATCTGACACATAATTATTTACAAGAACAATCATAAGTGCTGAGGCTGGCTTTTTCTTTGAAATAGAGTGAAGGAGTGTGAAGCCTTTTCTACAAAATGACAGACAGGATGGTCAAGTAAATACAAACATGTATTCCAGCCTTTAATGCATTTAATCTGGAGTTCTCAACCACATGACAGATTTCTCCTGAGGCCACGCTAAAACCAAACTTTTTATTCATGTTTACATTTTAAGTATTTTTTTCAAGGAAGTATGTCATTTTCAGGATGTAGATTTTTTTCTTCTTTTCTTGCTGTTAATGCATGGTGTAAAGTATTTTTTTTTCTCTGTTTTCCTTTTTTTCGTACACAGTTTGTACTCCAGCTTCAGGCTACAATTAGAGATGTGTAAAGGTGAAGTGATTACACCTCAGAATACTTACAGTATTTGTCATCCAAAGTCCAACGTCTACACCCCTGTGCTCCGACTCCAATGCTTACAAGTTAATAAAACTAATATTCCACTTAAAGAGTTGTGTATGTAATTGACATTAAACACAATAGCCACATTACTTGACTAAAATCCCTAATCATGCCTTTAATCCTGCGCTCGCCTCTGTAAGACATCTAAAGTGGAAAGAATTTCAGAGATCTGTGTGAAGGGTGACTCTTCGGTATTCACGTGTGAACTCCTTTTGAGGATTTTTCTTTGATTTCCTGCCAAATGTGTAGAGGCTTTGCTATCATTTAGGATTGTTTTCAGTGCTGTAATACCTGAAGATTACACCAATTCAAAGGCAAACAATTAAGTCTTACAAACAGCCTTATACTAAATCACAGCCAAAAACATCTCACCGGCCATGTCTATCACCGGCCCAGAATCCTCTGCTTCTTTAGGTTCTCTAGGAACATCTGCAGATCACGCCATAGAAACCGATGAGCTAGACGGCAAGAATTACTAGAACTAGAACTAGAACAGATGTATATGTATAGACAATGTTTCCGTGCGATTTTTAATTAGAACTTTGGCAGATCTTGTCTCATGCATGCTAAATGTGCGGATCAGTTTGTGCAAGCACACGAAGCCCTGCCACATTTTTCCTATCCTTCTTTCAGCGCGTCACTCCCCAGCAAAACTACTCGGAGCATTTTACAGCAAAATGGGTTCCACGAGTGCATCGGTTGCATTAGCGTGAGACGACAAGGATTACATTTAGGTCTTGTAAATCAGAGTTGTCAGGAAAACAGTGATAGATCATCACGTCTGCAAACCAAAACAGAGGATCTGCTGAACAAGAAAAGCAGACCAGCTGATAGACATGTTTGCCCCAAAGCCTACTGTACATATATCCTTTACAGATCACAGATGGTATGCAGATTTTCTGTGTGTTAACTCTAATCTGTATAAAGAAATGGCAGACAAGTTGTTCTACATCTGTAAGTACTTGTTGCATCTTTTTTTTCCCCTTCACATAAACTATAGAACTGTTCCTTGATAAATAATTAGTACCTAAAATAATAAATTTATTTACCTTTAGTATGCACTCTATGATGGTGAATCCAGAGTCCAGAATCCTATCCCAATGTAAATACTTTTTGGAAGAATAGAGGAAACCAGAGAAGCCATGAGGAATTCCATTTGGAGGACAGGTGAAACCTTGCAAAGATGTTAGCCCAGTATCAAGCTGTAAGGCAAGTATTTAAAGATCAGAAGACAAATTAGCCAACATAGTAACTACTGTACAGTAGCACAAAAGCTATTATGCACCAATCAACTGTTGAGAAACCTTACATCTCAATGATAATGCACTTGGAGTTCACCGCTGTTCACCATTAACACTCGAGCAGGATGTCCCAGATTACAAGACAGACAGACCCTAGCAGTGAGAATAGAAGCTTACCTGAGACTTTTGACCCCTAAGGTCGGCATCAACATGGTTCCAACCCACTCATGCAAGAAAGAGTGAGTGCTAGCCATGACACATGACACGTCGCCATAATTCAGGCTGCTGCTGGGGATGAGACTTCATTAGAAAGGCTGTGACCTACAAATAGCACCCCTGCCCGCAATAAATTCCCAAAATGGCGCCTGCCAAGCAAGTCTCTCTCACTCCTTTCATTAAAATAGTTAACACTCAATCAAGCAAGACAGCCTACTCCCACAAGCACATGAAATTTGGAACCACAGCCATTTAAGTGGCATGTCCTCTTTAAAACGTGATGAATTATTTTCTGGTCATTAATAGTTCCCATCATTCCCTTCTTGCGCCATTTTTGTTCTGGATGATTTGCCAGAGCTTTCCATAGCCAATTGGCCCCCTGGGAGACCACAGTGTCAGTGTGAGCTGTGCAACGCACCAAATATTTAGCATAATAGCTAGTTACTGAGCTATCAGTGTCAGAAGAAGCTGTCAGCCCAGGCCCTCTGGCTAATTAAAAAGGTTGAGAAGAGTGTTAGTTTCCACATGACGTGGGCACATTGCCGGGGATTGGGGGTGGGAGATCACTATCATCACATCCTTTTAAATCACTTCTCATCATCACCAGATAGACTGAAACACAGAGGAAATGCTGACTTCACATTTATGGAGTAGAAAGAATAAGGGAGATTGATGCTAAACCTCATCAGCTATGACAAGCCCTGATTATACCTTTTAAGAAAGACACTTCTGGAACACACAATGACACCTCCAATAAGGTTATATATGAAATGTACTATACTCCATGTAGATGTCATCAGAAAACTTGTATTAAAAATAGCTTTCTATTGTTCACTTGTTAGTAATTTCACACAATTTCCCAAAGGTTTTCACCCGAGAATTTGGCTCTGTGGACCAAACATTTTTTGTGCAGGCCCCAGGTCTAGGAAAATACCTGAAAAACCATCATTCTTTAAACTATACGTCCCTTTGTTCTTTAAGTGTGTGCTGTTAGAGGAACCTCTATGGAGGGCTTGTGTGAATTTATAATACTGTTACACTGTTTTTTTTTTTCCTTTTTTTACTGTACAATGTCATACTTTTTATCCATTTTAAGTTACAGTTAATGTTTTTTAACAGTCATAAACCACTTACTTCTTGTTTTTACAATACGTTTGTACCATCACTAACCTATTTTTAAATTATCTATTTTTATATAGACAAAAAAGTCACATACTGTATAATGTCACCTAGAAACCACATCTTGTTCTGCCTGGAAGTCTTTCTACAGTATGTCTGACTGTAACAAAGCACTGACATTGGAGACTCCTTCCAAAACATTGCAAAATGTTATAAATGCCTCTAGAAGCAAAATCCACTTGGCAAATGCAAACCCTGCAAGGAGGTCCCACACCCACACAATCTCTTACCTGGCTTTCGTCCCCTCCCCATTAGAAACATCACACTGAGCACTTCCTCCACAAATCTTGTCTCCTTCATCTATGTTATGTCTCTCCTTCTCTGCAGTGTAGTATCATCTGTCCGACTGGTGAAATGATAAGACTGAAACAGGCTGCGATGAAATCAAGCATGGAATAAAAGTCACTTGTGTTGACCAGATGCCCTAGTTGCCATTCTGAACTGGAGATCAGACGTGCAGAAGCTCACTGCTGCCATCTGTCCATGAAAGGATAAACTACATTCACTAAAAAACAGGAAGATAGGGCAAAGACAGACACCTTTACAGTTGTATGAATTTGATTTATCAGCAGGTATATTTAATAATAGTTCATGCTAGAGATTTAAGAGTGAATTAAAGTTTTTAGTTCTGTACTTTATTTACAGTAAAGAAAACTTTAACTAATCCTAATTATTATTTCAATAAAAAAAATTTGGTCAAAGAATCATAAATTAACTTTATGTAAACATGGTGTAAATTCTGTTTTTAAAGACAAATCATTCCACTCTTACTTGCGTATTAATATTAACAATTAGCATAAACTTTTCAACAGCATGCACGATATATTCTGTATTTTTTTTTAAACATCTTGTTTTACCCGAAGTGAGTGATGATGCAGTGGTATTGGGTTAGAAAACGCAATGTTTTAGGTGCTAACAATTAAACTTGATTTGAGATTGATTTGGATATTTTTTTCCAGTATTAAACACTACTGTAACTGTGTAAGCAATGCACAATCACTAGTATCTGACAGGGGAAAAAAATACAAAACCACCATCACAAATATAAATATTTAACATGTTTCAGGGAGGAGATTTAAGTTGTTGATAGCTGGTCAACAATATAGGCAATTAAAATTTAATGTTTTTATTGGTCCAAGGAATTGGAAATAAATGTTAGAAGTTTCTCAGGAATTGTAAGTCAAATCTAAATGAAATTTGGCATACTGCATCTCTGTTCTAATCTGTCAATGTATTTCTAATGAAGCACTGATTACTTAAACAATCAGCTTTTGGTAGGCAGTTGACCAGTTTACAATTAAACTACCGTAATGAAACTTTAACAATATGTTTAGTTTTTACTGCAATTTGGAAAGAACTGGGCACCAAAGTTACAGTATGATTTTCGAAGAGTGATTCAACGCCCTCGGATCATTAGAATGCAGATACGCCCTCTGCCATGTATTTCTTGTATTCTGTGAACATCAAAACCATCTTAAAGATTCTACATACATTTTCAATTAGCGTTTCAATAAACATCAGCAAATAAATATTTACAAATCAAAGAATTTTGTTCAAACTCATGTAGGGGAGTGTTAAACTCTGGGTTCAGAAATGTGTTTTGATACTTTGCCAGCTATTCCAGTCACAAGGCGTAGCATATTGACACCGTATGTTGTGTGGAAATGAGATGATTCAGTAAAATCATGTTGCTAATGAACACAAAAAGAGATGGAATACAGGGCTTAACACAGGTGGACTCTCAGTTTCTCTGTACCATATGTAGTCTTTCTATTGCTATTTCTAGAATATTTTGCAATACTTGTTGCAGACTTGAGAAAAAGCCACTTTCATGTTGGAGCATGCATTACACCGTGTATCTTTATGTCCAGCAACTACAATGAGATCGTAATCAAGCTTCTACATATATATTTTATATAAGTGTAAAATAATTATATACGTAATGCTGTTTTAGCAGGAAGCCATGGAGTTATTTTCTAACATAAAAGTAAAACAGATTCTCATTTTGTAGCTGTGTTTATCCTTTTTATGTTCATGTTAAAAATAGCTGTCTATCTTAACAATACAGTAAGGATTAAAAAGCTGTTTCTCATGCACCCACCGACACACACGCACATTCCAGTTAATCATGGTTAGTTCCCTGAACAGAACAAATATGACCTCCTGAGCCATTTTTTTCAAGGGCGTCTAATGAGCCTGCACACAAAATTTTAATTTGTGCACTAATTGACTCTATGAATCACCACTGAGTTAAATTACATTCACACTTAATAACTTCCAGAGAGTTTCACACAGACTTTCATATGTTTCCCAGCATGGTTGCATTGTTTTTTTCCCCTCTACCTTAAAGCCAAAGAGTGAATGAATTATATTTCGTGTAAGTTGACTAACTAGAGGGGGAAAAAATGAACATGAATCATTGAATCATTTTGCTATCCAGTTTCTTCTCAATCTGTATCCTCTGAACACAAACTCACTGCAGGATCTCCCGAAAATTGCCGTTCTGGAGAATTTCATTCTCGAATTTGCCAGACAGGAAACGTATAAAGCACTAACGTAAATAGCAATCAGATCGAGAGTAAACCAATCAAGGGCTTTGTCCTCGTGTGCACAGCCGACGATTAGCGTGTGGATTTCCTTCCAAGCAGGTTGTGGTGAATCAAGGCGATTCACGCAGCGCGCTACGGACAATTAGCAGCTTGTTTTACTTAAATTAACTCCAAAACCCATTCTGGAAGTACATACTGTCAACAAGCTGCAAAGCTTCCCCACTCTCCCTCAGGTGCATTTAAGGCTTGCTTACATTGGTTTTAGACATTATTTGGTGAAGGGCTGCATGTGTGTACTAGCAAATCATCTAAGTGTGTCAGTCAAAACAGTTGCTTCAAACCAGACTATGTGGTCCAAATCATGGAGCTCGTGAACACAGCAGGAGATGGAATACAGATGACTGACTACTGCTCGAGTCTGAGATTCAGTTTTTTGTCAGTACTTTCTTTTCTTGTTATCATGAGACAAGCTAACTGTATCATAACTGTATGAAGTCTGTTAACTGAATGGTAATACATGGAACATTTCAGGCAGTGTGATGTCACATGTGCAAATCTGTAATTATTTGCATTACTCAAGTAATATAAAAATAACAAGCAGAGTGTTACAAGCAGAGATTATCCTTTTACTTTATGTGTAATATCTAAGATGCTCATGGTTCTTTCAATGACATGTAATGTTCCAGATCCCTGATGACATATTGTATATAATTTCAATGAAACTATATTATTTTTGTTTAGTACTACAATATGACTCCTTCCTGTTGCATGAAACTTTTTTTTTTTTTTTCCCCCAAGAAGCATGTATTTTGATAACTTATATTTTGAGTTAAAACTTAACTTTAGGTTAAGATAAGGTTAAGTTTAAACTAATATTTTGCAGTGCATCATTTTATTCATATTTCTAAGTAGAAATTTAAAAAGTAGATGTAAAGCAATGTGCAACCCCTCACCAAAAAAAAAAAAACTTTCTTGAATTTTCCTTCCTGAAGGTCTTTCATTTTCAGTCCAGTCCCTGTAACTGACCACTTTCAAAGAAATGTTTTTTGTTTGTTTGTTAAGCCACACAGTGACCTATGAATCATTCAAGCATAGAAACATCTAACTTTAGGCATGAACCAGTGAGAAACAGGTGCAGATGATGACAGATGCTCAGGCCGGTGATTGGTATACCGGTGATGCTGAACAGAGTGGTTGGAACAGACGAGAGGGGAAATGAGGTTGCTGTTGAGGTTATTACATAAACAATACTTGTTTAGGCACTTTTTAGCCTGTCACAGTAAAAGATTTGTTCCCATTTCTTTAATTCAATCTACATCATTTAATTGGATTTAATTTGCACTTTTGCGCAGTGTAAAGTATAATTAAAAATCATGTATAAGTCATGTCTTTAAATGCTCCAGCAGAATTACCCCGCAGAAAATGCATTTTTTTTTCATCTGTCAGACTCCATTTATATCACTCCTCCTCTGAATGTGCTGTTTCAGTGTCTATGTAAATGAGCTATTGCTAAGCCCCACCCCCTGGAGAACTGCAAGGCTGATCAACACGCCAGTGGATTGGCTTTTCTTATATGAGGTCACAATATGAGAAAAATCTATTATTTTCATATGATTATCTTTTCTTCTTCTTTTTTTTTGGGGGGGGGGGGGTGTAGACCCATCTGAATGTCTAAAAAGTGAACTTTATATAATACATAATCTTTAAACAAGAAAAGCCAATGTAATTTCCCCTCGTGATATAAAATACATATAAATGTATAGGGAGCTGCATATTGTAAAATATGTCAAAGAAAGAATGTTGAAGATGTCATTAAAGAGTATGGATTAATATGAAGCAATGGCAGTAAGACTTAATTCATGATGATAACTTTGAGAAACCTGAGTGGTTGATTTAGGTTGGTTTACTTGATGGCTAAGCTAAATGTGACACGAGAACTATTTTGGCATCTGTAGACAAATTGTGGTTACCAGAATGTAAGTACACACACGCATACACACCTGCACAATCGTAATCCCAACCTCATCCCCAGGCCCAAAATGTACCTACAAAATAAACATGTTCTTTCACTCTTTCTCTCTCTGTCTTTTATACACTCCAGAGCCCGTTTTCCTCATGTCTGATTATTCATGCATTCAGTGCAGACCCATGCTGAGTAAACAGAAAAAGCAGTCCACGGCTCTGCTCATATAGAGAGCGTACGGTTTCACTCTTGGGAACAGCCGCCAGCCCGCACAGCTGTTTCCTACTAAAATTACACCAAAATTCAATTCAACAACCTAATGTTTCAGACAACCAAATTGCTCTGAGGCTCACCCTCCCTTAGCGAAGAATGAAACTTTCCACAAGAACTGGTGGATATGCCCAGAGCAGATGAGGTGTGTGTGTGTGTGTGTGTGTGTGTGTGTGTGTGTGTGTGTGTGTGTGTGTGTGTGTGTGTGTGTGTGTGTGTTTGCTATTCTTGCTTTGTTTTCACATTTCCTATTATGCTCATTGAAGCACTCACTGAAGGGATGTTAAACTCCAGCAATAAATTTTACTGGCTGCAAACTAAACAACAAACACTTTTAAGTCTGAGCTGCTAAAACATTTTTATATGTAGTTAGTCACATTTACCTAACCCCGTACACAACACAGAATGTTCATGGTGTCCTGCAATGGACTGGCAACCTATCAGGGGTCTATTCCAGCATCATGCCAATATTCCATATTCCTGGGACAGGATTCAGAACCATAGCAACTCTGACCAGGATAAAGCATTTACTGTAAGTGAGAATGTGTGTAATTACAACAGCACAAGACACCTCCTGAAGCCTTTTTTATCACAAAGCCTTAAATTATTGCAAATTTACACATCTCCAGTGTTGCTGCCACCTGCTGAGCTGGAGCTTAAGTACAATTCTATTTACAGTACTGCCCACCCTCCATTTATTAGTGCCAGTCTTTCTCAAATATGCTGTGAAATATGTGCAATTTCCACCTCTGATTTTCAAGACTCTCCAAAAAACATACCAAAGGAAGCCGCTAAAACATCTGGAGATAAATGTTAATTACTGGACTATGTGAATGTGCTGACTCAAACTGTGGCTACTTAATGACCCAGACGATCATGTTTATATGTAAGATTTTATACCCTGTTACATTCCTCTGAAGCGAACACATTCTGCCAATGCAGGATTGGGTGTGAGTCAGAATTGCCATGTGAAACGTCCTTCCTCAAAATTAGGTTTTGTGGTTTTGAGGATTTCTGTCTGCTTGTTGAGGGTTGGACAGGTTGTATATATGAATTCTACAAAGCCAGATCATATGTATATGTGGTAAGGTTTTCTGTTTAGGAGATGTTTATTTAATATTATAACAATAATGTAATTCTAGTAATCATAATGATAAGTATCCTGTTTCATTCTCTTGGATGATCTGCAAATTCAAGCTTTGTCTTATCGAAGTCAAGGAGGCATTCATGAACACCACTTGCACATCACAGGAACTCAGGTGAGAGTTATTAACACATCCCCTGTATAGTTCTGACCTCCCGACAAGCCATTTGCACATCTTTGGGACATTAAAGGAGTTCCTGGAAGGCCAGCGTTTCAGACATCATGCGCTACTCTAGTGTACTGAGAATTTTCTACCTTTGTGGTATCCAACCACTGGTGAAATGCTGGGGAAAATCCATTAAATAAATGGAGTTTTTACTCTCATAACTTCATAAGTTATTCTGCACAAACAAAACTCTCAGTTTGACTTGAAAACCTGATTTGTGGCCACTGTGTAATAAATAAAAGAAAATCTGTGATTGCTAGACAATTGGTGTGTTATGGTACAAAAGGAAAAAACACAGACAATTTTGTTGTTATTTGAACACAATAATAATATAAACCCTTAAAATGCTGTTGTATAAAAAGGAATAAGATTCTTTGAGACATGAAGATGATGATGAAATATTGCTTTTTTTCCCTATAACAACACAAAAAACAAGACTGAGTGCTTTATTCCTTACATATTTTACATTTTATGCGTTCACTAACTACAACATAATGTATTAGGCTGTTACAGTGCAGGTAGTGAGGTTAAATAAGGGTCAGAATCTGAAAGGATTACTGTCTCTTCCACCAGAAGGTCTCAGTCATTTTGCAGCCGGGAGCCTCTTTAAGTGTAAAAAAACGAATTCCACAGACCCCCTGAGCACAAATTCATTTCATGAGCATAATCCAACTATTCATATAGTAGGCTCATTAATTATATGTGTACAATAATATTCTGGCTATTTACTGGAGCCATGAAGTGTTTTATTCCTAAACTTTCCACAGGCAGAACATGTTAGGTCCAGGTTGACGTTATTTATAGCCTTACTTATTTTTTGAGTTGTTGAGGTTTGGATTAAACTCACTCAATTCCAGTCAAACAGGATGAACTTAATAATAAATACAACTTAATATAGCTGCTAAGGGGTGAATTCTGGGGTTGAAGGACTTTTTTTTTCAAGTAAATTAGTGCCCCCAGCGGCCAGTCCCTGCCAAGTTACATAGCACACTAAAGAGACCGTAGATAAGCTTAATGGCCCAAACTGGAAATTGCTTTGGAACTATCCAAGGAATCATTCTAAACAAATGTCTCCATATTTCACGATATGGGCTAAAAGGTAGAGCATTATGCGACAACACCCTCAGCAGTGCAGTTGCTTGTCATAGTAGTTGGAGGTAATACAATAAACTAACCAAATTTCACATCTTTACAAATTATTATGTAGTCTGTATGACTTACTTAAGCACCAGGTGCTTGGATTCCAATTAATAGTGGGCATCCAGTGAAATTAAATTAAGAGCTACATCTGATTAACCCAACAGCCCTAGACAGCACCTTCTTGTCTGTGAATAACTGAAATGCTGTTAATTATTTATACTGCAATGGACTGCTGAGAAAGTCTGTCATCACCAGCAGAACTAATGAACATCCAGGATTACTCACTACCTGCATACAGGAGAGACAGGCAGACAGTCAGACAGACATGCAAAGAGAGAAAGACAGTGAAACAGTCTGGAAAAACTCGGAAAACAACCAATTCTTTTCAGCTGGTGTCCTAAATGAAGTTGGTATATTTAGCTACCAGACAGGAGAGTCTGGCAGACAGATGATACTGAGCGTCTGCTGTCAGTTATTTGATGGATTTTCTCCTCATTCATAAGCAGGCAAATATTTCCAGCCCTAGTGATGGGAAAATTATTCTTTTGTGAAACCACAGTGCGTGTCTGAGTACGCTTTTATATGGGCGTGATTTTTGCAATTATAAGGCTTGCAGTTTTAAGACACATGGCTAGACAGACAGAAAAACAAACCCTTACTTTCATAGTTTATTTATTTACTTTGATAGCATATTAAAAAAAAAAAAACTTATGACTCTTTGCAATAATGAGGAAGTCATGTAATTTCAGGTCAAGGGATCATTCTTGAATAGGTGGTGGTCCTGGTCATAACGCTTTCTCCTGGTTACACACCTTTGCTACATTACATAGGGATGAATAAATGGCTTTTGATAGATAACTTCTATTTTGAAAGCTTGAATCTGGGATCAGTTATCCATGACTGTCTTCTATGTGTTTTCTAGCTTTTGATGTGGTATGTATAATGTTTCATAGCTAAATTACCCTGACTGCAAACGCCATTGTTTTTTTTGTTTTTTTCAAACATCAATTTGCATGATATTTTAGATATACTAGGGTCACATATACATGATGACACAACTTGTTTACCAAGCTTTCTATATTCACTTTAGGGCACAAATAAATTTGCTTGCATCTAACTAAGTTACCCATAATCAAAGAAAGAAAAAATCAGACAGGACTCAAATCATGATAATTTAAAGATTCATAAGAATGATAAAACAAAACACCTGGTGAGGGATATTTTCTTTATCTGCTATAAGTTAACAGTTTTTTATATACTGCACACAACTGTTCTTAGTGTTATAATTTTAATTCACTCCAGGAGTAAGTAAGCTCATATATGCAGATGAGAGATGTCAGCTCTCTCATTTTGAGTGAGATCAGCTGCTCCATGGTTCATGAGCAGCAGTGTGACAAGATGTGTGACTTCATACTTTTCAAGGGAAGCACCTGTTAGCCATTGCCTTCCCAGGTTAGTAGTGGACTTGCAATACATTTTTTTTTCAAGTATATCCTGCATAATTGTTATGTCTACTGTATAATGTCTGTTTACATAAACACCATTTTCCAGCAGCATCCTCTACTACAAATATTAGCACGTGGTCCATCACATGACCTTGATTTCTCACTGCATATTCCTAATCACACATACCTGCATGCATTTACTTACACATCTACTTAAAATGATTGGCCTCTACAGATTCACATTCAAAACATTGTTGTAAATTATCACCTCTTGCCCAAGTAAATTCATTTTAATTCATTTGCTTACACTGCCTCCATTCACATTCCTTTTATTCATTCAGATTCAGTATATGATTCTATCCATCATATGGACTGATTCCTGACTCGGTTCCTACTTAAAGCACAAGCAACCTCTCGAAGAGCTGCTTTAGTTCAGACGTAGGC
>JAQKPX010000001.1:7118479-7131219 GCA_030068255.1 Clarias angolensis
GTGTTTGTGTGTGTGTGTGTGTGTGTGTGTGTGTGTGTGTGTGTGTGTGTGTGTGTGTGTGTGTGTGTGTGTGTGTTAGAATGTCTGCCAGTGTATGAGTAGGTCAGTCCTGTGCTGGCTTATTTTTTCCCCTGGTACATTTTGACAAATAACAGGCAAAGCTTCTCATTTGTTAGGTCCAGACCCTTCACTTATAAGATTAAGAGTCTTTTCGGTGTCACTGGCACTCGCTCTTTATTTTCACTTGGGAACCCAAGAGCCGATTACAGTTCCAAGGTAGGTAGCCGATTAATTGCCCTGTTTATAGGACTAAATTGGCCTCGTGAAGAGATTGACGACATAGGATTTTCTTACACAATAAAACCTGATAAATTTCCGAGTGTAAACCGAGCCACAGATCTCTCCTCGGCTGAAGTGTATGAGGTCTGGACGCTTAAATCACTCCACATCCGCAGTGTGTCCTGAGGAGAATTAATTGCTGACTTGGGGCTTTGGGAACTTTGTATTGGAAAGGAAGGCTGGAGAATAAAAAGATGATAGGAAATACTGGACGAGTGAGAAGAAAGGAAACAGAAAATACTAGTAGATGGCGAAAACACTGATATGAAAAATTGTGAATTTAACAGCCTGTCATATTAGACAACCACATTTGTCTAGAGTAAAAAAACATATTTATCAGAACTAAGATCTGCAGTCTGTTCTGCATATGTTTTCTGTATGCAAAACCCAGTTGCCGTTCCTTGTGAGAATACATAATGGTCCATACTAATTACAGGCATAAATAACAGCTAACAAGTTTGTTTTTATGAATCTAACACCACTCCATTTCTTGTTCTTAGCCATATCCATTGTTATATATATTTGTAGCTTAATATAAAAGGTTCTGAATCTATAATCTTTAAGACTTCTTTGAGAGTACAGTCACAATAAAACACCCTCAGAAAGTTAGACAAACCAGAACTAGTGAAACTACAGTATTATTACATAAAGAAGTACATATACTGTATGCATATTATATGCTGTAATGTGTACACTGATTTAACAGTAGGTTTGTGTAAACCATTTTTAAAGAAACACTTTAATGCCTCCCACCCCCACAAATAGACAAATAAAAAAAATTATACCTTGTTGAAAACTGGCTCCTTGGAGTGCATTAAACTCTTTCCTTGTTCTAGGGTTCGAAAGAGAATCTCTATTGTACTGTAGGTTTTTACGCATAATTAAAAAAAAAGTTTCCTCAGAGGGGAAAACAATAAAGTCTTCAAGGGTACAAATAGAACTTGTTTTTAATCAACTTTAATCAAATAATCAACTTTTTTTTGAAGACAAGTGATACTGTAGTTCTACACAGAATTAACAATTCCCCAAGCAACATATAAATTTTATGTGCTTAATAATCACAAAAAAAAAAAAAAAAAAAATGCTGGCTGCTACCCTCACAACCCAACTTGGGATAAGCGGCTGTTAATGGATGGGTGAATAAATCAAAATAGGGTTCTCATTTTACAGGGTCTTAAGACCCATTAAAATGCTTCTAATCTTTGCTACCTTTAATTGGACAACTGCTCTTAGATTTCATAGGAGGTTAGACCCCCACTCTGAGACCATTCCTGTTATACTGTTCTGCCCACAATGTTTTAAACTTTCCCCCAAACTCCTTTACCATTCAAGATGTTAACTTATTTTTCTATTATTCTTAAAACAAGCAGATCTTGGGAGCTATAGTCACAGGCTTCTATCACTTGATATAAATGACTTCTATCACTTGATATAAATCTTAAAAGTTATATAAGTGTAAAACATGTTATTAGTCTTGATAAGAATGTCTAACAAGTGTAAATCAGGAAACCAGGTGACCTCTGAAACCCTTAGACTCTCCAATCATGTAAACGTGACCAAAAATTGAAATCTGGACACAGACTGGCCCAAAGGCTGGGTGTGGGTGTTGATGCGGAGAGTCGCCGGAGGTCTGAGTGCTAGGCCGAGTGGAACGTGTGATAAACGAGTGTTATCTGGAGGCCTCTGCATTGGGAAGAACCCTCTGTTTCCCCCTGATTACATTAGCAGGCAGGAAGAGAGAGGGGGGGCATGTGGGGAATTGGTGGAATTCCATCCAGCAGGCCAGGCATTTCTCTCGCTTTCTTTCGTTCTGTTTTATGTTTCACTTGTTTGTGCGTTGATATGATGATTTGGTGTGGAGTAGGTCTAGGTATGGGTGATATTGATGCTATGTTCTGATTCCTTAATTCTTCTTTATTTGAAAGCGAATATAAATGTCATGTAGGTGGACAATGTTCCTTTGACATATATCCAGATCTAAAAGTGAGAAACAATTAATTTCTGTTAGTCTAATCTGAAAACAGCAATGTTAATGGCTACCAGCACCTGCCTCAGTGCAGCCTTCATTTCCTCTTTTCACATCGCAATAATCCCCAAACACCTCCTCACACAGATATGCACACCCATATCTGGAAAAGAGGTCAAAACCCATCGTCAAGTGACCACTATATTAACCCTTATCTCTTCACCTCAGACCCTGCAATAACAAATGTTTGTAGTGAGCTCAAATCCTGGCAAGTCCATCATGTCTGTTTGTGGATGATTCATGCCACTAGCTGCCGTGTCGGTGAGTGGCCACTTGAGCTGATTGTTTCCTCGGAGCGGAACATTGCTGGAGTCTTGTCCCATTAGTGCTGGAAAAAAACTGGCATGCTGGCTGAGACCACGTAGCATGCCTGAAAAGAAATATGGTTGTATATGCATGTGGTTAAAAAAAATTAATAATAATTAACATATATGATTTATAATAATGTGGGGAATTTTCCTGGTGCTAGATAAAATTTCCAGAAATTACAAGAAAAATGTGTTATTTATGTAGTAAAATTCCACAGCAGAGTTGAATGCTTGATTGTAATTGGGCAAAAATTTGGTGATAAGTTTAAATAATTCTAATTGCAGGTTTAATTAATATTAATGATCACTTTCTCATAACTGTTTCAGCTCAAATTACATAATAATTTAACATTTGATATTATTATTAAATGATGTTTAACATTTATGTAAGGAAAAGGTGTAACTTTCAGTTTTCTGCCAGAACAAAGAAGTTCCAAGTTCTTACTAAGTAGATGCAATGTATTTTTGTTGTTGCTGATGATTATTATTTTTTTTTTTTGGTTGGTTTATTTCATTACTTTGAAGAGCTAAAGATGAGATCTGTGTAACTGATTCTTGATTACGATTATACTGTCATAAGGCATTTGATATTAGGAACTTATTTTGTTCACATTCCACAAGATTTAATTTTAAAACTCTAAATGGATAAAAGGTATAACACAGATGCTGTTTCTTCAACTAAAGAATGCATAATTGGATTCCCTAAGTTCCTTCTGTCATGTCACATTTTGGAGTGCTCATGTCAGGAAGAAGGAAAAGAAATAAAGAGGGAATCTGAGAGCAGAGAAAGAGAGTGAGAGAGATAAGGAACAGGCTGAGTCCCAGAGAAATGTGGCGTGGTCCTTCCTCTCTGGCATCCTGAGGAGGAAGCTGCGGTTCTCTATTTGAACTGCCACAATCCCTCTGAGAGCCTCACAAGTAACAGCGCAGAACAGTCCACCCTGTCCATGTTGCACTTTCTCTCTCTCTCTCTCTCTCTCTCTCTCTCTCTCTCTCTCATTTCCTTTCTTAATCCTCCCACATAGTATCAGCATTTAAATTCCCTGTAATTATATCGCACATATCAAAGCCTACAATGTACAAAAGCTCACTTAAAATAGAAAACTGAAATTCGTAATTTCGGAATTTTGCCACCTATGCTAAACAATGCGTGTCCACTATGGCTTCAGATTCATGTTTTTGGCTGATACAAATGAACCCTGATGAGATTTTCTACCGTTGCAGCCTATCTGAGTTAAGAAGTTATGCATTCTTACATACTCATTTGCTCACCAAGGTTAGAAAGAGTTGTTATTTTAGACACTACATGCTCCCTGTCAGATGATCTGTTCTAGTCCAGCCATTCTACTCTGACCTCTGTCATTAACAAGACATTTCCACCCACAAAACTGGCACTAATTCAATGTTTTGTTTGTTTGTTTTTCACACCAATTAGTTTGAACTCTAAAGATCCTGTTTGTCAAGCATTTCCTCCCCCCATCTTTATGTTTTATCTACTGTAAACATCAAATGAACTTATGAATCTATTGCTGCAAGATTTTATTTATTGCATAATTGCCTTAATGCACAGGTGTTAATATTAAAGTGACCATGGGTGTGTATCTAATATTTGTGATAAATTCTAAAATTAACATAGGGCAACTCCAACTATTTTATATGTGTGAAGATTCATCTGCATGCTGTACTCATGAGTGCTACAATATGCCCTAGTTGGAGAACTAAAGACCCATAGCTTCCATACTTCTTCCATTATAGCTGATTTTACTGTACAGGAAAACTGCAGTAAAAAAAAAAAAACATGAATTTATTGCTATAAATAAATAAACATTTAATTTAACAATTCCTTAAAATATTTAGGAATTTATTAAAACTCTGCTATAGAGGTAAAAATGAACGCTGTACATTTTCTCGCAGTTGGTAAATTTCTATAGGATTTTTTAAGTAGCTTTCACAATATCTTGTAAAATTCATAAAAACGTCTGATCTGATTTCCCACACACCGTTTGTCCGGTCTCACTCAGTGGTAAACTCTTGTATCCATATTTCCAGCCCACATTTGGACCCAATCCCCAAAACTCGCCAGCCTAAAAACAATCACATATACTATGATTATTTTTCTCCATTCATTTTGCTTTGATTTTTTTCAGGCTGTTCCTTCAGCAACATAGTTATCTGTTGTGCACATGCCCGGCTGACACAGTCGGGGTCTTTAAGAGAACAACAGTCCCTGGCTGCATGTGCACACACACACACACACACACACACACACACACACACACACACACACACACACACACACACACACAAAACCACAAAGACTCTGATAAGCTTGTGATTTCCTTTCAGAGTGCCGGGCAACAGAGACCAGCACAATACCATAGACCACAGCCAGTAATCTAAAACAGGCTAAAAACAGAGGAGCATAGAAGGAAAATATGACATTATGAGTTAAACAATGCACTTAAAATTGATCCTGATTCGGGTGACCTTTCACCTTTTTAATTCAGTATCAAATATAAATCACGCACTCACTCACTCATCTTATACAGTATACCATTTTATCCTTAATTCAGGGTCGCAGGGACCTGGAGCCTATCCCAGGAGCCTTAGGGCACAAGGTGGGGTACACCCTGGACAGGGTGCCAATCCATCGCAGGGCATACTGTACACACACACTCACGCACTCATTCACATACTACGGGCAATTTGGGAACGCAATTAACCTAACCTACATGTTTTTGGACTGTGGGAAGGAACTGGCGTACCCGGAAGAAACCCACCAAGCATGAGGAGAACATGCAAATCTCTCCAGATCCAGAGCTATCATTAGTCTCTGTGATGATCCTGAAGTCTTCATTAGCTGTCCTATGTTGTCAAGGTGTTTGAGTGTCCAGAAGAGGGACTTGCTCATAAAGCCCTTCAATAGACCTGTATTGAGTTCCCTGTTTATTTCATTGGCAACCAACCCATTATAGCTTAAATATTTTCCATCATTAATTGCTTCCATTCGGAGCCAGTTTCACTCGATGACAACTTGCCTTGTTGCTGCAAGTGTTGACTTCAAGTGTGGTCTCTGTGATGACATCATTCTTAGGTTGACCTTAACCTGTCTATCTTGAGATGTGGAAAGCAGTCCAACTGATGATCGGGCTGGGTTAATGGCTTGTCCTTCAGACTTATGAAAGCAATGGCCTGTTTCACTGGATGGACTTGCTTACTGATTTTGATTGTGTAATTTGTGACAATGTCAACTGTTAAAAGTGCTATACAAATAAAAATTGAATTGAATTGAATTACTGAGGTCAATCCCTGTGCAGATGGCATTTCTGATTGTCATCAATAATACCTTTCCCCTAAAACGTTTAGGCCAAGGTGAAAATGTCCCCAGGGAACCTATTTTTGGTACAGGTAATGTTTTTTTATTTATTATTATTATTATTATTATTATTATTATTATTATTATTGCTTGTTCTACAGTAATACTTCCCTTGCTTATTCATTTCTTTCATTCTTTACCTCAGTACCTATACCTATAGTGTCAATAATAGTGTCAAAAATGTTAAGAACCTATGCATTCTATGCAAGTTCCAACTTTAAATAAATAAATAAATAAATAAATAAATAAATGAATGAACAAATAAAATTTATCTTGCTAGCCTAGATTAACAGTGCATCTCTTGGTCTGTCTGTGTATAGCTTGTTGGCTAGCCACTTCTATGGCTGCCTTCTCTGACCCTGTACTTGACAACAGTTGTACAAAGTGGGAAACAACTATTTATTACATTGTATAATAGCAAATGGGCAACTGTGTGTAAAAACTCATAATCTATGAGTGTATATACTTTATGTTTAATGTCACTACATCAAGCTCTTTGTTATAGCTCCTTGTCTGTCTCACAGTCTGGATCTTTTGCCTTGTGTCCACCGCTCACATATTCCTTCATGTAAGATTCTTGTTTTCTCAGTTGTGTTTGCACTTTGATTAATAAATATATCCGCATTTGTGTGTCACTTTTGCTTGCAATACCTAACACATATAAATCTTGTGAAGCACTGGGTTCTCCTGATCCAGTAGTCATTATGTTTGCTTTGCAACACTAATAAACAGTCACACTGAAGAGTCAGGCAAAAGGGCAGTTATTAAACTGTTTTGCTCATCATGAACTAAACTGTCCACTCTTAACAAGCAATGGTCCTCTCAAAACAAGCAATTCCATCTACCTTATTCAAAATAGCTAAAATACCCATTGTCCTAGCTCATTAGAAGTGAGCGTGTACATGCTTGACACTTAGGGAAAGCTCCATAGTGTCTGGTTTGTAGAGATGTAACTCTGAAACCAGATCTGCTATTCAATGAGACACAGAGGAGCTCAACTGCATGATGATAAAGTATGTTTCTAATTTCTTTGACTGTCTCATAATGTGTGTGTGTGAGGAGGGTGACGGGGAATGAGTATGCCTGCTTTCTTTAAGGAAAAGGAGCCACTTGGGATAACACTGGAAAATGCAATAATAAAAACAGCTATTGTATCCTTTCAAGCACAATTCTCATCATTTGTTTCGTATTTCGATGGAAAATCAGTTTAACAGTGGAATTTTCCTTTTGGAAACTGTCCATGCATGCTTTTTATCTAACGAGATCCTGTTTTGAATTGAAAAAGTGATGGCAGCATGGAGGATTAACCTCAAGCTTCATAAAGTTTTCTGGTTGCTAACTTTTTTTTCTTTTCTTATATATATATATAAATAAAAGTTATTATATATATAATGCACAAAATGGATTTAGGGTAGTGTGTGGATTCTCACAACTGTTGTTGCACTGGTGGAATTCACAACCTACAGTGTCATTGTTATTCATTATTTTTGTATGTTATCATTTATTTTATATAAACACCAATAGCTATAACCAATATACCTACAAGTAATATCAGCCTACTGCATTCTATCAGTGGAAAAGACAGATTCTCTTATTGTTGTTTGCTGGTGTTTTAATTTGCATTTACCTGAATGTGTTGCTGTTAAAAGCAGAAAAATTTATTTTCAGACATAAACAAGCAAATCTGTGTATTTAGGTGTGTATGTGGGTGGGAGGTCACATGTGGGTTATAACCTTGGTTAAATGCTTGACCCTCTAAAACCACCAGAAGATTCAGCTGTAACAACATAATCAAGTTGTCTTGGTGGTGGTGGTGGTGGTGGTAGAGCTGGTGGAGTGGGTGTGGGTGAGACAGGAGTCCTTATGACCTGTGTTCTCTTAATAATATCCCGAGGCATGGTGGGTAGGGGGATAACTTCATTAGCACACCTGTATCTTCATGACCACTACCATTTGCTCTGTCCACAAAGTGCTATCCAAAACATTCTTTCTTTCTTTCTTTCTTTCTTTCTCTTTTTTCTTTCTTATTCATTATTGAAATTATTTATCTATTTATTTATTCATTATCTATCACTTGTTTTACTTTGACAAGACAAGTGTTTTCTAAATACTAATTAAATAAATAGAACATTAACCATTTTGGTTGAACTTTTTTTGCAATTCTTATACTGGATAATGTGTGAAGTTGAAGCATGTACATAGGAAGAGTACTGATATTGTTTCAATATGAAATATTGAATTTGCTATTATTTTCAATATCAATCTTTACACCCAAGTCTCACCCTTGGTTCTGTGAATAATTTTACCTCGATACTATTGATGTACCTGATAACAGTTGTTGTAATCATAAAGACTTGCTCATCCTAGGACTCTTATTTACATGTACTGCACTTGCCCATACAAAGCATCTTGTAAACATGCCCAGTCTTATAGCTAAGGTTGAAAGTACTGAGTGTGCAAGAGCTTTACTTCACAACTTCCTGATAATGTGAAGGTTAAACAGTGCTCAAAAACACAACGTCAAGCTAAGAGTGACCACTCAACTTTGTGTCTTTCTTTTTTAACACACACACACACACACACACACACACACACACACACACACACACACACACACACCAATAAAAACATATTAAGTACAACGAAAGTAAAAGCAGCTCCTAAATTACCTCTATGCTCCTTCATTCTCACATCTCCGCATTCTTATTATGGAAGCGCTCCAAAACCATGTTCAACTCATCAGTCTGTCAGTGTGAAAGGCTAAAGGGTAGCGTTTGTCCTCTACTTTCCTCTGTTTCTTTCCTTTCCTCACTCCCATGCAATCCCAGATATCAGTACACAAAGGAAATCCATCTCAGAGAGGGAGTGGCTGCTATGGAATGTTTTATTAGTGTTATTCCTGGCAGAGAACATTGCCCAGACTTCTGTATGCCGCTGACCAGAGGTCCAGACCCCACTGTAGCAAGCAGCACATAACAAACACATCTTTCAGGTGTACAAGCCAGCTGGACACAGAGTCAGGAGGAATGCCAGCTGAGCAGGACTGCAGCTGACTGTTCCTTCAGTGTTTTGCAACGCTTCTCTCTGTTTCAAGCAAAAGAAGCAGTACAATCAGGATCAAAATGATGTCACAAGACAGAACTCAGCAAGCATGATGGCTTATATTCTCATCAGTACAGTTGAAAATACTATATTTGTGAGTTACATTTAGTAGGCATACGGCAGGCTTCTTTAGACATACGGTAGCCCTGAAGTATACTATGGCATTTCCCAAAACAACATCTCACAAAATCCAGTCAAACATTGTGTTTTGGTAAATGTTTTTGTGATTCATGAAATTATTTTTGTGTTTTGGGGAATGTAGTTGCATTTTGGGAAATTATTGTGTTTCTGTTAATGTTTTTGCGTTTTGGGAAATTTCATTGTAAAAAAATTCATTGTAAAAGCTTTTTGATTTGATTTATTAAAAAAAAGATTTTATCAATTTTTTAAGATTAATCATGAAGCAAAACCATGACAAATCTATAATCTAAACAATTAACTCGAATGATTCCACAGAGCAATTCCAACATTTTTACTGTAGTTCAACCCCACACACAACTTTAGTTTCTACCTGTAAGTAGTTTTTTCAACTTATGTTACCATATACAACCTCTTAGTATATGTACTGTATACAGCAATGTTATGAAGCTTAAAAGGAAGTAGCAGAGACCATTGGTGCCTCTCTTGAGTGTGTAGCTTTTTTTGACGGTCTGCTAATGCTCTAGAACTAAATCGACCACAAGATGCAAACTACTAGTGACACAAGCAACCTTTAACTTTTTAGAATGAAACACAGACAGCAATACAGCAGACAGCAATAAGGAACACAATAAAGATTGAATTCTACAAAATAATCTCTGTTACTGCTACTGTTGTTGCTGATGAGTCCAGTTCTTATTGCAGTACACTACAGTTAATATCATCAAAAGTCACACATTGGCTTTTGTCCAACCAAGTTAAGACAGAAAGTGGAATTTTTTTGCAATTTTATCCCACATCCCATATTGTGACGTGCTGTTCATCGGTATTAGTGGTATCAGTGGTATGCCACACACTGAGGGTCAACACAGTATTAAAAGGAATTGCCTAACAGATGTGTGAGTCAGAACAAATAAATGACCAAAGCATCTGGGAAAGGCTATGGGACATTTCCAGTGTGAGAACTGTTTCCATATTTGATAAAGTCGAGTGATTTGATCATACTCCTTTGAGAAGAAAGTTATCTGGGTGGGAAAAACGGCTTGCCTTTATTACCTCAGTCATTTCTTCAGTACACTGTATGTATAGAGTTACACAGCAAAGAGTTATACATTTCAGTTTGACTTTTCATTCAACAAAGTATTGAGCAATAAAGTGTTGTGCTTTAAGATCCTTTAAATGCACCTAAACAAACACAAGCCTGGTACAATCTGTTATTTCAGCACTTGTACTTCACTGTATCTATAAGTCCCTACTCATAATAAAACATAACTCGGGCAAAACTGATATCCACCACCATGAAGTTCTTAACAAATCAAACATGAATGGCCTGCTCAAAAAATTTGCCTAGTATTGGCTGAAGGATTAAAAACCAAAACAGAATTTAGACATATATAACACAGACCACCAACACATACAGTACTCCTCACTGGGCACCTACATACACACACCGCATACTGGGCTTTCATACAAACCACTCACTCACCAGGTTCCAACATACAGTACACTCCATGCCGGACTCCAACTGATTGGTTCCCAAGACACGTCAAGGTACTTCAAGGTGCAAACACTAAGGTGTGAGCCATAACAGACCATAATATACACTGCTTACCCACAAACAGGGGTAACTGGGAAAGCACACCACCACTGGGCTGCCATATGAACCACTCAATGGTATCCAACATACACTACACACTGGACCACAAGGAACACCAGTTATTAGAACTTGACATACTAGACCTGCTGATTGGTTCCCAAAACACATCGACTCCTAGGTGCAAGCACGCAACACTCACAGGGCTCCAACAAACACCAATGCTCACTGGAAATACTCAAAAAATTCTAACTGGGCTTCAATACAAACCACTAACAGACCTCAAATACCCTCTATATATGGGTTACTAAGACACCAATACACACCACTCAATGGGTCATAACATGACTCCAAATTATTTGGCAAACTATTTTTTCCAATAGGAGTGAAAGACATAAGCACAACATATAGCGTTGCTTTCTTCTTAAATTAGATTAAGATGTTGTTTAGCTTTTTAAGAACAAATCAAATAAAACCTAGGAAAATAAACAAGCGGTTATTTATTTCGATTACAGATTTTTTTTGTAATGGTAACAGCCATTTGATTAAAAAAAAAACTGCTGTGTTTATTTTGTTTTATTAATTGTATGTGCTGTCTAATTCAGTCCTTGTGTTATGCATGAAAAGAAAGCAGATGTTATCTTGTGCGTTATCTTGCTTGACTGAACTACACTAAATTTTAAAACAAAACTGGATGGAGCATACATCCCTGTAGAACCCCAAACTCTTACAAGATGAGGTGTTTGAGCTCAGTAGACTTATAAGAGTAGACTATGTTGAAGACTTGGTTCATGAACAGTGCAAACACACAAAAATAACCACAGAAGAAAGAGACTTTCAAGATGCCTTTCACTCATTGGCTCATATTTCTATACATTTAATATTTAAGAAACAAAGCCTCCCACCCATGCAACCCTTGCACCTTAAATCCCTCAAACCCTCAGTGTTACTCTGCGCTCCAGAACAATCCATAAAATATCTGCAGTGTCCATATGAGTGTCCATACAGATGTCTGTAACAGATTTAAAGTAACAGATTAAAGAGACTTTCATGCAGCTGCTGTCCATTTTCTGAGTCAGGAATTTTAAGCTTGGTCAGACAACTTTCACATTTTCGTTCTTTGTAATACATTGTGCTGACTCATCAAACTTTTCTTTATACAGGAAATCACTTCAGAGTGAAACATTCCTTTGTACCTTTCCTCAGTTCCAGGCAGTGGCTAATCTGTGCTGTGGTCTACAGGCAGTTGTAGAGTAGATGTTCTCACACTTGACCTGCTCTCCTACCACTGACAGTACCTCCTCCAACTGTGCTCCACTCTCCAGCACCATGACACCATACTGGAGAGACAGAAAAATGGCATGAGAGCAACATAGGTAAAGAGAATCAAAATAAATAAGCAATGTAAATGAAGAGTAGTACATGTGGGTATGTATATAAGAGAGAGAGAGAGAAATAGAGAGAGAGAGAGAGAGAGAGAGAGAGAGAGAGAAATAGAGAGAGAGAGGGAGAAAGAGAGAGAGCGAGAGAGAGAGCCTGGCAAAGGTTACACTCCAAAAGCAAAGGCAGTCAATAACAGGAACTCAATCATAACTGCCCGGGTTTCCGGAAAGCTCCATACTTTCAGCTGCCCAGTTAGGCAGAGGCCTCGCTCCAGGCTTGGCTAACACTCTCAGGCCCTCATCCTCCTGACAACACACTCTTTCTGACTCACACATGTTTCATCCCTCGTTACTACCTGAGAAGAGCCAAAGAAAGCACCAGACTTGCTTATAAAGGTGCGTCAGCAGCAACCCTGAAGTGAAGCTGAAGCGACTTCCACAATGCTGGTGTTGAGGATGAACAAAAAGAAATATA
>JAQKPX010000001.1:7148739-7153739 GCA_030068255.1 Clarias angolensis
AGGTTAATACTAACATTATAAAGTGATATTAATGAGGGTAGATTGCAACAACGTCTGCTGTAATTGTATAGACCAACGGGCCGCCCCTGGAGAGAAATATAAAGATAAGTTTGAGAAAAGGCAGCCTGTTGATGGTGACCTAAGACCTCTGTCGGCCAGTTTAACTCTAATACCACCCACAGAGGCAGAAAGAGAGGGTCCAAGAAGAAGGAATGAAAGAAACAGGAAGAAAAAATGAAATCTCTCCCTGAACTGCATATTTCATATTCCCTCATGACTGTACCTCCTTTACTAAACTACACACACACATATACACACACAACATGATGTCTATACAGAATGAGAGCTCACATTCACAGCAGTGTCGTGTCTCTTCCCCGGGCCTTTGTGCAGGTGGTCCTGCATCGACATGAACTCCTGCAGTATTTGTTATCATTCAGTCCTGATAAGCCCATCTGGATCTGATTTTGTTGTCAGAGATCACCCCTGGAGATAGAGAGAGAACCAGGGCGGAGGGGTGAAAGATGGAAAGAGGGAGTGGGAGAGTGCAGGATGAAATTGAATTTCTCACCACTGTAAACTGGGCCTTGCACCAAAACTGTCACAAAAAACTCTACTCAGCTCAAAGGCCCCAGGGGCTTACAAAAAAAGATGGAGGAATTAAAAAGTGGAAGAGGGAGAGGTTAGAAATCAGTTTCACCTGTTTGGCTAAATGGCCTCTTGTTCAGAATAATAAGGATTGCCAAGGCGATCGGATTTGCTTGCTTGGGTCATGTGGGAACCAGAGGACAGCTGAACTTGTTACCTTTATACACATCCCTATAAATTAATACATTAGTACATGTTGGTTCCCACTTTAAATTTAGTTTAAAAATAAATAAACAAAACAACACTTCAAATTGGAAATCAAAATGTGGTATTAATGTGAGTATGACCATGATATTTTGAGTGAGTATAATTTTTTAATTATGTGATGCACTCAAGCCAACATGAACAATGTTTTAAACAGTTAAGTGTTTTAGTGGTCTTAGCCAGGATTAGAATTTGTCTTTGGAATAAAGTGGGAGTTAAATATACAATTATTCATTCCCTTTTTTATATTATTTTATTTTTTACTTGAAAGAAAGAATCAGGATGTACATTTCTGAGCTATCTCTGTGTCTGAGATTTAATATTTGTAATTAAAGCCTTCACCTTCCCCCAGCCAATCCACGTATTCTCGTAAACATAGACATTACTACAGCCTCAATTTGGCCTCAAGGTGGTGCTAAACCTTGAGCCAGAAAGGAGGATAAAATGCAGAGAACAGACTGATGTTTAAACATCACAACCTGTACATTTATGTTTGTAATGTACATTCAATAGTAGCTCAGTTAGGACAGTGTTCAAGTCCAGTCTTTAGTATTTCTAGAAGGAGCCTCCAGAGCTAGCACTTTGCTATTTCCTGTAACATAAACTGTTCGGTTTGATAGACTTGGAGAAAAAGAGGAAAGGTGGCTAGTATAGGAATAACTGCTTTAGTACGTATATGTGGGAACAGGATCTAAATTGTTTCTAGGACAAACCACATTATTGAACATGACCATGAATGCAGATGATAATTTTGTATCATTTTAAAGTGTGCAAATTATTGTGGGATACTAAGAATAAAAACTTACTACTGTAATTATAATTAATCAACTTTGGGGTACTAACAATAACTGTACTTCTTTGGGCCATGGCACACTACTTTGCTGTTGATTCACTTACTATAACAGCAGACCCCTGAGTGTTTTATTCCTTAGTATTCCTTCCTTAGATTGCTTAGTTACTATGACAGTGTCAGTATTAAACTATTATCTATTCACATTTTTAGTAATTGGATAAAACCTTGAGCATACACACACATGCACACACACACACACACACACACAAACACACAAACAGCAGCAGCAGCACAGCAGACACTGCTCCTTCTCCTGACCTTCATGTTTAATCCTCTGACCTTGCATTTTTCCCAACTCTCTCCACCACAGTCCTCCTCCTCCTCCTCCTCGTCCTCGTCTTCCTCCAGATTCTGCGTTTATTTTTTCAGGTGAATAAACTGTATCGAACGCTCCAGCCGCCTCAGTTGAATTTAATTAAGCTTCTGGAACCTTCTGTGCTTTCAAGTGCTGGACAGGGGGGTGGGTGTGGGGTGGTGACTTGGAAGGATGTGTGTGTGTGTGTGTGTGTGTGTGTGTGTGTGTGTGTGTGTGTGTGTGTGTGTGTGTGTGTGTGTGTGTGTGAGTCCATCTACCACCAAGCATTTTTCTATCTGAAAGGAATCGAGGTGAGGCCAAGCGTCAGACTCCAAAAATGGGCTTAATTGAGTCCCAAAGCGCACCACGTTCTCTCCTGGAACAGACCTTTGATTATATGAGTCTTTAACTGCAGCCTGGAACATTTAAAATGTCAGCAATCAGCATTCACTGTCTAAATGTATGCTGTCTGCCTGTGTGTGTGTGTCTGTGTGAGTGTGTGTGTGTGCGCGTGTGTGTGCGCGTGTGCGTGTGTGTGCGCGTGTGTGTGTTTGTGGGTGCGTCTGAGGTACAAGCACATATATGTGTGTGCTTCAGGCTGCTTCCCGGAATGTACACCACATGCTGCTTATAAAGAGATAGTGAGGACTCACAGGTTTTGGGGATGAAACAGATGATAGAGATTCAATTCACCCCAAAGAAAATCTGCATTGGTGATTATACATATCTTTAAATCAATCGTAGTATTTCTATTATTAAAAGATTAAAATGAACCAAATAGAGTAGATGATTACTCAAAATTAAATATTCTGTGCATTTATTATTGATTTTCAATGTGAATTTGTCTCATTGTTTTGCAAGATCAGTTCTATCATTATAAACATTTAGATTATGTTCATTTAATACTTACAATGCACATGCTGGCTTAGTAATTAGCACTGTCGCCTTGCCAGTTCGGGTTTAATTCCTGCTTGTGTGCCTGGAGTTTGCATGTTCTTTCCATGCTTGGTAGGTTTCCTCCAGGTACTTGGGTTTCTTCCCACAGTCCAAAGGCATACACGTTGGGAATAAATACAATGGTAATCACCACTGGCCTCCACAGTCCCTAGTTGGACTACATAGGTTCCTAGATGGATAGATACATTTAAATACTTTGGTTTAAGGCATTTTCAGTAACTAAGATATCATTTTGGGCATTGTGGAGGCAAAAGTAAATTAGCAAAATGAACTAATGTTGTTGTCGTTGGTCTTTCGGCTGCTCCCGACAAGGGGTCGCCACAGCGGAATATCCAGTCCGCACTACAACTTGGCACAGGTTTTTACGCCGGATGCCCTTCCTGACGCAACCTTCCCATTTTATCCGGGCTTGGGCCCTGCATCCAGTGGCTGGGAATCGAACCCGGGCCTTCCACATGGCAGGCGAAACACCTACCACTGAGCCACCAGTGCCCAAGCAAAATGAACTAATAAATATAGGAAAACATCTGGGCCCCCAAGTGGCACAGCGGTAAAGTACTTGTCCTATCGAATTTGGTGATGCGGGAGATAGACTCTAGCAGCCAGGATCCTAAAGAAAGCTGATTGCCCGAGCTCTCTCATGGATGAGAGGAGTTGGATGGGATGCACTCTAGTGCTTTCACATCAATCGTGGCTTTAAACCAATCATGGGCATCTGTGAGCTCATGCAAGTGGAAGGAGCGGATAGCGTGTGTTAGACTGCTCCTGACAGTGGTGGTGAAACATCTGATAATCTTTGGCACTCCTGACTGGTAGTTGCAGCCTTCATGGCAGAGTTCCCTATAGGGAATGGCAGGTGGGAATTGGCTAACTAAATTAGGAAATAAATCCCCAACTCCAAAATTTTTTTTTATTATTTTAAAAAGAAAATATAAGAAAGCAACATCATCTACAACAACAATATTTTTAAACAGAATTGCCAATGTTGATTTTATTCTATTATTTTTGTATTAAAACAATTTCTTGATTTCAAGCATTTTGCTCGTGTGTTTTTACACAGTACAGTAGCAGAGAAGGAGGGCAAAATTCTGGCCTTATACGCTGGTCCATTTATTGCCATCTGCTGACAATAACAGGTCAGTGCAGCCACTAATCTGTCTGTCTGATACAATCCACATAAACAGCACACAATCCATTACTTTACAGATATTCCTGATAAGATTTGATATTATGCCATCATAAGATTCCTGGTTGTTCTGCATGTTACTGATGCTCCACTGTTGGTACTTTAGATATATATTTCTTGCATGACGATCCCGGAAACTGCAGGTGTTCCCATAAACATTCAGGAAGTGGAACACTTGAAATTGAATGGATAACTTGTTACCAACTTGTGGAAGAGAACTGTGGGAACTGTAAACATAATCATTCACCAACACCACTTGCAGATTATAGGATCCCGGCTGGGAGTACTGTAATTGCAACATCCTTCATACAGTCCTGACCTCACCTCATGTTCGGGCCATTAAAGGAGTTCTTGGTAGAATTCTTCATTTCAGACAAGCACTAGTGAAACACTTGGATGAGTGTTATAGTGTAGTAGGGGATTATATAGAGAAATAAATTGAGTTTTTATTCTCATAACTGTGTTATTTTATTCTGCACAATCAAGTCCCTGATTGAAGTTTTTTCTTCTATTTGTGTTGATTGACAAGTGTATTTTTTATTGTCTGTGTGTATAATTGCTGATATTCATTTATCTGTGATTAATTACACAAACTATATAGCAAATGTACTATACAGTACTGTATGACATGATGTGTGTACTAGCTTTCCAGTAGATAGCCCAAAAAAATGTGAATCCCGGTTCAGTTGTTGTACCATGTTGATTAATCTTCAAAAGTGGTATGATTCTATAATAACAGCCCTATCATGGGCACCGCTAAGGATGAATGTTGCACACAATCTTAGACTATGTATGTATATATGGTGTTACATGGTGTTATTTGGTGTAAGAATGGAAAACAACTAAACAACTAAACA
>JAQKPX010000001.1:7158739-7160683 GCA_030068255.1 Clarias angolensis
GGTCTCTTAGCAGTCGCAGTGCCAAAGGTGGAGTGGGAATGGAAATGGAAAGGGAAAAGGTTACCCTCCAATGATCTCCTGGTGGTTGATAGTGTAGAAATTTCTGATCTGGTTGGGTTTGGCTGAAACCAAACGGTGGCTAAAAGGAGCTGCTGGTGGAGGGGTGCAGTCTGCACCAAGAATAAGGAGGAAAGAACATCAACATAAGATAACATCTCAACATTCTCTTCCTTCTCTGCTGTTTCCATACAAAAATCTATTATACAGTTTATTTAAAACAAATAAATGATTCATTTTAAAAGAATAAAGAATTTATGTTTTGTTTTGGAGCATTATTTCTTTTTTGTAAAATGTTTAAAAGTATAATTTACAGAATTATAGAAATGCTATCAGCAATTACACACCATATAAATGCACAGTTAACCCATTAACTATTTATTTTAATGTGCCTCAAAATATAAAACAATCCAGGCCTCACCAATGAAGAACTGCTCACACTCGTCATCGTCGTCAAATTCCTCTTCTGTTTTCTTAATTTTGCTGAAATCCAAATTAATTTCGACTCCATCCGCTTTGAAAATGCCATACAGACTTTCTGGAACCTCCATTTCATTTTCATTGGCTTCTTCATTGTTTTTTTCACAGTCCTGGAGCTCAAGACCCTTTGACTCGCTGCTCGTGGTGACTTTGTGCAGCGGTTCTGGATCACAACTGAAAGAATCATAAACGAATATAACATTTTCAAATGAGAAAGATGAGGTTTCTACTGGAAAGAATTGAGCAAAGGCAAGTTGAAAAAATTAAAGTGTTAGGAATATTTTAATAAAGGTGTACTTTGACAGTTTAAAGATTTTAAATAAAGTTCAAGAAATCGGTTCAGTGGAATTTGAAATTTGTTTGTGACTGATTTATTTGTAAAAAACAAAAAAAAACAAAGCTGTTCCTAGAAAATGACAACCTGGTTCACATACGTTGGACTCATACAGTATTAATCTTTTAATATTTGACTTGCACTTTTGCACTTAGAACACTTGACTGATTAAAATTGGTACCTCTGTGATATCACAGCATCCTCGGCTTTCAAAACTTCAACCATTATTAAATGTTCCTCTTTGCTGTCTTCCTCAAACACTTCTTTGATCTCCTCTTCAGATTTGTTAATCGTCTCATGCACTTCATCCTGAATCTCTTTTTCCTGAATATCTTCTTCCTCTACTTTCTCATCATCTACATTTAACTCGGTGCCACACTCCTGGCTGTCTGGCTCAGGCTCCTCATGCTCAATCACAGGAACTTTGGCTTGATCCAGGATGAGATCCTGATGGTTTTGGCTGAGAGGCTCCTCAGTCTCTGACTCGGTGGATGATAGCGAGTACTTAGCATTCTCTCTATTAAGCTTCTGAACTTCTTCCAACAACAGGGCCTTCTTCTTCATGGAGACAGAGTCTATGGAAAACAGAAAAGATGGTGACATTTTATCACATACTGCAAAAGATATTATTGTTTTCAGTGATGACCTTCAGTGATAGCTGATCATCCCATATTATTACTATTAGTAGTAGTATTAGTAGTATTGTAGTTTTTTTTTTTCCTCTGAACATTAACTGTGTATGTGTGCAGGAGTTTAAACTAAAACAATGTGTGAATCCATTTAACATCTAATTTCATAAAAATTTGTAGGTTTAAAGTTAAAGACAACACATCCCAAACACCCTAATTCACCTTCTATGAAATAACTGGAATATTTGATAAACCACATATTTAACAGGTACCATCAAAATCAGAATGATTAGAAATTTAAGAATTAGAAAAGTTTTCATCAATCCCTTTTTTATCATACTATTGTGATAGTGGTTGATCCTGTCACTTTGAAAGTACTGCCTTGTTATACAATTATATCAATTACAATATAATAATAATAATAATAATAATAATAATAATAAT
>JAQKPX010000001.1:7191407-7212612 GCA_030068255.1 Clarias angolensis
TGCAGAGGATAGGGTTAGATGGAGGCAGATGATTCACTGTGGCGACCCCTGAAAGGGAACAGCCGAAAGACAAAGAACAAGAAGAAGAAGCGTGCATTGACATGCAACGATGTCCATCTTGATTATCACAGTGATCTCCTGTTTGAGTAACGCATACAAAATTCAGGAGCTGTATAACCGTTAAAAGCTATCCTCTCAGTCTTGTGCAAGATCCAGTAATCCAGTCCATGTTGATACTCTACATCATATCAGCACAATTCCAGAATTTTTCTTACCACGCACCTAGATTATAGAATTGCTCACTCCTTACACAGTCTTTATTTGAATAAGCATTCTTTATCTTTTGACTAACCAAGAGATAAAAAGGAAAGAATAAAATAAATGAGAATAAATAAATGAGCAAGTAAATGGGTAGAAAAAAAGTGAAAATGAGAATAAAGAAAGTAATGCACATATAATGGCAAAGCAATAACAAAAAGGAAAAGCTTTAAATGCACCACAATAGAGGAAGAAAAATTGTACAACTGAAAACTGATAATCAATATGTACCGTGTCTGATATGTACAGGTGAGGAACACTACAACTGCATCTCGGCCCTGCATAAGTCAATGAGGGGTTCAGATGAAAATGCTGCCCTCTACTGGCTGGGCCGGATGTTGGAGGGAGGTGAGGACCCGCTGTATGTGGCACGCAGGCTGGTGCGCTTTGCCAGCGAGGACGTAGGTGAGTCTGTCATGAACTAAAAAAAAAAAGGTGAATATAGGAATATTTCCATGTATGGGTTTTCCTTTTTTTTTTTGTGCTACTTTGATGAGAATAGGAAATAGCTGCACGGTTAAACTTTTGCACATCACCCGTGTAAAATATTCTAAACCGTAGCTCTTGTTGAAGGTTTGGCCGATCCTGCTGCTCTCCCTCAGGCCGTGTCTGCGTTCCAGGCCTGCCACTTCATAGGCATGCCCGAGTGCGAGGTAAACATTCTTCTGTGTTTGTAAGAATTTACACAACCTGTTTATATTACAATAAAATCAGGTGTCAGAACTGTGCATATAAATTCCCATCTGCTTGTCTAGGTGATCCTAGCTCAGTGTGCGCTCTATCTGGCCAGGGCTCCTAAGTCTATCGAAGTATATACAGCCTATAACAATGTTAAAGCGTGTCTAAGGAGCCACAAAGGCCCTTTACCCCCAGTGCCACTTCACCTCCGCAATGCCCCCACTAAGCTGATGAAGGAGATAGGCTATGCTAAAGGCTACAAATACAACCCGGCATTCAAGGGGCCAGTGGACCAAGAATATCTCCCTGAGGAACTCCGTGGCATAAATTTTTTCACCTGGACGCCGTCTGACTGATGAACTCGCATCTTTTTTGTATGTGGGAATGTTTGCACTTTTGCAACTGTTCATGTTGTCAATAATTATACAATCTGCACTTAAATGGCATGTGTAATGTTCATTCATGACCTTTTGTCACTCATATAAAGTTTACGTTTTCTTGTTTTTGTAATTAATTGTAATGTAATTAATTGTAATGAGATTACTTGTATATAGATATACCTAAATAAAAAAGCTAAAAATTTGTTTTTTAATTGTGCCAATTTCTTTTTTTGTTTTTACAAAATTTCTTCTGGTTTTCAGCCTTTAAAAAAATAATGCTTTCTTTGAGAATTTCTTTTTTTTTTTTTTTAACAAAAATGAGTTGGGTGATTTATCATAAACTGTACTGTTAAATGACTGTGTAATGTGTATTATTTTTTTGTCATAAAAAGTGCCCAGTTTCACAAAAGAAAAAGGCAGTGACCTGCTTTGAAGCTGAAAGAGTTAACTCTTACTGTTCAGCTGAAACTTCTGACATGACTAAATGTTGAAATATCATATCACTACACTCAAACACAGACACAAGTGGCCCTACATTGAGTATCAAGAAAACATTGACGAACACATGCTATTGCCCTAGTAATCAAATATGAATAATATTATGTTGATAAGATGAACATACCCCTTTATTTTTTGTACTGAATTCACTCTAAGTCAAAGTAAAGGTTTTTTTTGTGTTGTTTTTGTTTTTTATTGTCCAGCTGATGTCAGAGCTCAGTGATAAATGCGTGGATGCTGTGGAAACGTTTCAGGAAAGTATTATCTTAAGCAAAATTGGAGTGAAGTCTATTATAAACATCTAGTAACTACTGTCTGGATACCACTGAATTCAGACAAAAGTAATTGAGATTCATTAGATTCATTTGCAATAAATGTGCCTAATTTATCTATGAGGACTTTTTTTTTTAAGGGAACGTTTTTGTGGTATAAAGCATTAGTTTTTGATTCTATGAAAATCAAAATGGAAATCAGCACAGGACTAAAAGCACTGAAAGTAAGATTGTTGCTGTCATGTGATAAAGATGTTTTGCATGAGGGCTAATCTCTATAAAACAACATGGTACAGAACGTCCCTTACCAGAGCTTTGAAGAACACCTGAAAGCACAGAGTTTCTTCTAATTACCTTCCTAGGTAAAAGTAATTGTCATTTTGGTTAAATAAGTCAAATTAAATTTAACTGTAAGTCTGTGTACGGGTAGTCGAGGTAATTGCAGCCAAGCAGAATATGATTAGTTCCAGCTTCTTTGCAGTAATTTACTTAGTCTCATCTTGTGAATAATGAGGGTATAAGTTTGTTTGTTTGGGTTGTATAATCATTATCCCACTATAAATACATGATTTTCAGATAAATCAATTTTTGTAACCAACGCGTCAACTGTTACTGGAGAGGTAAGCTTAAAGATTTTTTTATTTTATTTTATTGTGAGTTTATATACAAAACATATGAAGTTACTAAGACTTCTGTTTATTGCTCAAGTTCATATTAATTATTTCATATTTTTAAATCATCAAGCATCTTAAATATAATCTAAACAAACGCCATAATAAGCGGATTAACATCACCAATATTCTGACTAGTAACAGTGGTGAGGATGTTATCTATTGAAATTACATAATCTGAGACAGTTGCAGTTGTTTTCTTTGTACAGTGGGATGTTTTGTGCACAAAAAAAAGCTGTTAATATATGGTATGCTAATATGCTCACTTTCTAATAATGTTTTTTAAACCTCATAAATGTAGTTGGAAAGTTGCCAAATAAAACATCAGAGATGACAACAATGCTATTCCAACTTCTGTTATTCACAGGTTTGACCTTTCAGCTTTCTTTCATTTGTTCCTTTATCGGTGTGGAACAAAGCAGAAATTATTAAAACAAACAAACAAACAACAAAAAATCAGGGTTAATTCCTGCCTACAAACATTTTAAAATCTCTTCCACAGGCATTGTCCATTCTTTCCTGTTTGCCTCTCATAAAAAGTATTATTTGATCCAGACGCCAAACACATGGAATGATGCCCGGGCTAACTGCCAAGCCACACACACTGACCTGGCTATCATTGAAAACAGTGATGACTTGGTCCGATTTCAAAATGACGCACAGAGGCAAGGTTTCAATTCAGAAGCTTGGATTGGACTGTACAATATCAACAGCTCGCACTGGTCCTTTAAAAATGAGCCCCTAGGATTTGCAGATTGGTTATTGGGACAAGCAAACAACAGACACGGACATGAAGAATGTGTTGTGATTGGTAGGATTGATTTGATTAGTGGGACTGGTTGGTATGATGCAGACTGTAACTCTTTACAGTACGTTCTCTGCTATGATGGTAAGAAGCAATGTCTTAATTTATCTTAATGTCATTCTCTTTAGACTACTTGAACAGCGGCATTCCCAAATTGCCCACAGTGCATGAGTGTGTGTGTGTGTGTGTGTGTGTGTGCGTGCGTCCTGCGATGAATTGACACCCAGTCCAGGGTGTACCCTTCCTCATGTCCTCAGCGGCATAGATTCCTTTTTGTTTTGTTTTTTATACAAAGTCCCTCCTTTTCCAAAAGCTCAAAAGGACAACTTACGAATAAGGACTTTAGTGGCCTGTTGTGGCCTGTTTGTTACTTATTTTATGACAAATGTAGGAAATTTAAAAAAACATTTCTTATTAAAACTGCATATTTTAGAAATACAAATTTATTCAGAACTTAATTTGTACACATGCGTTAACTTCACTATTAACATTTTTCATTAAACTGTGTAAACTTTACAGGCTTATCTATGTCTTGAATCTTTTATTGGTAGTTTGAGTAACATTTCTGTAACGTCTTGAGGTCTAAGGAAAGCACACATTAATCACACAATAGTCAATATTTTATTAAAACTAGTACTCATAGAAATGGTAATAAAAGAGAAATTAAAAAAACATATTTTGTGACTGTAAATTAATATACAATGTCCATAAGTTTAACTTAAATATATATTTTCAGGTAATATATATATATATATATATATATATATATTTTTTTTTTTTTTTTTTTTTATGTTTGTTACAGCTAGTAAACTTGGCCCTGCCAGGTACATTGACCCTGGTCCTCAGATGAATTGGTATGATGCTCAAACTTACTGCAGACAGCATTACACTGACTTGGCCATCATCACTGACTCAGCTGACAACACAGATGCATTCAGCGTTTTGCAAGGAAGGATAGGACTGTTTTGGATAGGCCTGTTTCGTGACTCCTGGAAGTGGATAGATCAGACCAACATGTCCACCATAACATGGGCTCCTCTGCAACCCGATAATATGCTTGGCAATGAAAATTGTGGGTTTGTAATTAACAATCATGCATCTGATGCACAATGCACAGACCAAAGACCTTTCTTCTGTTACTCAGGTAAGTAAAAAATATTGGGGGTTTGTATGAAGACCTGTTTAAACAGCTTTTCATATGTAAATTACATTTGTTGTGTGTATGTGTTTCTGGATCCAGAAATCACTGGAAGAAAGCAAACCATAAGATTGAAGATTAAATTTAAACAGGATGTCAGTGATCCTGGAGCAAAGGCAGCCATCTTGGAACAAGTGAGTCTCATCCTCTAAAGTGACTCATTTGCAATATATACAGGGTGTGCCAAAAAATATGACAAAATTTGAAATATGAATATCTGAGTAACTACATGTGCTAGGCAAATGAAATGAAATAGGCTTCATGTTGAAAAATTAAATATTTACTTATCAAAATTCGAACAACATATTCAAATGGATATAGATTTTATAACCGGTTTTACAAAGCATCACACATCAAGTCGGTAGTCCTGCTCTTGCCAAACACGCTGTACCATATCTTGTGTAACATTCTTCAGTCCATCAATGATTCTCTGCTTGAGTTCCTCTGGCTTGTAGGAAGAGGGGGGATAAAAACCAGTCCTCTCAGCCTAGTAGAAAAAAAAAAAAACACAAGATGTTAAGTCGTGTTGAACATGTTGGCCATTTCAACAACGCATTGTAAAACAGCACAAAGTAAAACATTAAACTTGGTTAGTTTTTACACATCTCGTTGAGATAATTTGAGCGAGAATTGGCTATGTTTTTAGACCTTTTTTTTTTTTTGTGGGACACCCTATAATTTAACACCAGGAACTTAAGTTTTGAATCATGTCTTATTTAAGTTGCCATCAGAAAAAAAGAATGAACACCTTCTGTTCATCTCACTGGTTCAAGTGTGTTGTAATAATGGATAATTATTAATAAACATTTAATAATGATTCCTTCTTAGATTAAGGAGAACCTGATGAAGCATGGATTGGCAGATAATACCACACTCAAATGGATAGAGAAGCCTGATGGTGTGGTGACTCACAAGGAAAAGCTTAATGTTTCAGAAAATGCAACTGACCGATCATGTGATCTTTAAGTCTTTTCCCATGACTATATCATTTATTCTTGTAAATGCACTGATAGCTTTGTATGTACATTGCTTGGTTGCACATAAAATTTAACAGTAGGAACCAAACTGCTTTTTGCACAGTGCCCTAAACCCCTGGTCTGTGATTACTCAGAAACAGAGGCAAAGCCATGAGAGGACGGTGAACATTTTTAAATGGCTGATGTATATGTGTCTATTGATGGTTATCAATCTGAATGCAATAAATGAAGGTATTAAGGTATATTTGGTAAATTTACCACAAAAAAAAAAAAACACACAAAATAATTGTCAATTTACATACTGCATGCAGTAAGCTCAGACAGGGTTAAATAATTTAGTTCTGTTTAATAGAAATCCAGGTAATAATTTGTACTTTGCACTGATAGTCAGTAGACTATATAATGCTGTCTCTTCTGGTCTGTTAATTAAAAACTATACATAATTCAGCAGCTGGTAGAGGACCAGGAAGTGAACACATACTTCACCAAGTTTTAAGGCTTTACACTAATTTCATGTAATTTGCTGAATGATGTAAACAAATCTTAGTATTTGTTTGGCACATGATTATGTTTAAGAAAAAGCTCTGTGGATGTGAATCAGTCCAGCCCTTTAGATCTGCTCAGAGAAGCTTCTTAATTATTCCACAACACACACAAAAAATATTTATTTATTTATTTATTTATTCATTTATTTATTTATTTTTGTTAAAGCTGCATTCAGCTGTAGCCAGAATATTCTTAAAAGTTCTAAGGGCAGCTTAAATTTTTTTTATGTAAAATCAAAACTTTCATGTTTATCTTTAGATATAATTAAGAAGATTTTGTTTTCATTCAATTTGCTTGTTTATTATACAGTATTTCTTTCTGTTAATTATAAGACTTTTTTGTTTGATGTATTTAATAATTTTATTATGGCTATTTTAGACAAGTCAAGTCAAGTCAAATTCATTTATAGCACATTTAAAAACAACCGAAGTTGACCAAAGTGCTGTACAATGGAATAAAATTACCAGAATTAAACAACATAAAATGAAAGCAGATAAAATTAAACTTAATTATGTAAAAAGTAAATATAAATCAGTTAGTGACAATTAGTAATAAACAATGGTCAAATGAAATCATACATAAATCATTTAATTTAAATAAGTAATCAATAAAACTAACTAAAAAGTAAAATAAATAATTAAAAATAATGAAGGGGATCAAAAGGTGTAAAAGGCATTGAAAAGAAGTGAGCTTTCAGTCTGGATTTAAAAGTGTCTAATGTAGGTGCTGTTTTAATATTAAATGGTAAACCATTCCATAATTTAGGTGTAGCGATAGAAAACACTCGGTCACCTCTTTAGTTTTAGTCTTAAATATTTTGTGATCCTATTTTCTGTTTTTTTTTTTTTTTTCATATTTTAATTATGGCTCTATTGTGGTTGCTTTCTTTCATTTTGATCCTTATATACAGTTTAATTATATTTCCCCAATTTGCCTGTCTTTACTTATTATTTTTATTTCTCGTAGTAGTAGTAGTATTTTATGCTATCTACTGTTCATGGTCAGTAGATAAAGTTAAATAAAAAATATATTAAATGACTGATTAATTTTTGAATTTGAGGGTTCTACAAAGTCAATTTACCATTTTCCTATTAAAGTGACCCATAAAAGCAAAGAAATTATTATTATTATTATTATTATTATTATTATTATTATATTGATTAATAATTATTTTTAATAATAATAATAATAATAATAATGTATGAGTATATAATGTAAAGTATGATGATGATAATAATATGTTTTATTTATTAATACAAATATTGATAAAATTATACATAAATTGTTCTTGCTTGTAAAGCAACTTTAGGAAATACCAAATTACAGAATAATTATACAAGATGCACTGTGTTTTAGTCAGCTGGCTTCAATGCTTTGTTTAGACAAAATACTATGCATCTGGCAACAAGGGCAACTATCAAAGTAAGCTATTACCTGTGAACTTGGTGGAAAATTAACCAGCCTAATGTGAAAAACTAATTATACTTTAATGATATTAAATAAACATTAATAAAACATGAAGTGCGTCGTGTACAAATCTCTGCATTTTTAGATTTAATTAAACCACATAAAAGGGTTTCATGGTATATGACCATGAACACACAGATAAGCCATGCACTTGGGGAAAAAAACACAAAGTGTACATGTTTCCCTTATGACACTGGGGAAGACTTGATATAAAAGGAAAGTGTGTTTGAATGCATATTATGTTTAGTCTACTTATCTATGCAATTAGCATCAGAAAGTGCTGCACTTGTCCATTCCTTTCACATGGATTTAATATTTAGCTGAATTTGACTGTTGAGTTGAGTATCCCAAATGATTATGAATTATTTAGTTTAATTAAAAAACTAATGCAGTGATAGCTCAGTGGTTCAGGTGCTGACTTACTAATCAGACCAACCATGCCCCTTGTCCTTGCTTAGGGTATTCAATGTAAAATATTTGTTTTTAAAAAGGTTGATTTCTTACTTTTCCTAGTAACACTATACGTCTTGGTCATAGTGCAAAGGGGAAAAAAATTTAAAGCTTCTATGCAAAATGTCTAAACAAATAATTGAAGCAAATAAATGCAGCAAATGGTCCTGATTACAAGTTAGATTACAAAACCATAGTGTTTTTTTTTTTTTTTTTTTTGCTCTTATAGGCTTATAGGTTATTTTGCTATAGCTCAACTGAAAAAAAAAGATCACCTGCTTTTGCTTACGTGAAAAAAAAAACAAGTGAAGCAAAAGGCTTTGATTAAAAGGAAAAGTAGTCATTAAACTGTAAGGGGAAAAAATTAATTTGTGTTTATTTTATTTTTTTTTGCGGGGGGGGGGGGGGGTCATTTATTTTAGGAGAGAGCAAGCAATTGTCTGTGAGCCAATTTTCTTTTATAAAATGTAGCGTAATGCTAATAACAACTACTGTAAAATGTATAAATTGTATAAATAAATAAATATGTTTTGATCAGAGTGGTATTGGAAAATAGTTTTAAGGTTCTTCTTTTGAATGGCTATCAATTGGAATCAGCTGATAATCACCTAGTTTTTACAGATTATATGCGTCTCCACTCGCTGATCACGTAAACCAATACTATTTTGATGACGCAAAATACATGAGTCAACAACCGCATCAGCATACTGTGCCATATGCAAAGCTTTTTTCTAAATCAAAACCACATGGGTTAACGTCTGCCAAAAGCTTTAATACAACAAACCTTATTCAGCACTTATGAGCAATAGCTAAATCTAGTAAATCTAGTAAGTCAACCCACACTCAACCACCTACAGTACAGCAGAAGTGTTCAGGTTTACCTTAGCGACTATTTAGCACGGCTGCACACATTCTGGATGATAAGAGGAATAGAAATTCTGATATTTATAAAGCAATGACTTTCTTGCCAAGAACAAAGTACCTCAAGTGTGTGTTCATTTAAAAACTTTCAGTGAAGTTTTGATTTGTTATTCATTGATGCAGGCTTCTTCCACATGCTAGAGTACATGTTATAATGAGTGAGTATAGGTGGACAGTTGCATTTTACGGCTATAAATAGTAAATAAACAATACTATACAATAAATAGAACATTTTATATTGCAGATCCCAAAAACCCCCCACACACTTGTGATCGGGAATCATTGATCGGTGATTGGTATTGGCCGATTCTGATTTCTGTGATTGGAGATTGTTTATTGGCTTCCTAAAACTCTGATTGGAGCACCTCTAATGAACCTGTTATAGTCACACTCTATAATAATTTTTCAATAATCTAAATATAAATGAATGCAAAGAAATACTATGCTACTATTTCTTCTTTATAATATATAATATAATGTTGCTGTATTTGCCTCAAATGTGCAGAGCTGTACAGAAGTAGCAACTGTGTTTTACTTTCCTTAGTCAGTCACAAATTTAAATGAACAAGAAATCATCTCCAACTCCAGAATGCCTGACTTGTGTTAGGTCATGGTGCACTGGAAAAAAGCTTCAATGCAAAATGGATAAGGAAAAAAAAAGCAAATAAAACAAATGACTCTATGTAATGGCAAATGCTGCTTGGTCAAATGTAAATTTGCAAATCATTTGACTTATTTTTACTTTCAATCCCTTCGTCTCACTCATCATATATACTGCTTTATCCTGTATACAGGTTCGCGGGGACCTGGAGCCTATCCCAGGAGACTGAGGGCATCCTGGACAGGGTGCCAATTCATTCCAGGGCACACTCACATGCTCATTCACACACTATGGACAATTTGGGAACACGAATTAGCCTAATTTGCATGTCTTTGGACTGTGGGAGGAACACGGAGTACCCAGATGAAACCCACCAAGCATGGAGAGAACATGCAAACTCCACACACACAGACCCTGAGGTGGGAATCAACCCTGGAGGTGCAAGGCAACAGTGATTACCGTGCCACTGATTTTTACTTTCACTTAAATGAATTAAGTAAATTAAGTACTTTCTGTCAGAAAAATAAAACACTTCTTTTAAAGAACCAGTAGTATCTATACTGTGGGGTCATTTTTATCTACAGTAAGTGGAGTCATTTACCAATAGTTAATTTTTCTGGCAACCTGCCTTACATCAGGCCACACCTGGGTTATTTTCCTAGACCAGCAAGGTTATTGCAAGCATAAATTATAAAATGTATCTTAATGTTGTTAGCTATAACATTTTTATGTAACAAACACAATTACATATGTACAGTATACATACATACAATTACATATACAGTGGGGCAATAAAGTATTTAGTCAGCCACTTATTGTGCAAGTTCTCCCACTTGAAAAGATGAGAGAGACCTGTAATTTTCATCATAGGTATACCTCAACTATGAGAGACAAAATAAGAAAAAAATCCAGAAAATCACATTGTAGGATTTTTAAGGAATTTATTTGCAAATTATGGTGGAAAATAAGTATTTGGTCAATAACAAATAGGCTAGGCTCCTAAGTGCCAATCAACACTGTTTGATTGACTGGAAAATCTTTTAGAATCTTTCTGATTCAAAAAGATTCTTGACTCAACGCATTGAGAATCTTTGGGATGTGCTGAAGGAGACTTCAGTGTTGAGACTACAGTGCTTCAACACTCTGCAAAATGCAAGATCTTGAAGAGAAACTATTGTAACATGGGACTGAAATAAATGTTGTGAAATTGCATAAGCTTATCGACCTCAATGCTATTCCTATTTAATAAAAACGTAATAATAGCTTCACACATTCTGTTATAATGAGTGAGTATAGTAGGATGGTCACAGTTGAAATAAGCATTTTAGTGTTTATGAGAGCCCCTTGATGCTAGTTGAGGCATGGAAAATTGTCATTTAAATTTTTTTCCTTTCACTTAAATAAACTAAGTCAGAAAAATAAAACACAAGGCTTCTTTTAGAAAACCTGTAGTCACAATACTGTAGGGAAAAAGACAGATATGTCTCAACTCTTTTCCACATTAATTTTACTCTTTATGCACCAAAATCCATTTAAGTAGAATAATTTGCCAATGGCAAATCGTTCTGGGAACCTGCTTTACATCAAGCCACCCTGGCAAGGTTTATTTTCCTAGACCAGCATATCCTGTCAGGTTATTGCTAACATATGTTATAAAATATCCCATACTGTACCCATAATTACTGTAAACCATGCACTTGCAAAACACAAAGTGTACAGGTTTCCCTTAAACATGTGACATTGCATTAACTTGGCCCAAATTGTGAAATAATGGGTCCGGGAGCATGAGACATCACTATCACACTTGAATTGGCCACCACACTCCATTCCTACTACATTTCACATTTTACATTTAAGCTTTTAGCAGGCGCTTTTATCCAGAGTGACCAACAAAGGTGCTTAGACCCTCATTTTGACCCCATTCAATGTTTAAATAAATGATTGACAAATGTTTTTGCATTATATTCAGTGACTTTTCCTAATTTAATGGGGATAACTGGGTAAATGTAAAATTAACATGATGATATGTTTTTAATGTCCTGTACACATGTTGTATTCATCTGTGTTCTTTGGGGTCAAATTGACCCCAGGCTGTTTTAGCTGTATAAAGCATATAAGAAATATCAAACATTTTTAATATGGTGATATTTTAGTCACTATAACATGCAATTTTATAATCTTCAAAAAGCTTTAGGGCACTAACCTAACATAACTATAACTTTAATAGTGCAAGAACTGCTGAAAATTTACACGACATGGGGAAGAAATTATGACATTTCTCTGTTTTTCACAATCCAGGTCCCCACCTGACTATGGATAAATGTCTAGTTGCATTTTGTGGATGTTATCCTTTCAGACAATAAATGCAGAACAAACCGGCCAAATACAGTATCATAATATGGTGCACAGTCCAGCTATGCCTGGAATATGTACAGTAAGCGTACACTGGTAAATCCCCTGGGGAAGCACCTGAAAACAATCAAGGCATGAGGGCACACTTGACATGGCTGAAGGACTGAATGGTCATAATATTACCTTTATTTATTTATTTTTTTTACATTGTACGCCATGGGTGAAAAACTGCTGAAAAGGAAAGTTACCATCTTGGTAGTGGTGAGAAAAGCCAAGCTGAAGTTTCCTCTGATTTGCTTGTGATGAAGAACAGGAAGGTATCTTCAGTGTTTGCCTTCACTAACAGAACCACTGTTGTCTCCAATTTCCTCAATAAAGAGAAAATGTCCTGCTGATAATCACCATGCACAAAGATGCTGTCCTGTCCACTCTCTGCACATAATGTGTACAGTAGTACAGACAATGATGATAATGGTGATGATTCTCTTACAAGTAAAATTCTTTAATTTTAAAAAAATTGTGTTTGTTTTTTTCTGGGGTCAAATTGACCATTAACATAATACATGCTGCTATTTCCCCCCGCGACCCTGAATACAGGATAAAGCGGTATAGAAGATGAATGAATGAATGAATGCTGCTATTTTTTATTTTTATTTTATAATAAAAAAAATAATAAAATAAAATAAAAAAAAGATTTTCATTACAAACATAGACATTATAGATAACAAAAATATGTATTTAGAAATAATATAAAGTCATTAAAACACAGAAAAGATATCTACAATTTTAGGTCAATCAGGTCAATCAGAATCTTTCTGATTCAAAAAGATTTTTGACTCAACCCATTGAGATTCTTTGGGATGTGCTGAAGGAGACTTTACACAGTGCTTCAACACTCCCACAATCAAAATGCTAAATCTTTGAGAGAAACTAATGAACACTGGACAGAAATAAATGTTGTGACATTGCATAAGGTTATCAACCTCAATGTTGTTCCTAAAAATATCTTTACCAGCAGGGCAGATTTATAGCAAAAATAAATAAATAAATAAATAAGAAGATTAATATTATTATTATTATTATTATTATTATTATTATTATTATTATTATCATTAAAGTGACTTAAAACTATGTTTAGGATGAAACATTCTCTGTCTTGTTGAAGGATCTGATAAACAAGATATTTACCTACTAATTAAACTGAAATCTTGATTTACTTCACCTATTAGTCTGTTGGCCATAGGGGGAAAATGTGTTTTTCTGTACCCTAGATCATCACCCCAAAGGAGTCGTTGGCCATTACGGGGGAAATGACTGAGGAATTATACATTTCCATCCTTAAATACGGTCTATATACTGTATATACAGTATACTGTACTAAGGAAAGACACCTTTTTTTGCTAGCTTGTTACAGCGCTGTTCTTATGCCGGACCGACAGATGGCGCTGCTGAGGAGGGCTCTCCTCGTCTCGGAGGCACCGAAGAATGTGTTGTGTAAATATGGCGGCGCCCTGCGGTTCCATCATGCGTCTCCGCACTCTGTGCAACCTTGGGAGCAAAACCTTTGATTTTAGAAGTAGGACCGGTTTGGACTGGACTGGTGTGAGCCTGTACAGGACCCGAGCCGGAACCGCTCACAGCCGTGGAGAAGCCGCCACGGACACGGACGGAGGTAGTGTTACAGGCCGGTACAGCACGATGGCTGTGTCCCAAATGACTTCTGACTGGAGTTGTAGTCCAGAGTATACAGTGATACAGCATCTCAGATTAGGTTTTACTGTTTATGAAGTTATTCGTGTAGAAATGTGATTGAGAAACCTCGCTGTGTGCTCTGTGTCCTGTGTACAGCCTTGAGCAAAGGTTTTGAGAATAACACAAATATAAACATTTAAGTCTTCTGCTTCAGTGTTGTTAGATCCTTCTTTGTTAGATGTTACTACAGCGTAACATTTCACAAGTGTCAAAGGCTTTTATTGACAATTACATCAAGTTTATGCAAAGAATCCATATTTGAAGTGTTGACTCTTCTTTTTCCAAAACCTCTGCAATTTGCCCTGGCTTGCTGTCGATCCCATTTTTACATAATAAATACTTGGAGTTTGTCAGAATTTGTGGGTTGTGGACTGATGATGGCGCTCACCTTCATACATTTCAAAGGGGAAGCAAAGAAGCCACTTCGCTCCAGGAAAACATCCGGTGCAGACTGATATTCTGCAAAAGGTACAGGGATTGGACCACTACTGTTTAATGTTCACTGCAAAGTCATTTTCTATGATGAATCCTCTTTCCGATTGTTTGGGGCGTCCATAAAAAAAGCTTGTCCGGAGAAGAAATGTTGATTGCTATCATCGGTCGTGTGTTATGCCAACAGTAAAGCATCCTGAGACCATAAATGTGTGGGTTTGCTTCTCAGCCAAGGGAGTGGGCACTCTCACAATTTTGCCCAAGAACACCGCCATGAATAAAGAATGGTGCAAAAACATCCTCTGAGAGCATTCTCCCACGATCCAAAAACAGTTTGGTGATGAATAATGGAGCACCTTGTCATAAGGCAAATGTGATAACTAAGTGGCTCAGGGAACAAAACATCAAACTTTTGGGTCCATGGCCAGGAACCTCCCAAGACCTTAATCAATAAGAACTTCGGTCAATCCTCAAAAGGTGGGTGGACAAACAAAAACCCACAAATTCTGACAACGCCAAGTAAGGATTATTGATGAATGGGCTGCAATGCAAGAATCAGTCAGGATGGGGCACAGAAGCTGATTGAGAGAATTATTAATATAATAAAAATGACACATTAATATTTGTGTCTTTCTCAAAACTTTTGGTCACTGATGTAGTGCACTTCATAAAACGGTCTAGAACCTATTGTAGTTAATGAAAGGTTGATGCAACTCCCTGCACTATAGCAGGATTGAGGTATTCATTATTACATACACTATCATTCATCTTATTCTACTCACACCTAATTAGAAGCACAAGGTGTTTCTGAAACAGGATGTTAAAAAGCTTCAAATGTAGGTTTGAAAGTAGGTTAAATGAATGAGCTTTAAATTCAAGTGAGTTTAGAGTAAACCGGGATTTCTGTTTCCCCCCCCACTCCCAGTACGTGTTAATATGATTGTTTGTGATCTCTCAATATTAGGGTGTAGTATACACTCATATTTCTTTAAAAAATCCTTTCTCTACTGGATATTGGTTATAGATTACTCCACTGAGTGTGTGAATGATTTGTGAGGTAATCTGTCACATAAAAAGCTCAAATGTGTGTATTCACCAGGCCAGTCTGACCTCCTTATGGAATTCCCCGAGCCAAAGAATCTTCTACATTCAACCTTGTCTAGATCCCTGGGACAGTCAAATATCTCTCGATATATACGGTACAACTGCACAGACGGAGATGTTAAGGTACAGGCAGAATCAGCCCTGAATTAACATGTTTTAAAATATTATTAACTACAACAAAAAAAAAAATAGAAGTTTTATAGTATTTGTCTTGTTGTGGTCGTGTTAGAGGGCGACGGTTACACTGTTCTGGCCTCAGAGGATCGAAGTAGAGGGATTCGGGTCCCGGAAACAGGAGGCGGAGCGACGCGCTGCGGCAGCTGCCTGCCATAGGCTGAGAGTGAGTAGAGGCCCTGCCCCCCTTTTTTATTTAATAATATATAATGAAAGCATAGCAGTCATATGTAGAAATTATGTAAAGATTGAATCCATGGATGGCAGACATGTCTGGCCTGATTGTTGACTCAGACTCAAGCTGTGCTGTTATCTGTGTGAACAGGAACTAGGAGTTCTCAGGCCTGGGAACCAGCTTCCATCTCAGAGGTTAGCCAGGCAGTCTGGGTGGCGCTCGGCCGTCTGGGAGGATGAAGAGGAAGACCCAAGTGTGTATAAAAGCAGGGAGCTACGCAGGACTATGAGCAACAGGATGAGAAGAGCTGCGGGAAACCTGGAGTAGGCTGTTAATTTATTTACCCCTACACAATGACTTTGTGAATTTGTTCCACTTTTATTTAAATGACCGTGTACAACTTAAAACAATTCTTTCAAAACTTGAACCTTTTAAAGTGTTCATTTTAAAACATGTTTTGATTCCATTATGTGCTTGCCCTGAGTTGTATTTATTGGCTTTTGGGTGCAGAGTGTTGGAAGAAGATCCGGAGGTCTCAGAGGCGCTCGCCATCTTCTCAAAGCCAAAGGCACTACTGGCGAGGGTTGTTCAAGTAGCCACGACATCGAATGGCGTCAATGTAAGTTGGCTATAAAAAGACCATGCTGAGCAGGTCACAGAGTTATTACATCAGGTTTGGGATCTGTATGTTAAAACATATGGGGATGTGCCGTTATGGGAAAATAATCAATATCCAATGGTGTCCTGTACGAAAATGGATACCATCACAAGTGTGTCAATTCTGCTGTTCTAAAAAAAATTTACTTTCAGACTAGTCTGAACTACACTGTAGTATTAACTTAAGACTGTGTAATGTAATATTACAGAGACGATATCATGCTTAATTGTAACAGCACTCCTTTTTGTTAATGTGTGTAATTCTACATGCTTCTGATTCTCTAATATAATATAATGGTCTTTTATGATTGTATGATGATTTTTTTTCATCCACTCTTTCTAATAATCTTTTAACCTAATGAGTCTGTTTTATAATGTATGGTTTAAACAGGGACTGCTGTATAAATGTATGTTAAAATATATAAAATGTATAAAAATATATGGTGTACATAAACATCTATATGACCTCGTATCTTTCATGCCCTACATCTTTTCTTTGTTTAATATCTTGTCTTGTTGCTCAGGAGCTGCTGCACTATAGGACAGTAGGAGGGAAGGTGAAGGAGTGCAAACTCACTCTGCGCTGGCCCAAGGAGATGAGCTTTACTGCCTGCGGCCGTCGCAGACTGGAGGCTGAAACACGAGCAGCAGCGCTCGCCTGCCTCAAACTTAAGGTGTGTTGGACTCTCTCTATGTTGTACCTTAAAATAATTTGGTTTCTTTTTATTTTATTTTTTTATTATTTTTTTTAATTTTATTTGACATCTCGACATAATTTTCTAATCCACAAAGTAATTGAGAGGTATAATACATAGAGAGAGAGAGAATGATGTAAGTTTATGTGCTGAAGAAACTGATTAGTGGTCCATCCCCAGCTTTAGTTTGTAGGTCGATATCGTAGTAAGTGGATAACCTGAACACTGTATTAATCAGACATAAATAGGAATAGATTATTAGTGTGCATGTAACCACACTGATTAACAATTTATCAAACATGTATCTAATGTATTGTGATCTTTAAGAAAGCCTTGCCTGACATGGATTTAAAGAGTAGCTCACTGACAAACATTATGCTGTTGTGATGCTGTTAGGAACTGGAGCTGCTGGATGAACAGAATAACCCTCTCACACATGCCAAGTACAACCATGAGGAGGTGAGGGAGGCAGGAGAGCGAGAGAAGAGGCCGTGCCGTGTGGAGATTCCTGACGATCTAGAACGCAGGATTAGAGATTATTTAACACGAGTATGTACATTTACACCTGGGCTTACCATGAAATCCTGCCAAAAATTGTGATTGTGAAAAATAATGATTTCTGTTATTTGTTAGTACCCAATAGAGGAAGAGGTGCAGAAACTGTGTAAAGAACAAGCTGACCAGAGGCAGTCTTCCTTTCTTATTGAAGACGATGAACATGAAGAGGAGAAGAATCCTGTGCTCGATGCAATCACCGGCAAGCCGTATCGCCCTCTGAATGCGGAGGAGGCTGAACTCTTAAATGACAGGCTTCTGAGGCAATGGGAGAGGGTGGGGCTTGCTCACGGGGCGGAGCTTCCTGTAGACTCTCATCGTGAACATCTGGTTGAGGCAGTCGAAGGATCACAGGTGGTGGTGGTCTCCGGAGAGACGGGGTGCGGGAAGACGACGCGGATCCCACGCTTCCTGCTGGAGGGCCGTGTGAGGGGCGGAGCCGGTGCTCACTGTAACATCCTGGTCACACAGCCGCGCAGGATCAGCGCTGTATCGGTGGCTGAGCGCGTCGCCAATGAGATGGGACCCGCACTCAAGCCCTGCGTCGGCTACCATGTATAAGATAATTATCTCTTCAGATGAAAGTGGATTGTGGCATTATTATACTAACAATGTGCTTAGCTACCTGAAAGTGATTAGAAGTAGCATTCTTGTTTTATTAAGTTGAACAACTTTATTTTCACTCTCTCTGTAGGTGCGTTTAGAGTCCCGCCCCCCACGGTCCAGTGGTGGCTCGCTCCTCTTCCTCACCGTAGGGGTCCTGCTGAGGAAGTTACAGTCGAATCCGTGCCTGCACGGCATCAGCCATGTAGTGGTGGATGAGGTACACGAGCGAGATGTGAACACCGACGTGCTGTTGGCCCTGCTGCGTCGTGCCCTCACCCACAATCCTGAGCTGCGTGTGGTGCTCATGAGTGCCAGCGGAGACACACGACGTCTTGCCTCCTACTTTAATGAGTGTCCAGTGATGCACGTTCCTGGGTTCATGCACCCTGTGAGACAGAGGTATCTGGAGGAGGTCCTGAGGGAGATGGGAAGACCAGTGGAGAAGGCAAGCACTCAGGTGAGGAAAAGACCCAGCTGGATACTGTAGGCAGCGAAGGAAGCAGTGTGAGAGGGACATACAGGTAATGAAATAGACAGGTGAGAAAAAAGAATGTGAGAAAGGGGAGTTGGAGATGGATAGACAGGTAAGAAATGGGAGAGAGACAGATATGTGAGGGAGGAAATGGACAGATAGACAGGTAAGAAAGAAGAAGAGAGAAAGACACAGACCGGTGAGAAAAATGAAGAAAGAGAGACAGACAGGTGAGAAAGGGGAGAGACAGATAGACAGGTAAGAAAGACCGAGAGACAGATAAGAAAAGCAGAAGCATATACGGGGACGTCTTACGAACATTCGAGTTACGAACTTTCACAGATAAGAATGCACCACACATTACCATATCTTGGAAGTAGCTCACATGTCTGCCGGACATTATGACCGTTGTGCTGCTGCGTGCTTACTGTACAGTACAAGAAACATCTGACAATAAACCAAACATATTGTACAAAAAATACACTACAGTGCACCAGATAGCAATATTTACAATTATATACAGTTTAGTCAGTGTGTAAGTGAATGAATAAAATGACCAAAGTCCGGTATATTGTATGCATGTGTGTGTGCGTGTGGATGGGAGAAAGGAGTCGGACTCACTGGTTTTAATGATTCAGTCCGGGAGCATGATGATAGAAATGGCTGTTCTGTAAAATAGTCCTGATGGTGAAGAATCCTAATTTTGACATCAAAATCATCATGTAGCATCGTCCCTCTGCCCGACTCTTTCCCGCTGTCCCTTTAAAGGAGGTCAGCTATCCCCGCTGCATCACCGGGATTCCCCTCGCGATTTAAACGTGCAGTCTCGCGAGAGCCAAAACATCAAATCTGTTTTTTTTTTTTTCCTTGTTTTACATTCTATACAGTATTTGTGTCAAAGGTGTAATTTATTCAAACTTACGAGCAAATCCGACTTAAAAACGTGCTCCTGGAACTGAACTCATTTGTAAGTCGGGGATTTACTGTAATAGAACACTAACAGTTGCCCCCCCCCCCCACTGTTTATGTGTAAAGAGTGAACAGGATGATTTGACCCCTGAGCCGGATTTTGTGGCAGATGTGATCGATCACATTCACACTCGTGGAGAGCCAGGTAATTGCATCGCATGTGATTCTTCATTTGTTTTCTTTCATAAAATATCTGTTTAACATACAACCTGGTGTGCTATTTTTTTCTTTCCCCACCATGTGTCTTCCATCGGGGGATGTGCAGGTGCAGTGCTGTGTTTCCTGCCTGGCTGGCAGGACATTAAATCCGTGCAGCAGAAGTTGGAGGAGAAAACGGCCTTTAAATCAGGCTCACAGCTCATCCTACCATGTAAACAACTCTTTGGTTCATCATTTCCCTGATTCCCAACCTCAGTTAAACACTAAATATTTTACTATATCATGTATAATACGTGCTATCTGCAATACAACACTTCCCTAAACACCTTAAAAAGGCATCTTTGGCTCAGTGATGAAAATAAACTAATTTTCCTGTCTTTTCCTCTCTTTCTCTCCCCTTCTCCCTCTTAGTGCATTCCAGTATGTCTGTAGCAGATCAACAGGTTGTGTTTAAGCGCCCCTCACAGGGCCAGCGCAAAATCGTCCTGGCAACCAACATCGCAGAGACGTCCATCACCATTGATGATATTGTGCACGTTGTGGACCTGGGCACTCAAAAGGAGCAGAGCTACGATTCCAGGACCAAGGTGACCACAACTAGGAGGATAAGCGACTTTTGGTTTAAGTATCTATAATGTTAAGATATTTGTTTTCACTTTGGACAGAGTAATGAAAAGTGGCTGTTAAAGAGAGACATCAATTGTTAAAGTCATCCTGAAATTCTCTGTGCACAGGTCTCATGTTTGGACACGGTCTGGATCTCTCGCTCAAACGTCATTCAGCGACGAGGGAGGGCGGGGCGATGCCAACCTGGCCACTCCTATCACTTGTTTCCACAGAAACAACTAGACGCCATGACCATGTTTCCCATCCCAGAGATTCTGCGCACCCCTCTGGAGAGTCTTGTGGTTCAGGCTAAGATCCACAGTCCTCAGAGTAAGGTATGTGCTGTGGACTGTTACAGAAACCCGCAGGAGATGAGTTGTTTTTGGTTATATTTTTTTTATTAAATTTAACTTTTAGATGTGTAAAGACACTCAAATTTCTCTCAGCGTTAACATGTAGTAATTGGTTGTTGTTGTTCTAATACAGGCAGTAGACTTCCTGTCCCAGGTGATGGACTCTCCAGAATTAGGAGCAGTAAGAGAAGCCGTGAGGACGCTGCAGGATATCGGTGAGAATGCTCCAATATTTTGTGTGTTCAGATTAAAGTTCAAAATTTCGCACATTACATTTAACCAGCATGTAGATTTAGAGAAAGCGTATGACAGGGTGCCGAGAGAGGAGCTGTGGTGTTGTATGAGGAAGTCTGGAGTGGCAG
>JAQKPX010000001.1:7214322-7224560 GCA_030068255.1 Clarias angolensis
CTGCCTTTGATTTGACTTCAGTGAATAAAAACTCGTCTTGCCAAACTTTTTAAAAATTTCTCTTGTCTGTGTGCCACAGCCTTGATTTCTCCATTATTGCGTTTTGTTAATTTGTTGACGTTAATTGACGTGGAGTGTCGCAAAGCAGGCGGTGCTGCACCTTGAATTATTAACGGAAAATTAATTAATTAATTTACATTTAATTTAAACATTTAATATCGGTTTACTCTGTTGTAGTTCAACAACAAAACAAACAAAAATGTTATGTCAAACTACAAATGACGATCTGTGTCGAAGGCACCCCCCCCCTATCTCTTCTCGGATGGTGTGGCGGGCCAAATCAAACACTACCACGGGCCAACTTTGGCCCGCGGGCCCTAGTTTGGGCATCTCTGTTATAAACAAATATCTCATCCTCCTCCAGTCACTGATTGCATGTCCTTAGTTATTCTAATTTAGGTCCAAGATGCCTTTTTGATCAGGAGTTTTAATACAATCCTTTATTATTCTATTAAACATATTTCATAGATTTGTATTTAATTTGAGAATAAATTGTATTGCCATCCACATTTTGTCACTAAATCAGCCTTATTTACCTTTATACACACATTCACGTGTAGGTTTAACGCAGCAGTTCAGTGACAATCTGACGGAGGCGGAACTTGTCGCACACCCTGCAGAGTGTCTCCGGCCTTCATCACTTCTCAATCAGTTCAGCAGGCAGGAGGAGCTTCTCAAAGCCGTGCTCCTGGCAGGGTTTTACCCCAATCTCATCCAGGTATCTATTACACACACACTAGGTTTATATCCACTAAGCTTTATATCCTCAGGAGGGGTCATTACATCGTTTTAGCGATAATTTCACGGAGGCGAGTTCAGAACTAAATCGCTGCTCCTGCTCCATCTAAAGCACTGTCAAACTAAAAAAACATCTGAGAAGTTCAGAAGCTTCAAATAGAATGAAGGAACTAATGAATTTTCTCAAAATGTTATAAAATTAAGTAGAGCTAAATCCCTAAATCTCCTCATAAAATATCGCTGATTATCAATGCGGGAATGTATGGCGAATTGTCGATATTTCACGGAAGCATATATATATATAACAAACTGCATACGGAATGAAACCTGAGATAGTTACATATGCACTGAATGACGCATAGATAGTATGCACGATCCCTTGCGCCATCTACTGAGAGAAATGAGAATCGCAGGTTAGAAAAGGCAGGAAATGTCATGCTGCCGCGCAGCTGTCCGCAATTTCATGTAAATAAAAGCAAAATAGCTTCATACTGGCTTTTACTGGTGTGGGTTTGAATATGTAAGCATGCTGGGTGATTAAGCTCACAGATCCAGGAAAAGTCATGAAAGGAGGGTCCTGGAATTTAATCGAGTGTGAAGTATTTTTATTATTTTTTTCCCCCATTGCGGTCAAATGACCGGTACTCTACGCTTCTAGTGTTAAGCTGCTGCGGTTGATAGTTGGTGTTACTAAGTCTATAAAAGCAAACTTACTAAGCTTTTAGATTTGTGTTGTGTTGTGATGAAGGAAAATAATTTTGAATAAAACAAACAAAATTGTTTTATAATTGTTATATAATTATACCTTAGATTTTTAGACATTTATGAATTTCTAATAACAGAACAAGGCTTTAAAGCATTAATTCTGTATTACAATGAGCATAGTTGACAGAGCATTCATGAAGAGTAGCTCTGTGGCAGTACATGATATGGATACGTTGATGCTTTTGAATATTAAAACTTGAGTTTTAAAAGAAATTGTCATCAGACCATCAAATGGTACGACGGGTGTCAAACTGGGATTTCTGTTGAACGACGGCGTAAAACTGATTGACATTTATTGGAGACTCGAAAATCTAGAAGGTGCAAAGTTCGTCAAGGCCATATGCCTGTGACGAGATGCATCTGTCTGTGGTTACTGTACACACAATTGTTTACCAACACCACTGGCACATTACAGGAACTTGGCTATGAATTATTGCCATATCCATGCATGCATCGCTCCAAGTTATTTCCACATGTTTGGGCCGTTTAAGGGAGTTCCTGGAAGGCCGGCAGTCCGATCATGGTTCTGAAAAAAAAAACGTTCTCCCTAGATGTTACCCAAGCACTAATGAAACTAGCAGGAGTAGCAGGGTATTATATAAAGAAATAAAGGGAGTTTTTACACTGCGTTCTGTCATTCTGCACAATCAAAAGTCCTGTTTTGAATTGAACGTCATTTAGATTATCAGAGAGGAAAGGAAATGGTTTTGAAAAGGGTCTGACTCTGAACCAGATCTTCATCGTCATCATATTATTTTCAGGTGAAGAGAGGTGTTGTAAGCAAAGGGGGCAGGTTTCGTCCAAATGACCTCTGTTACCGCACACAGAGCGGGCCTGTGTTACTCCACCGCTCCTCTGTCAACAGGTAACCCTCAAGTAACACTCTGCACTAACATACACATGTTTGTTGTTGATAGTTTAGCGCATACAAACTATTTATTATTGTAAGTGTTTTAATACAGCAATCTGTATTTTTATTTATTTATTTATTTATTTTTTAGGGCTGAGCGAAAGCTTCCCAGTCGCTGGCTCACGTTCTTCTCTGCAGTTAAATCAAACGGCAGCGTCTTCATCCGAGACTCCTCTGCAGTCCATCCTCTGGCCCTCCTCCTCCTCACTGAGTGTAACCTGATCGAGCATGGTAAAATAATGCATACACAAGGCAAGGACTGATACACATGTGTGTAAGTGGACAGACAGACAGAGAGCAAGAGGTAAAGAGATAAACAGGCACACAGAGTAAGATATACAGACAGTGAGAGAGAGAGAAGTTGGTACAGGCAGAAGGCATAGGGTTGCATGGGGAGAGGGATAAAGAGATGCTGACAGAAAAATTAAAGACTGGGAAAGAAGGGGGGAAGAGAGACATGCATGCAGTGAGTAACAGAGGTGTGCAAGGAGGGTGAGGGATATTATTGCTGACAGAAAAATATGTGCTCATGTGTGCAGAGAGAAAGAGGAAGATAAAGAGACACAGATGCAGACACATAGTGAGAGCGAGACATAATACTATTCCCCTCATCTGTCTCTCACAGTGTATGGCGATCAAGTGGAGGTGACCATGCCGGGCCGTTCTCTTGTACGATGGGAGCTCTCTGCTCAAAACTGGGAGCTGCTCTGGGCGTTTCGCACCTCTTTGCAGGCCATGCTTCATCGTAACCTCCAACCTCTAACCTCTGACTGTAGATTTGAACAAAACAGCACTCAAGATGGACAACTCATCTCTTTATTGATAGACCTTCTGAACAGCACAGAGCCGGATATCAACACTGCAGACTCCAGTGATTCAGAATGACAAAACTCTTTTTTTTTCTGGCTTCATTATAAAAACTCATGTTATTAAATAAAAGATATATATGTGTATGTATTTAATGGGTACTGGATATCCATATTTCTATGGCACTAATATCATAGAAGTATCTACAGATCTCTGAATAAAGCATATGACAAGCATAAAGGGAAGTTTGTTCACAACTTGGACAACTGGTATTGACATACACATAGTCAACATAAAAGACAAAAAATAGCTATTATGTAGAGTTTGTGTTTCATCCTTATGTACAATCAATGCACAATACTCTTTATTTAAGTGTTGTTAAAAAAGACAAACTATTTGCACTGCGATAATTTGAGAGAATAAGCTTTTTTTATTTATTGTTAGCAGAGCAAAATAATTAAACAATTTTTCTTGGTTGAAAAGACTTCATTACCATTTTGAAAGTGAGCTTTTATATTTATTTGATTATAATTACTGATATAATATAATGAACATTAAACAGTAGTTCATTTTCTTGTTAAGACCTTGGCATAACTCCAAACTGATTGATGTTTAGCTGAGTAATCTTCTGAAGCAACAGGACTAAAATATTTATGTGTATTTGTATATAATGTATTCCCAAATATTGATTTCAGGTTCGAACTTTAGTTAGCAACTTTGAATACTATGCACAGAGCAAACACTGTAATTAATTACTCATATTTATGCCAGAGTAGCTTATCAGGGAAACTCTTCAATGAAGCGGAGGTGGAATCTCTTCAACCTCTGCAGTACGTCTTTCATGGTCTCCTCTTGCATCGCCAGGCAAATCCTTTAGAGAGAAAATTCACGCGCATGTTCAGTTAAGAGAAGATACAAGGCCACACGTGCATAAGCACTGAGCATCCTTTTTCAAACTGAATTAAAAAAAACTGGTTACTAACTTGTTTATATGCACTTAGATGTATGTATATATGTATAGCAACAATTAACTTTGACTAGCAAAAGTATGCATTGTTGATGGGAAAAGAGTTTGTAGAAATAGCTAAAAGGTTAAATAAAAAAAATCTGATCAGCTTTGATGTAATCAGTGACATTATTTCAGGTTGAAGAATTTGTACATGTCTGTCTGTCTTTCTGCACGGCAGAACTCTCTGCCTATCTTTAATACAAAGAAATTTCATTTTGAATTGTATTTTGTTTCATTGTCGGCTAAATACACTCCCTGTTTGGTAATTGAAGCGTGACTCACAGATGAGAAAAAAAAGAAAATAAAATTTAAAGTTAAAATGAAATTTGAAAGTTAAAATTCACTTATATCACTTCAGCGCTGTTATTTAAGCAGTGAAAATATGAACTAATCCCAGTAAAACTAATTGGTTTAGATTTTCTAATTAATATGTATTGTTCCAGGTATTTACATTGAGCAAGTAGCTGCTTAGTAGCTTATTTTTTAAGGAGATTATTAAATCTGGCACATAACTGTTCATAACATCACTTTTATTCAGCATTTTGATTTCACTTGTGCCAGAGGTCAAACTTCAGGCAGATTTGCAAGTCTGCAAAAGTTTCAATAAATACTGTCTAGCAGTCAATTTAACATGTGCCTAATGCACAGTAAGCTGTCGGGGGAAAATAGTTTGTAATTTCACACATAACTGCTTATCACTTCACTTCTACCAAACATTTAGAATTTTGAAAACAATTGAGTTTATGGTACAGGTTTAACTTCAGGCAAATAAAGGCACTGCAAAACTTTCATTAAAATCTGTTCAGTCAGTTTTGTATGATGCTGTGACAAAATCTGCCTGGACAGACATACAGACTGAGACTGGTTTTGAGTCCTCCAATATACTGTATGAAACATATATATTATAACAAACAAATATAATTGAAAGAGCGAGTTCTGACCAATGTACAGGCAAAACCTTTCTTTTATTTATATAGATGACAGCTTGGCACATTTATGATTTATCTCATCAGATTCACAAGGGAGTCACCTGGAATGCTTTTCAATTCACATGCGTGTCTTGTGAGTTAATTTGTGACATTTCCTTCCTTTTTATTGTGCTTTAGACTATCAGTCATCTTGTGCAAGGGTAGGGTGGCTACAGAGTCAAAAGACCTATTAGTGCTACTCCAACTACTGTATGAATCCATATTATGGCAAGAAACACCAATTTAATTAAAGAGACGAGACAGTTCATGATTACTTAAAGCACTCAAGCACTGGGAATGTGTTCCCAAGTGCAGTACCCAAAACCATTATATCCTATACTGAAACTTGAGGTCCCAGGAAACTCATGAGGTCCCAGGAAAGGATGACCAAGAGCTACCTCTGCTGCAGAGGATAAGTTTATTAGTATTACCAGCATCAGAAACTGGTGATTTACAGCACCTCAATTCAGAGCTCACTCAGGTTAGTCAGGGCTTTATAGTCACATTGTGGCAAAGAAAGAATTACTTTGGGAGAACAAAATTAATTTCTTCCTTGGGCCAAGAAACGCAAGGAATAGACATTAGATTAGTGGAAAACTGTCATTTGGTTCTAACTGCCATGTCTTTGTTAAATGTAGAAAGGGTGAACGGACAGATTCTGAAAGTGGTTCCCTTTGGCTACCGCAGCATTTTGCAGCACCATTCCATCCCATCTGGGGACAATGACCCCACTTGCACTTAGTACAATGACCCCAAACACACCTCTAGGTTGTGTAAGAGCTATTTGTCCAAGAACAGACAGACAGCATCAGATGATTTGACTTCCACAATCACCCAATCCAAATCCAACTGAGATGGTTTTGGTACTGTATATAGGACTGGAGAGTGAAGGAAAATCAGTCAACATGTACCCAACACCTCTGGGAAGTCCTTCAAGATTGTGCCATTTCAGGTGACTACTTCATGAGGCTGACTAAGAGAATGCCAAGAGTGTAAAAGCTGTCATCAAAGCAAAAGGTGGATCCTTGGAATCAAAAATATAAAACCTATTATGGGTTATTTAACATGTCATTGTTGACTACACGATTCCATATTTGTTCTGTCATAATTACAATGTCTTCAGTATCAATATAGGATATTTAAAACAGTAAAAATAAAGAAAAAAACATTGCATAAGGTGTGTCCAGACTTTTAAACGGTACTACTGTATATAGTTTGCATGTTCATGTGTTAATGCATTAAGAGCACCTGATGTGATAAGTTCCCACTTTCTGTCCGTGCGCACATCCGGCTCCGACACACAAGCCTTCATCCTCCAGCAAATGCAAACAGTACAGCAAGTCGGGCTCCAACTGATTTTCCTACACACACACACACACACACACACACACACAAATCCTGCAGTTTATATAGTAAGAGTGGAACAGTATAAAAATATTTTGATGGCTTATTGCATGGAATAAGGAACAATTTACATACTGCTAGTTACAACAGACCATAAATGTGTCATGCAACTGAAATTCCACGATGTACTAACTGAAACAAAACATTACAGGAAGATGAAACATGGGCAACACATTTGGCAAATCCTATGGTTTCAACCTTAAATCAAGAGTTATATAAGGGATTTATTTGTTTATTTGTGCTATCTGGTATCACCCACATGAGGATTAGTTTTATTTTGGGTCGGGTTCATCTTAACATTTCTTCCGCTTGTCATCTCAGTTTTTTCTCACCACTGTCACCTTTTTATTGTTATAAAGCTGTGGCTGACAATGTCCGTTATTAAAAGTACTGCACACACACACACACACACACACACACACACACACAAAAATAATAATAATAATAATAATAATAATAATAATAAATGCAATTTGTTTTTCATTTTTAATGACATTACTTACTAATGAAGTCACTGAAAGCACATCCTTATTGCCCAAATTTTACATTGAGTGTAAGTCATTAACAAAAAGGAGCATTTTAATTAAATAATATTTAGAAAGATGTACGTTTTACATACTTCATAATACTGTTATGCAGGCTTGGAATTATTTAAGATGAACATCTATATTGTGCAAATAAGTTCACTGTAAATGATTAATTAAGCAAAAAAAAATTATTAAATAATTAGATAGGCCTTAATGTTCTTGTACCATTAGCATAGATGCAGGTTTGCCACCTACAGTATATTCCCTGATCATGGCTTTAAATGGTTGGAATAAAATAAATATATAATCTAACATAGCAGGCATTTCAGTGTGGCAGAAGAATGTAAGTTATAAACTAAATTACTTTTATTTATTCATTTATTTTTTTATTATTTTATATTTATTATTAGATTTGACTTTAACATATGTTCTATTTCCAGAAATACAGTATGTTTTATTAGCTAATTGTATATCATAAGTTAATTTTCATTAATGTTGATAGCAACATTGCATATTTAGTTGTCTGACCTCTGCATGTTTTATTGCAGATTGAGACAAGTGCAGGCGTGGGAAGGCAAAAATTCCTCCATTCACTGGCTGACAGCTGATTCCAGGTAGGTCACTGAGATCCTCCATAATCTTCTGGGCATTGTTCCTTATTGCACTCCGGATTGACCCAACCTCCTAGGAAAGTCAAGTTTACAATTAAAAATGTTTATTTTAAAATGAAATTTGAAAAAGTTTATTTATTTATTTTTTTTATACACATCTCATTTAAACAAATCGCACTTTCGAGTAGAGTTCATATGAAGATTGGTTGGGTTTTGGAGGGTTGAGCATCAAATCCACAGCGATTTGTCCCCCAAGTGATGGACACGCAGTTGTCGATAAAACTTTGTAGATGTATGGCATCACTAAAGGGTCAAGGTTCACAAACTCCACATAGCCTCCTCGCAGACCACACCTGAGCACACAAATGGATTTTGCAGATGATCAGTAACTACAGGTTCATTACTGCATGTCCCTTAATAAGTATTCTGAACACAAAAACGTTATACAATGAATGACTTTAAACATGAATTTAATGTATTTCAGTAGAATATTAACGATTTATTTTTTTTTATTCCAGTGCAGGTTTAAGGTTCAAGTTACCCTCTGATGAATTTCCAACTGTTTAGGAGAGCAGTAGCAAATCACAGGGTTATATGAAGGTCTAATAATTGGTTATATAGTAAGAACTTATTAAAAGGGTCTGATGTGGTGGTACAGTATAATTGGATGCTTCACATTATCAAGATTATGATTTTTTTAAGTTTTGTTATTTAACAAAATTGCAATTTTATGTTAGATTCATTACACCCATCAAATTTTATTTCATACTTAACCTACAGTATCCTTTCAGTCCCTTTTCTGTCCAAAGTATAAGATTCATGACTACTTATTTTTTTAATAATTTTTTTTTTTACACCAAACTACTTTGAGTTATTACAATTATTTACTTAATTAATATGATCAGTATATAGTCATGAGAATAAGAAATATACTGCAAACCCTCTTAGTTTAAGATAATACATCACAATCAACTACCTCCTATGCCTCAAGGAATCAGAGCCACCCCAGTGACACAAGGGAATATTGGCTTTAATATTCTCTAATATAAACTAATAGGTATATATACCATATGTGCCAAAAGTATGTGGATACCCAATCATCACACCTTTACGTGCTTCTTCCCCAAACTGCTGCCACAGTGAAATTTGAAGTACACAACTGTATAGAATGTCTTTATTTGCTGTAACAGTACAATTTCTCTTCACTAAAACTCACAGCCTCAAACCTGTTCCTGTTGTCAATTTATTTTAGATAATGTGCACAAGGCCAGCTCCATGGAGATGCACAAAGCCCTGAACACCTTTGGGATTAACTGAAATTCTTAATGTTTCCCAGTTCTCCTCAGTCCACCAGCTGTGCCTGCCCTAATGCCATTGTAGATGAATGAACACAAATCCCCACATGTGACACAAAATCTAGTGGTAAGCTTGAAGTCATGAGATTTGTGAGTGTGTTGATACATCTGGCAATATAGTGAAAATATTTTAGATAAAAAATGTCATACTCTCCCAGGACACTCTTGGAGATGGAGTTAAAGGAGACCAGCTCCACATTGCTGGAGTATGGATGGCCCATTTCAGACAACACTCTTCTATATGAATAAAACTCAGATCCTTTCCCATACACCATGTCCTGATGCACCTGTCATGACAAAATGAACAAAAGAAGAAATTCATTTATTTTAAAAAGGATCCATTCATTTTTGCCATCAGTATGGCAGAATTAAGTGTGACGATCAAGATTCAGTTGAGAAAAATTCTAGTGCTTTGATGGGGGTACTCCTAAACACAGAATGAAAGATATTAAGATTCTTCAAGAATTTACTGACAGACCGCTACCTCATCTATAATTAGGAAGAGTCTTTCTTCTGCAGCAAAACGAATCACTTCAACAATTGAGTCCTTACTCTGAACATGACCTGGTGAAAAACACATGCAACTTTGATGAGTATTAATCAAATATTTCAATATTTGAACTGAATATTTAGAGTCTAAAATTCCATTATACCTTAAATAATGTAGATAACTCGCTCCCTGGTATAATGACCATACATATACTTTAAAACAGACAGCTTGAAAAAATAGAACGTAAATGGCGTCAAACTAAATTGTTAGGATTTCAAATAGCATGGAAGGAGAGCATCCTGAACTATAAAAAAGCTTAGTGCTGCTAGATAGATGTATTTCTCCACTCTAATAGAAACGAATCTAAAAAAGAATTCAAAAAGAATCCTAGATTTTTATTTAATAAACTATTAACTAGACTAGCTAAATTAACTAGAAATAAGAACACTGCAGAAATCTCCACAACAACAACATACAGTAGTGAGGACTTCATGAACTTTTATAATGACAAAATCGTAAATATTAGGCAAAAGATTCAGGCTTTGAAACCATACAATTGAAATGATACAGATAACCTGTATCAGATCAGAACCT
>JAQKPX010000001.1:7423129-7434953 GCA_030068255.1 Clarias angolensis
TGCCATATTTTAAGTAATATTTTATGAAGGCTTTACAGAACATAAGTAGCAGACACTTCTCAATATCTACCATTGTCTGGAGTGACATGGACTGATGGCTCATGAAAATATAATTGCCATAGGCCCATAAAGATATACAGTACAGTAAGTGTTCTGTTTAAGAAACAAAATATATAGTTGTAGAAATAACTTTGAGTGCTTTGTTTGATGATCAGATATGTGATGTGTTGCGTGTAATGCGTTACAAAGTAACACATTAGAGTGGATTACTTTTTTGATTTAACAAGTAATCTAACACGTTCGGTCCGCCATTTAAGTACTCAGTTATTTAGTTATTTTTTTTTAAATGTACTGTAAGCCGCTATTCAGACAATTTATGTAATCTTTGAGTCAGACAGCAGTCATTCCCAATTCGTTACTGTGTCTGTGTGTGAAAGTCATCCTACAAGCCCCGCCCCCGATAATGCGCCCCCCTCTGTTATTCCTGCTCTTATGCCCCTATGTGGTTTGACTATGCGAGGACCGACACACGGAAAGATTGAAAACTAATCACAGCGCCAAAACTTGCGGTGAATCATGATGAACCGTACTTATGGCCACCGCGCGAAACCGCGTTGGTGAGATAGGGGTATTAGGGGTATTAGATTATGGGCCAAACTTGGCTGAGTGATGATGGTAGAATAATTATAAAGGTCTTAACTAAAACAACATGCATGAGGAATCACAAAGGAGTTTTCATTTTCTGCAATGGAAAAGTACTCGAACTATCTACTTTTATCAGAAAGTATCGCTGTAATGTAACTGATTACTTTTTAAAGACAGTAATTTTGTAATGTAATTAGTTACTTTAAAAAGTAACGTCCCCCAACACTGGTGATTAAAGGTTTGCATGAGCTGCAGGCAATTTTCAGATTTTAAAATGGGGCCTTGGCTTTCTGAAGTTTGGGAAGAGCTGATCTAGATGACGACAAGCAATGCCGAATGTCACAGGATACCTTAATTTTTTCGAAACTAAAATTTTATATACCATTTACATTCACGCTTTTGGTAGATGCTATTATCCAGATTAAATTACAAAAGTATATCACATTTGTCTTGCTATATAATAGTTTTGTATGCTATAATAAAATAAATCTTCCTGTGCTTAGGTGCGATTGCCTTGGTGCCCCTAGTAAAGCTTAAAAAATGTCTTGGTGCCCCTGTAATTTGTAGGACATTCAATGCAATGAATGTGGTGCCCCTTAGCACAAGAAATTTATACCCTGCAGTTTTCAAGCTGTCTAGTGCTTGTGTTTAGGTCTGAAAGTTCTCCCCTTTTTAAAGCTATAAAGCATCTAGACAGCTGTTTTAAAGAACCTTATCTGGTAAAGTAATATTTAAAATGTAATTAAATGCATGTGAGATATGACAGATTTACTATCCTATTTAATACTGTATCCTCTATCAAACTGTAGGACTACAATACAAGATGAATATAACTTTAGTCTGCGCTTTTCCTATGGCTAGTTATGGTGTTTACATTCAGATTTACAGTATGTATGTGACTCCAAAAAATGTAATTCTGTATTTTATGTTGTGAGTTTAATTAGTAACACCCAACTGCTGATTAATCTCTTAATGATTATGGAAGTCAAAAAAGGTGTACTTATTTTTCCCACCTGGATTCTTACTATTGACCTACTGTTAAGAAGAAGAAGAAAAAGAAAAGAAAAAAAAAAGAAATAAACCGGTTGTGGTTCTGTTGTTGTTGTTATTGTTGTTACCTGCAATTATTTGGTTTATGTATAAAATTTGGTGAGAAACATTCAACTGTTATTTCACCCTAGATAAATTAAAACAGATACTTTTAGAAGGGTGGACTGACGTTTATTCTATGTTTGCAGTAGAGAGGGTCTTAAATTGTTTTTCATGTGAGTGGACATTCTATATATGTGCAAAAGTCTTAGGCACCATATTATATGCTGTATACATAACTCTTACAGAAATGTAACAGATTGGGATAATGTGTCATGTACCTCTTACCTGTCAGCTAGAATTAAATTTTTCAAATTTCAGACATATTCATTAAATGTGTACTCATTTTTTATTTTGATTTTCTAGGAATTATAAAGAAATTTTCCATTAAAGTACAACAATGCCTAAGCCTCTAAGCCTATAACACTGCAGTCAGGTAATCAAGTTTTTGACCTGATAGTAATGTGTATGTTTGTAGCTAACTTTCAGTAAAATCATGGTAGGGTAATCCTAGTTATTACTGGTTGGACTACATTTTTGACCTTGACTGTCAATATAAACATTATATAAATTATTATAGGGGTTTTCTAAATTTCTACACACACTTAAGTATAAAATATAGTTTGGAGAAGATTTTAATATGATAATATGATGTTTAAAAGAATAGATGGAGAATATACCTTAAAATATAATCAATCAAAAAGGATAATTAAAATGTCAGAAAATGTCACAGACAATTTTGTGACAAGAAAATTGGGGGGGAAAAATCCAACATTGTGTTATTGTTGGTGAGGTGTGGCCGGGAGCATTTCACTGACTCCTCACTGACTCCTCTTGACACACAAAGGGATAGACATGATTCCATGGAATGTCATTCATTCATTCATCTTCTGTACCGCTTTTTCCTTGATCAGGGTCGCGGGGAGCCTGGAGCCTATCCCAGGAGACTTTCGGGCACTAGGCAGGGTACACCCTGGACAGGGTGCCAATCCATCGCAGGGCACACCATGGAATGTCATTCCAGTTCTTAATGCCTGAACCAAAGAAAATGCCATGACCTTTGAATAAGAAACAGAAGTTAGAACAGCTAAACAAAATACAGTGCTCATAGGATGTTTTCAGATTTACTTACTGGTGGGATGAAACCAGTTCATATGCACACAGAACTCGTTTGGTAGAGAATTTCGTTCACCTGGATTCCACTTGGTAAAATTCACTTGTGTGCCATCAGACTAGGACCAGTTCAATCCCTAAAAGGATGAACATATTTATTGGACTTTCTAGAGTCATTATTTACTTAGAGATACTTTTAACATAAATTGGAAAAAAGTACAAACTACAAAAACATTGTTCTTTCTTAATCGAACAGTCAGGCTGGAAAGATTTTAAAACTACTTTTACCATTCTTAAACTACTTTCAGTAGACAGTGGTTGGTCACTAGATCAAAGTCTTTTTTTTTTTTTGCCAGTTGTGGAAGGATACTGTACTGTATGTGTTGGCTAAAAGCAAATAATTGGTTAAATAAGCAAATGGTAATCTGTTGATAATAAATGGAGTTTGTAGAACTGTTGTATAAAATCTATCTGTAAATGAAAGGAATGAATGGTAAATGTCAGGAATAGTAATTAAATAGAAAAGAGAGGTTTGATGGCTGCTTTTCAAAGTAGATTCAGAAAAGTTAGGAACAATATAGACCCAGCTACAGTATATGTCTAAAGCATGATGCCAGAAAAGCTCAAATAAAAAAATAGAAAGTGACTGTAGTATTTTTCGATAAAAAAAACCTTACGGTACGTGGTAAAATGAGAGAGTCTGAAGGGAAACTGCTAAACTGGCTTAAAGATGTTTTAGACAGAAGAATTCAATAGTATTCAATAGTATTGACTCTCTGAAGTGGTTGCTTCTGTTGAGCCCAAAGGCCTTAACTCTGTCTGCTCCAGGAGTATCATCTAATGGCTGACTCTGCACTCTAACCCCAGCCTATTAACAAAAACTAGGATATGCAAAGAATAAAGACTGTGCAGTAATGTATACTGTACTGTATGTAGGCAAATCTTTAAAAAAAACTTATTGTAGTATAGTGTACTGTATAGATTGGCAGCTAAATCTGTGTTGTCAGGGCTTAATATAATGCAAGCTCAGGCTCTAAGACTGTGGTCTCCACGTTGAATTACAGTAGGTGACAGGACATTGTGGCTATGCAGAAAACAGTGGATAATTATTTAATTAAAAAGAGGACATGGATAAATCCACCCAACAAGCAGAGTGCTTGAGGAGTGTTGGGAGAAGGAGAGGACTTAGAAAGAAAGCTTTGGTTGGAAAAGAGATCAACTAGCAATAGAGATGGGTCCCTATGGTAATGGAATTGGTGCAACCATATTGTAGCCTGTTAGACCCCTCTGGGTATTAGAAATGCCAAATGTTGATTTGAAATTATTAATGATTTGAAACATATTGGCAAGACACCTGACCTAGCTAGTGAATACAATACATATATTGACCAGAAATATAAAGATAGTGTACAGGCCTTCAGAGATGGGTCTAAGAACAAGGAATCAGAGAAAACTGAGCTGCATTTACTGAACCTAGTTACAAATTAGATGGTGGCAAGAGAACAACTGATTATGTCTGAGTGTATGTACTGCAGAGCTGTGGAGCTGTGTGCATTGCTAATGGCATTTAGAGTGGGTTGAGCAGGTTAGTCACCAAAATAGAGTAAATTGTAGTGATTCAGCAGCAGCACCACTTACAAACATTAGTACAGGTATAGTTAGAAGTCACCATCATCTGGTGTATGAAATCTTGTTAGCTAACTTGAGAATAGTTAGACAAGGACAAAATATCTCTTTCCTGTTGGTCACAGTCCATTTGAGAATCCGGGGTAACCAGAGAGAGACAAGCTGATTAAAGAAACAACCAAAAAAGTAAATGTTGAGGTCAAAATGAATAAAGTAAAAGGTATATCAACAGAAGTGGGATAATGAACTAAAAGGAAGATATTTGCATTTTATACAGGACAAATGAGGAGGGAGAAAAAACAAAAAGAGAATCCGGGGAAACACAGAAGAGCATGTATTAATTAGCAGACTAAGAATTGGATACAGTACACGTACAGTAGTAGCACTGTACTTATAGTAGATAAGAACTCAACAGGACTTAGTGAGGTATGCTATGAAAGTAAGATTGTACTGCTCTCATGCAGGAAATATATGCAGAAGTGTCTAATAAGGATGTCACAGCTGTAAGAACTAGAGAGAGTAGAAGGCAATGTTAAAATTAAGGAAACATCTTTCTTGCTCCAGCCTTCTTTTTAAGGAAGGCTGGAGTATTGGCTTTAAGTGGCTGGGAAGATGAGACCTACTGGATTCCAACGTAATGAGACCTACTGGATTCCAAGAAGGAAGAAGAAGAAGAACTTAGTTACATAGTTGACATTTCCCTATGTTGACCCATAATTTCAGTGGTACGACTTGCCTGGCTGACCACTGCTCATTTTCATGAACAGTGTAACATAAAATTTGAACTTTAAATAAAAAAAAAGAAAGACATTAAAATCATAAAAACACGGAAACTACAACATTTTACATGACATAGTTGACTGTTAATTAATATAATCAATAAAAATGAGCTATTAGAGATAAAAAAAATTAAAAAAAGAGAGAACACCTAACATAATAATGTACATTGACCAGCCGTAACATTATGACCACCCGCTAATATCGAGTAATATATTGAGTAAAATAACTAACAATGAGCTCCACTTCCCATGAGTAAGCCTTGGCCGCCCATGACCCTGTTGCCAGTTCACCAGTTTTCCTTACCTGGAAAAGTTAATTTTTAATACAGTATGTCCTGACCACAGCAGCCTGGAAACATCCCACAAGAGCTGCAGTTTTGGAGTTGCTCTGACCCAGTTGTCTAACTATTACAATTTGGCCCTTTTCACAGTAGCTACCTTTTCAATATTTTGTTACAATGGTGGCTGGAATTGGGTGGGATATATTATGCACAGTATATTACTGTTAGGGCAAAAGGTGTGATCGACTCAATATTAGGCAGGTGGTCATAATGTTATGGCTGATCAGTATATGGCACAGAGACGAATAAGACCAGTTGTAGTAGTAGCATAGTTTACATACCGTAACATTTGCGGATGTTACTATAATTTATGTATTTTAACTATTTAAGGGAGCAAATCTTGTGTTTCTTAAGTATTTAAACTTTTGAAAGAAATAAAAAATATATACTCTAGCTTTTTTAACTTCAACAGAAACAAACCTGAAATCTCTATAAGAAAAAAAAATAATAATAATTTGGCAACATTATGACAATTGTTCAGCTAAACTAAGCATAGAATGTTCAAAATGTTTGAGTGATATTAAAACATGTTTTTCCTAAATAAGGAAAATTTGGTATTTTTATGTAAAAAGTTTAGAATAAATATAATTTTGATCAATGGACATGAAATAACCCCTAAACTATAGAATGACTTATGTGCTGTAATATGTGATTAACATTGTAAGTGCTTCATCTGACCATTAGTGGGTTGATGAATCAGTCACTTACTGTCATATACCTTCCCGGCTGTTGAGTTCAGTATGTTACTGAGATGAAGAATATGTTGATAGTTTACTTACATTATGACATCTAGAAAGGCCAATCCAGGTTGGATTCTCGCCGGGACTCTATACTGTATGCTGACTATACTGTATGAGTGAGGCAGACTGAGTCTAAGCATGGGAGACGATTATCCACAATCCCACAGTGCAAGAGAGAGAAGAACCATTGGCTCAGTTGTGATCACGTGGCGCTCGGCAGACAAAACTTGCAAGGCAGCGCTCATTTAAGTTAAAAAGTATTAAACATTTTGGATCACTTTTGCAAACAATCGCACACTAAATTACTTGCAATCCAAGGTTGTACTGAATATAGTATAAAAGTAAAAAGAAATTTATAATTAACTTTGGGTTCACCATGGCCCTGATCAGAATATAGCTCCTACTGAAGTTTAGAAATATGAAAGTACAATATGTAGAGTATAAAATATGCGTAAGTGCACACATACTGCATACACACACACACACACACACACACACACACACACTGTGTACAGTGGGGAAATAAAGTATTTAGTCAGCCACCAATTGTGCAAGTTCTCCCACTTAAAATGATGAGAAAGGCCTGTCATTTTCATCATAGGTATACCTCATCTATGAGAGACGAAATAAGGAAAAAAATCCAGGAAATCACATTGTAGGATTTTTAATGAATTAAGAAGAAATCAACTGTGGGAGCAATTATTTTAAAATGGAAGACATACAAGGCCACTGATAATCTCCCTCTGTCTGTGGCTTCACGCAAGATCTCACCCTGTGGGGTCAAAATGATCACAAGAACTGTGAGCAAAAATCCCAGAACCAGAGGGGGACCTAGTGAATGACCTGCAGAGAGCTGGGACCAAAGTAACAAAGGCTACCATCAGTAACACACGGCACCACCAGGGACTCAAATCCTTCAGTGCCAGACGGAAAATGCTGAGAATGCAACCAGAATGCTGAGTTGCATCCAAAGAACACCATACCTGCTGTGAAGCATGGGGGTGGCAACATAATGCTTTAGGGCTGTTTTTCTGCAAAGGGACCATGGGACGACTGATCCATGTAAAGGAAAGAATGAATGGGGCCGTGTATCGTGAGATTTTGAGTGAAAACCTCCTTCCATCAGCAAAAACATTGAAGATGAAATGTGGTTGGGTCTTTCAGCATGACAATGATCCCAAACACACCGCCCGGGCAACGAAGGAGTGACTTCGTAAGAAGCATTTCAACGTCCTGGAGTGGCCTAGCCAGTCTACAGATCTCAACCCCATAGAAAATCTTTGGAGGAAGTCTGTGTTGCCCAGCGACAGCCCCAAAACATCACTGCTCTAAAGGAGATCTGCATGGAAGAATGGGCCAAAATACCAGCAACAGTGTGTGAAAACCTTGTGAAGACTTACAGAAAATGCTTGACCTCTGTCATTGCCGACAAAGCATTGAGATGAAATTTTGCTATTGACCAAATACTTATTTTCCACCATAATTTGCGAATAAATTCTTTAAATATACTCAAAGCAATGTTCTTTAAAGAGTGACCATCCACATGGACAGCATGGAGCATCCATGGTTTCCTACATTGGAAGAAAAATTAAAAAGTAGCATTTGGGTTACAAAGCATGGAGGTTATTTTTAATTAGGTTTTGCAAAGAATGAATCAGCCCTTGGTCTATTTAAATTGCCATAAAATGGGTAGGTAATAAAATACTTAATAATACAATTTATTTATATCTTACATTGTCTTTAAAGACATACTGGAGTCAGTGTTGTCATGGAATGTCATGATAAGATTTCATGAACATATTTATGGCAGATTGTAGAAAAAAATAACACTACAATAATTACACTACAGATGTAAAAAAAAAACAAAAAAAAAATAAAAAAAAAACATAGTTTTACTAATCACTGCTCTATTACAGTAAATGTGTACTGATTAAAATACTCTTACCAAAAGCTGTTGCTGCCATTGCAAGAAGGAGAACAAACACCATTTTAGTCTGACCAGCCATAGTTCTGGATTTTAATGCAATGAAAGAAAATTAATAGTTATTCACATTTAGTATATAGAGAATATGTTACACAATTCAAAAACATCTACTTACAACTTCTCTCTTTTTGTTGAGTCTCTTTTTGTTTGATGTAAAACAAGTGATGATGCTTATATAACTATTCTGTGCTTTTTCAAAGAAAAATAACAGTGATTTGATCTTGACTGTTCAAAAGTTCAATCATGCCAAAATTATGCCTATATTATAATATGGCCAAACTTCATTGTTATAGTAAATTCACAGAGATATTTCTATGTGAAGTGCCTTCCACTACACTGGAAAACTATGTCCGGGAGGACTGGCAAGCAGGTGCACTGTGTGGAAAAACAGAGGATTTCACTAATAAATTATCTTCAGCTTTTCTCCTCTTAGAAAAAGCTTTCTCAGTAAACTTGTGCCATGAGCAGACTACTTCTTTAATGGCCCAAAAATATGGTATGTGACAATAATTCCAGAGTTCCTGCAAGTGGTTTTGGTGAAACCTCTTTACATTTATATAGAAATAAATTTAATCAGTTAAACAGTTACACAAACCTAAATGACAACAAAAACAAATTTCAGTCAAGTGACTTTGGGTCCCACCATGCTGCTAACTGGATCTTGCTTTTGGTTCGTACTTCCCATAATCCTGTCTTGCTCATATAAAATGCTGAATGAAATTAAACTCCTCATCTTTACTCAACATTCTGTCAGGCGCATTTTTAAGAAGATTTAATGAATAAAATGAAACACAATGTTAGGTTTAAAAATCAGGAATTCAGAAATCATAGTTTGTGTGTGGGTAAAGATGGTGAATGTAGTAAAAAGATATGGCACATAAATAAAATACCAGAGAAACAAGATGTCTATGAGGAATGTCCTGCTTTGCTTAAACAACTGAGGAAGAACATTCATCTCAAAACTCCTGTTTCTCTGAAAAAGTTTATTTACTAGGCTGGTACACTGAATGTTCACTTTCCACTCTATCATTTCCACTGTCCTAATTGGACACATGTATACACAAAGCATAGACACATAGCAAAATGCCAACATGATGATTAGCAAAATGTGAATATTTCTGAAATTATTTACTCCGATTACCAGACCAATTTTCATCTTTTGTTTAGTATGCACAAATTTTGGTAATTTGCCACTGCCTTCTTTTGGAAATGCATGTCATTGGCAACTTTGCTGGTAATTGTATTTTTGTGATTATTAATGTGTAAATATGTATTTAAAAAATGATGTAACTTGTACAATTTTTTTTTTATTGTAAATATAATTTGAAAAAGATTTCCATAACGGATCAGTTAAGGCCAGGTTTAATAACGACCACCTCAGGAACAAGTGGATTTATAAATTATTAAATGATATTAAACTGTATGAAAGAAATTTTACTCATGTTTTTTTTTTTTAAGTTTTGAATGAATAGAATTGATTTAACAAAAGTAATGACCTCAGCAAAAAAAAAGGGCTACACAAGGAAATATAACTGTCCCCAAGTACATTCAAAAACAGCACCTTTTAGCCTGTCAAATTGATTGTTTCTTCTGAGATACCTCAACCTCTCAGGAAGTCACAACATCTGACAGCTTCACTGCCATCATTAACCTGCAGAGTAAAAAGAAAAACTCAGGAAGTAATTTTAACAAGAAGTGCTAACAGGAATTCTTTTGGAATAAGAACTTCTCTGGTAAAAGTCTATTTAAAAATGGAAATGAGTATTCTGTATTAGAAGTGGTATTTACCATTTTCCTAAAAGTTATTTAAAAACAACAGAAACAAAAAACAATGTTTGTTTTATTAGGGAAAAAAAAGACACCTACTGTAGCTGTAGATCATTAGACTAATTTAAGAGGTGAAATCGAAAAACTAGAAAAAATGTTGTTTGCCAATAATTTTGTAATTTTCATCTTATGTATACTCACTAGTAAAAAAAAAAAAAAAAAAAGAGGTTAAACACTAATATTTAATTAGGTGACTTGATTATATTGTGCACTCTCCACAGCAATGTCTTAAACACTAGCTGATGTATTTAATTTTACATGAAAATGATTCCTTATTCTCAGAGAACTACTTTAATCATTTCCTTTTTATCCTGATGCACCCATTGCTCTGGGATTGGCTCAATCAGGACTCACCAGACCACATGACCTTTTTCCATTGCTCAAAAGTCTAATCTTTACATTCCTTAACAAACTGAAACCTTTATTGTGATCGGTCTCACTAACAAGTGGCTTCCTCATGAAAATGTTGTTGTCAGTAAGTCCCTACCAGACCATTTACTAGAAGTAATCTACAGCTGTGGCCATGTTTTTTGCTACAGCTGTAGGAAATACCAGTATACAGTGTATTGCATTCTGTCATGTTACTGTTTGCGCATTTACACAAGTGCACTTTATGTGTTTGCTTTGTTAATTCATGGTGTTAATTTGTTGTTTTAGTTAGTTAGCAAATTAGTTGCCTTAGGCAGTTCTGCTATTTTATGTTGTACCGAAGCGCCGCTACTCCTTAACTGTTAAACACTTCAGGTGTTCATAGTGTCTTGTAGGGGTGTTAAAGGCCGTCTTCCACTCTTCACCCTCTCGAATGTGGACGAGGTCGTATGCATTGCGCAGATCCAGCTTGGTAAATAGCTTGGATCCTTGGAGGAGTTCGAAGGTCATGGCCATTAGAGGAATGGAGTACCGGTTCTATACAGTAATGTTATTCAGGCCCCTATAATCAATGCAGGGACGAAGGGAACCATCTTCCTTGCCCACTACAAAGAACCTGGCCCCCGCCAGGAGGAGGAAGGATGAATGATTCCTGATGTACTGGTCCAAGGTTTAGCATTCTTTGGGTGATAAAGAGTATAGGTGGCCCTTGGGAGTAGTGGTGCCTGGGAGCAGATCAATGGCCCAGTCGTAAAGCAGGTGTAAACATAAATATTTTAATTGATATGTACACTAAGAAACACATTAATAATCACAAAAATACAATTACTGGCAATTACAAAGGTTGCCAATAACATTCTCCACAACACGTCCCCCGCTAGACATCCTGTTGTTGGTCACAAGCTCTTTATCTTAAGTTCACATCTATCTTCATCAAATAAGATTTCAAGGCAAAAGGCTCATCACCAATAAAATAAAGCAAGCATTATGAAGGAGGAAAGTTTATGGTACCATCATCTGTGTTAACCACAGGTGCCTGTTTTTGTTATTGTTTGCATGAAAATACTGCAATACCATAATGCATTTCCAAAACAAGGCAGTGGCAAATTACCAAAATTTTTGCATACTAAACAAAAGATGGACATTCAGTGTCCCAGCCTAGTAAATAGACTTTTCTAGAGAAATAGGTGTTTTGAGATGAATGTTCTTCATCAATTGTTTAAGCAAAGCAGTACATTCCTCATAGACATCCTGTTTCTCTGGAATTTTATTTATGTGCCATATCTTTTTACTACATTCACTATCTTTGGG